>CM069536.1:55397658-55937658 GCA_035773235.1 Eospalax fontanierii | reverse complement strand
GACCCTGTCTTAAAAAAAAAAAAAAAGAAAAAGATAAATGCACAGGTGTTTTCTAGGCTCCCCAGGGACAAGACAGTGTAGTATGCAAAAAAGCCTGTGGCATGATGTAAGTGCCAGGGTGGTCCCTGTTCTAGGCTGGTCACTTTGTTTTAAGGTCCTTCATCAGTTGGATGTGTAGAACAAAGTGTCCTATTCCTCTGCACTGCCCTTGAAGTGTATATGTTTCTGAAAGAAAAGCCTTGCCTAATGTAAACAAAAAGATGTCTGAATGAGAATGGGGTGGTCTGGACTCCGACCCCAGTGCACGTCGCTGTCCCTACAGATAAGAGAGCCCAAATGTCCCCTTCTCCCTATCCCTTTGTATGATAAAGGGTTAGATTCGCTATCTCCAAGAACATTTCTGTTGTAAGAACTTGTAATCTTTGATTTGGGTGGGTGGGCTCCCCAGGCAGCTTTCTTCTTAGATAAGACAGTTGCACTGAAGACCAGTTGAAATGCTGGGGCCCTAAGACTCCATAGCCTGAGCCCTAGTCCACCCTGAATTGGCTATGGCCAAGGGCAGAGAGAACCGGGGTCTGTGGGTGGCACTGGGCCTCAGCCAGCACCCACCACCTCATGGCCCCACAGCTCCACATTAGGCAAGCTTTGTTTTGAAAAGGTCCAGGGAGAAATTTATTGATATAGGCTGGAAATTGGTGGGCCACGTTAAGAGCTCTGCTTCCCCTTTTTCTCCATCCCACTGGCTACAATAGGAGCTTTGTCTGCTGTGGGGCAGCCAGCGCAGGATGTGAACACCAGAGAGAACCCACCCTTTAATAGGCTGCAGTGTCTGCTTAGAAAGACACGATGCCCCCGGTGCTGGGTGCTGCCAGCTCTGAAGGGAGGATGCGCACCAGGCTGAGGCCGCCCTTCTCCCACCCCGCCCCCATGCTCACTCTGGAAAGGAACAGAGGCTGCTGGGAAGGCAAGCAGGTGAGCGAGAGGAGTGTCCCTTCTCAGGCGACACTGAGGTGGTGCCCAGGGTCTCCTCTGGGCCAGGAGAGCAGGCAAGGGAATGGGGTAGAGCAGAGCTGTATGTTCCGAGCCTCCATCATCCCGCCTTCCTCCTTTTCCCTGCTCCCTGCCTCGCCTAGGGCTGACCAGGCTCCATTGTGCTAGAGGTCTAACCTGTGACGCAGAGGAAATTTTGCCACCTCAGCGCTCTGTGGATCTTCTTCCACCCAGGTTCCACGGACCATCAGAGTCTCCTACACCACTCCAATCCTCATACCCACTCTCTCCACTGGCAAGCAGTCTAAGCTGGTCGTGATTTCCTGATAGGCAGGGATTGTCTTTCCTCCTTCGGAGACACTGAATCAATTTGTAGAATCATTGGCTGGATGGTTAAATAAGCACATGGATGAATGAGTGAATGAATAAATGCAGGTCCTACCCGGAAGTCATCTGTAGTGTGATGCCCCTCCCCTGGGAATGTGAACTTGACTCCTTACCTAAGTCCCACTGAGGGAGACATTTAATAGTGGAACATTTTCCCAGTGGCCAAAGATCCCATTTAGTATGCAGCTTCCCTAAAAGCAAAGTACGCCTTGCTCCGGGTGAAGCCCGTTTCTGGAGAGGAAAGTGCTGCACTGGTAAGAGCGAGGAAAGCCATAGCGTTCTGAAAGTGTTGCCTAGAGGCATCCTGGATTCTGCCCAGTCTGCAAAAAAGAGAATCATTCAACATTGTGGCTTCCTCAGCTGCAGGAAGCATTGAAAGCGGTTGCTCCATCCACTGGCAGCCTGCCAGATGTGTGGGTACAACCGTAATACTCAGTGGAGAGTACAAAGCAGAGGAGAGTTGGGGATGGCTCGGAACTGGCGCTCAGAGGCAGATATACAATAAAGGGAGCATATGGGGAAGGAAATCAGAGTTTGGAGACACAGGCTTTATAGGAAAGTTTTTCCAGGGAGAGGGAACACAGTCAAGGCCTGAAGACTGGTAGACACAGTGTGCTGGGTAAAGAGTTTAGCAGAGCTCAAGGTACACAAAGAGAACAGAACATAATCTGAAAAGTCAATTGGGATCCAGTTAAGGAGGGTTTTGCCATTCTTGAATTTATTCCACAAGTAATAGCATCAAAACAGTGGCTTAATTAATGAAAACCCAAATTTGTTCAGCACCTCAAGCACCAGGCACTCTACAGATGATATCAAGAATAATCCTTCCAGTAAGCCCGGCGTGGTGGCACATCTCAGTACACAAAAGGGAAGAAGTAGGTGAATCCCTGAGATTGAAGCCAGCCCGGTCTACATAGTAAGTCCCAGGCCAACTGGGCTACAGGGAGACCCTGTCTCAAAACAATAACAACAAAAAGAATAATCCTCTCAGTGACTCTATAAATTGGGTGACATAATCTCCATGGAACTTGTTCAATTACAAAGGCAAGACTTGTTATTTGCATCTTATATATATTTATTTGTATATACTTGTGGACACCTTAAACAAGACCACACTCCAGAAACTGGAGAGATGGCTCAGTGGTTGAGAGTGTACTGCTCTTCCAGAAACCCTGAGTTCAGTTCCCAGCACCCATATCAGGCAGTTCACAACCACCTGTAACTGTAGCTCCAGGGGATCCAACACTCTCTTCTGGCCTCTCCAAGCACTTATAGTCATGTGCACATGCCCCACACGGACACACACATATACATAATTTTAAAATATCATAAATCTTCAAAAAAAGAATGCATTACAGCAAAACTCGAGTGAACTTCAAGGGAGCATAAAGAATACACAGAAAAAGGTAGGATTAACCCAAGAATCGAATGAAAAAAGTCCCAGGGTGACAGCGGTTTAGTAAGCCTCAGAAGAAATTCATGTTCAATAATATGTCAATGATTCCTCAGGAAAATGTCTCCTAGAAGAACTGAATGCATTCCAAGCTATGCATAAAATGAATAAGAACTTGGTGGTAATTGGGACATGATGACAAAGACCTAATTTTCTTTGCTTAAAGAAAAAAAAATAATAAAAAACTCTTAAATCATTAAACATGAAAATCATGATCCAAAATGAAGCAATGTGAGACATAACTTGTGTTTTATTTAATGATAGTACATAAAACTATGAAGTCTCTTTGATCCTAAGGCTAAGGAGATTATCCTTCAAGTGACAGATGTGTCTGCTTTCACATACAAGGAAGGAAATACAATCACAGTCTATCACCAGGCTTTGTGTCCAGTTTCTCACACAAAATTTACTACTTCAAATGTTGTTTGATGGATCAAGAAGAAGAAACTGTCATTGTAGTTTTAGGACTGTGTTTAATGTTACCACGCTTTACAGTGTAAAAATAAACAACTGGTAAAAGATGTGAGAAGAGTAGACGGGGACAGAAATGGGTGCTGATGTTAACACCCAACCTTACAAAGTAAAACGCCAAGAATCATTGAAGGCTGATGAAACGTGGTCATTGGAGGGGCTGAAATCATGGCTGTGCCCAACAGCACTCAGAAAAAGAAGACTATCATAGCGATTTAGTTTCATGTGGTTATGGGACCTGGTTAAACAGTCTGTGGAAAATAATTACTTCTATGTCTGGTGTTGGGCCTGAGATCAGCAGAACTGACAGCAGAAGATGACACTGGGGAAAGGAAAGCTTAAAAGGTACAAACGGGAAAATGAGCCTACCTCTGTCTGTCTACTCCCAGCTTCCGCGTGGGAGAACTTCCAGATGAACCGACGCCCCATCACGGAACCGGCCATGCACCTGGTCCAGGACACAGAAGAGAAGAGGATGGTGAGAGCTGGAGGAGCCATGGGCGGCACGCACAGTGGTGCTGCTGTGGAAGCCACAGCAGTGCCCGGCCCAAGGCTGGCCTCTCACATCACTTCAGGTCACCAAACTTGCTCAGACTTCTCTCATCGCTAACCGTAACCTAGAGCCAAATGCAGAGGGGATTTGCGAAATGCAGTTTCTCTTTGATTAATTTGACACACATTAGTACACTGAATAACTGGGGCAAAGATAAGTACCAAAGTTTGGGTTTCCTGGTGAAAAGAGGCAGAGTGAGCATGTTTCTTGAGACACCTGTGAAAGAAGGGGAGAGAAGCAGGTTGGGCGTGGGGAGAAGTCGAACTGTGAGGCAGACCCAACCAAACCTTCACCAGCCTGGCCCTGGAGCATTGTCAAAGTGTCCTAGGTTGTCCCCAAATAGCCTGTCCTTTAAAGCCTCCTTTGCTCAGTCTCTGGAAAGAGGCGGCCTCAGAAAGACTGACAGGGCTGTATGTAGTGGAAGTGAATGAGCTGGAAGCCACCTGCTAATCACATTCTCCAAAGCTAGGGAGCAAGTTAGTGTTTAAAAGGGGTTCTGGATGGTACATCTCTATGTCTACAGATGAAATTCTTTAACAGAGCAAAGTGGTAATAGACCACACCACAACACCACAGCAGAATTCAATAAATTGAAGAATATATATATATAATCTGGGAGCTAACTGGAACTACAACAGTTAGCAGAACTCTTTTACCAGCAAACATGAAGCCCTGGGTTCAGTCTCCAGCATCACATAAACCAGGCATGGTGGTAGACACCTGTAATTCCAGCACATGAAAGGTAGAGGCAGGAGAATCCGAAGTTCAAAGTCATCCTTGGTTACACAGCAAATTCGGGCCAGCCTGAGCTACAGACTCTGTCTCCAAAAAAACAAACAAAAAAACCCCCTACATTTATACTAAATACATACAGACTTTCTTTTTGTCATTATTCCCCAGACAATATAATATAGCAACTATTTACATAGCATCTTCATGATTAGTATAAATAATCTAGAGATGTCTTAGAATATATAAGAGGTGACAGGCCTGGTGGGGCACACCTGAAATCCCAGCACTCAGGAGGCTAAGGCAGGAAGACTTCAAGCTAGAGGTCAGCCTGAACTAAAGGAAGTTGATCATCCACAGGTACTGGTATCATCAGGGATTTCAAAGTCAGTCCTCCCTGGATCCCAAAGACAATTTTATTGGTATGTTGCTTACAAACATGGAGACAAACCAGCAAACTGAAAACCAAGATAGCTAAAAAGCACCACTTCCAGGAAGCCTGGATGAATCTGGGGAACGGGGGATGGAGACTTGAAGTTCTTCAATTAAATATTTATAGTTTCTAAAATGTCAGATCTGCTTGCTTCTAAGACCACATCCCAGGGTGGTGCCCAAGCAGGCATTCCAGAAGTTCAGTAATGGGCCTATAAGGAGCAGTGGACAGACCTCTGGCTCCCACCCTGGAGGCAGGCACGAGAGTCCTAGCCTCTGCTGGGCTTTCAGGCCTGGTTTGTCCATTCCCAAGGGCTGTGTGTATGTGTATGGTGACCGGGAATGAGCTTGTTTCCTTGATTTCTTCCTGATAGGAAAATTAGTGATTGTTCAATGTCAGTGTTGATTTTATATCCTACCACTCTGCTGAAAGTGTTTGCCACTCTACCAGTTCTCCGGCGTCAACTTTAGGGTCTCAGAACATATCATCTGCAATAAAGAAAATCACTTCTTTTCCCATTTGTGTTACTTTGGTTTCTTCTTGTTCCACATAAGACTTCCGATAATATGCTGTGTAAGAGTCGAAAAAGCACACAACCTTGCCCTGTTCCCAATTTTATTGGAAATTTCTTTGAGCTTTTTCCCATTGAGCATAATGCTGAATATGGGTCTGTTACATATGATTTTATTATGTTGCAGTATGCTCCCTCTATTCCTAGTTTCTCCAGGACTTTGATTATGAAGGGAAGCTGGATTTTCTCAAAGGTCTTTTCTGCATTTGCAGGTGATTTTTCTGTGTGATCATGTAACTTCTGTTCTTGAGTCAATTTATATAATGTATTTCAAGTATCTCTTTGCATATGTTATAATGACTTTCTTTTCATCTCTAATCTGATTAATTTGGGCCTTCTCTCTTTCTTTTGGTTACTTTGGCTACAAATTTATCAATCTTGTTTATTCTTTCAAAGAACCAATTCTGTTTCATTAATAATCTTTTTAAAAGATTTCTGTTTCATCGTGTATGTGTGTGTGTGTGTGTGTGTGTGTCATCTGAGTGTGGTACCTGCAGAGGCCAGAAGAAGGTGTGGGATCTCCTGGACCAGAAGTTAAGGTTGCTGGGAGTTGCCCAACATAGCTATCGGGAACTGAACGTGGATCCCCTGGAAGAACAGAAAGCACTTTTAACCACTGAGTCATCTCTTCAGGCCCTGATTCTTTGTATTTTGTTTTATTCTTTGTATTTCATAAATTGTTGCACTAATAGTAATTATTTCTTTCCATCTGCTGATTTTGGGTTTGAATTGTTTTTTTATTTTCTAAGGCCCTGAGATGTATCATTAAATTATTTGAGATCACTCTGATATCTTTCTTTTTTTATTGTTTTGTTTTGTTGAGACAAGGTCTCAATATGTAGCCTTGGCTAGCCTGGAACATGCTATATAGACCATATGGACCTCAAAGTCACAGCAATCTGCCTGTCTCTGCCTCCCAGAGTGCTGGGATTAAACATGTGCACAACCATACTCTGTTCTTTCTTCCATAAACTTATTTATTATTTTTTATGTGTATGAGTGTTATCTGCATGTATATAAGTACACCCATGTCATGAAGTACCCCAAAGAGTACAAAAGAGAGTGTCAGATCCCTTGGAACTGGAGTTCTGAATGGTTGTTAGCTGCCATGTGGGTGCTGGGATTCAAACCCAGGTCCTCTGAAAGAGCAGTGCTTTTAACTGCTGAGCCATCTCTCCAGTCCCTTTGATAAGCTTTTTAAAGATTTTTTTTTTGGATATGTGTGTATGTGTGTGACAGGTATGTGCACATGAGTACAGGTGCCTGTGGAAGCCAGAGGCTATAGACAGTTGTGAGATGCCTGATGTGGTTGCTGGAAACTGAACTTGGGTCCTCCAGAAGAACAGGATCTGTTCTTAACCAGTGAGCCATCTCTCCAAGCCTCTCTAATTTTTTTTTTTTTTTTGGTTTTTAAAAACAATTTCATTTATTATTTTTATTTTATGTGTATATTACCTGCATGTTTTTAAGTGCACCTGTGTCATGAAATGCCCAAGGAGGTCAGAAAAGAGCTGGAACTGGAGTTACAGACAGTTGTTAGCTTCCATGTGGGTGCTGGGAACTGAACCCAGATCCTCTGCAAGAGCAGCCAATGCTCTTCACTGTTGAGTCATTTCTCCTGCACTTCCCTCCCTTGATTTCTTAGTGTTGGCACTTAGAGGTATAAACTTATGTTCTAGTCTCATTTCTGTTGCTGTGATAACACTCTGACAAAAACAACTTAGGAAAAAAAGGAGGATGTCAAGGCAGGAACTTACAGCGTCACATCCACAGTCAAGACCAGAGAGAAGAAATGCCTGGACCCTTACTTGTTTGCTGGCTTCTCTTTTACAGGTCAGGACCCTTGCCTCGGGAATGATGTCACCAGCAATGGGCTAGGTCTTCCTACATTAACTGACAGTCATGACACTCTTTCCTTCACAGACATGCCCACAGGCCAACCTGATCTAGATAATTCGTCATTAAGACTCTCTCCCAAGTGATTGTAGGTTGTGTCAAGTTGACAGCTAAAACTAAGCAGTACAACTTCCTCTTAGGACTGCTTTCATTACGCCCCATAGGTTTGGATATATTATGTTTCCACTGTCATTCAGTTCCAGGAATTTTTTTTATTTCCTTCCCGATTTCTTCAATGGCCCAGTCATTATTCAATAGTACATGGTTTCTTCTCCATAAATTTGTGTATGTTCACGGGTTCTCTTGCTTTCTATATGTAGTTTTATTCTATTGTGATCAGATAGAATACAATCTTAGCAAACATATGAAAGTTGAAATAATAAATGATCTATTTTAAAGAAAATTCCACAGGTATGCATGACCTCTTTAATCAGGAAGAAGAGCACTGTCTGTTTTAATGAATGAAATAAGTGATTTGGACTATAATTTGTCTTGCTATTTTTCAGCTGTAAGGCTTTTAAGAGATTGCTTCCAAGTTTTCAAACATATTGTCCTATTTCTTTCCCACACATTCTTCCTTTCTTTTCTTTTTTTGAATTTCCCCCAAGACACCCTCTAACCTCTACTCTGCACTAGTCTCTCCCAAATCCTTTGTGTGCCACCGATCAGCCCAGAATTAGGTTCCCCGAGGAAAAAAAGGTATTAATAGGGAGTCACTAGAGTGAGACTTGTCTAAAGACCAGGTGGGTCCCTCTGAGCTAGGGCCCCCCACGAACTGAAGACAGTGTGTCGCATCAACATTGCTGTCATCATCCAGTCCACCATGTCCTGAAATAGTAGCCCAGACCTGCCAGTTATTGCACCTCGGCACTTAGGTTTTCATGTGAATTAAAACATTCAAACACCACGAATGTAAAATGCAAACACTCACTCTGCATGGCATTTTAATGAGGCTCAGTTGGGTTCAGCAGGCTCCATACTTACAATTGCATGAAAGCTTTCTATCAAGGTCACTTCCTTAGTTCTGGCCCATCACAGCCAACACAAACTCTGTACTTTCTGAGCACATAGAGGCTTGCGGGGAATTGTGTTGGAGCAGATGGTGAATGGTCACAGAGCCCACCCTGGCTCTGATTAACTGGACCAGCAGGTAAATCCAGCTACTCACAAGCTCCCCAGGAAGAAATGGCATGTGGGAGGTTAGCACTCACACTGCGAAGGCTCCCCACAGCTTGCTGTCTATGCTTGCTTCACCAATCCTGGTGACCTCCACAGCTCTTACATGCTTCCCATGGAGCTAGGAAAAGAGGTATTTTATCAGCATCCCATCTGACAGATGTGACAACTGAGCTCTGGAAAGATAAACTGACTTGTCTAAGACAGAGAATTGGTCATCCTAGTTTCCTTCTACTGAAGGGATTTCAATAGATTTAGCTGCCACAGTGAAGAAGCTTAAAGTAACCTAGTATTACTGTGCAGGCCACCAGGGTGACTCTGCGTTCCTCGATGCAGTATTCCCTTTACTGTGTCCAAGGTTTTTCTCCATGGGTCCCACACCGGTCATGGTGGCACACACCTTTAGCCCCTGCCCTCAGGAGGCAGAGGCAGGTGGATCTCCCTGAGAGAGAGGGCAGCCTGGTTCACATGGTGCCTTCCAGGAAGGCTGAGACTAGGGAGACTGACCCCATCAAAAACAAGCAAACAAAAAAACAACTAAGCAAACAAGAGGGTCCCTTATCCCCTGGTATAAGAAGCAGAAAGAACATGAGGGGAGAGTCTCACAGTGCCTTTGTCAAAGGTTCTCTGAAGCTTGGACCAACTGCGCTGTCCTCTAGGCTCCTTGTTGTACCCACTCTCCAAGCTCAGTCCTTAGTCTGCTCTTCTGGTCCCCAATCCCCCAATGAAAACAGGGCACTCACCAGCTCACGGGCTCATCTTGCACTCCCCGGCTTCTGATCACCAAGCAGGGCAGTGGTCCATATAAGATCCCTGCCCGCATGGCACTTTAGCCTAGCAGGGACATCACCAAGCTAAAGAGCCCCAAAGCAACACACCCAATATGATACTCAAAAATAGTATCTACTTTCAGGAGACTAAGCTTTTTATACTCAGCATGTTTGTTCCCTCTCTCTCTCTCTCTCTCTCTTTCTCTCTCTCTCTCTCTCTCAACTAATATATATATATGTATATATAATATATATATATTAAATATATATATATATATATATATATATTCAGAAAACAGGGTATAGATATAGGTATTGGGACCATCGGGTCCCAGTCTGCCACCTGCCAGAGAGCACATCATTACCTCCTCTCTGAAACCATCTCCTCATCTGTACAGTTAAGTCAGTAACAACACCTGCTCTATCTTTCAAAGTTAGAAGATAATTAAATGCCACGTGTGAAAGGGCTTTGTGCGCTATAGAGTAATGAAGCTGGCTGATTACATTATCAAACGGTGTCAAAATCAGCACCATGATCCCTAAGCAGACTCTCCCTCCTCGTGCTCTCCACTGATCCCCAGCAGTGCCAACATTCTCCCAGTCCCTAAGCCAAGAAGGGCTGTTCTTTTTGTTTTTCTAGAAATTTCTTCCCTTCATCAGATACTAGAGCTCCTTTTCCCATAGAGAACACAATCCAGATGATACATGATCTTCCTCCATTCCCCTGGCCATAGTCATTGGTACAGAGTCGGGTACATGATCTTAAGCAGCCATTGGATTTCCTGGGATCTTCTCAGCAAAGTTATAAAATAAAAGAGCCCCTTTCTGCCATGAGGATGTGAATCTGGGGCCTGCCCAGACAACTATTGACCAAGCAATATGGAGAAAGTCTGAAGAATGAGGTTAAGAGAAATTAAAGAGAGGAAAGAGAGCTGGTGCCCTGAGTCAGCTGCTCCTAACCCACTTCCCAAGTGCAGATACAAAGCCAATCTCCCTTTTAGGCGTGTGTTGCTTTCCTTGGGGCTTCCATCCCTCAAGGTGGGTTTCTGTTGCTCAGAAGCCAGAGATTTCCAAACAGTTCAAGACTCCAAACTTTGGGGATGTGTCTCCTCTTTGTCCCTTTCTTTCAATCCCAACACTTGACTGGCTGGAGCTCGGATTTATCTCTTCCACCTTTCTGAGGAGACTCTGTCTTCCACCTGGAGGTGGCCTGGTGGGGAGAGCTGTGGGATTCCAGCCAGAGCTGGAAGAAGCCCCAAGGCCACAAGCTCCTCCTTAGCATGTGACTGCAGAGGTCTCTGGCCAGCAGTATCTTTATCTATAAAGAGGGACAAATAATTCCTATCATTCTGGGTGTGGCAGGGCATGCCTGTCGTCCCAGTTACTTGAGAGACTGAAGCAGGTAAATCACTTAAGTCTGCTAGTTGGAGACTAGTAACATTCACTGGGTAACAGTGAAATTCTGCCTATGAATGAATGAATGAATGAATGAATCCCTCTCAGGGTTAATGTGTGATATAAAAAGACACCTGTAAGAGTTCAATGCAGTCTCAATAGGAGACAGCTATTGTGTGTGTGTGTGTGTGTGTGGTTTTTATTCATTTTTATTTTATGTGTATGAGCGTTTTGCCTGCGTGGACATAAGTGTATCACGTGGGTTGCACTGGGTTGCACTGGGTTGCACTGCCCACAGAGACCAGAAGAAGGAACTGGAGTTATGGATGGTTGTTAGCTGTCATGTTGGTGCTGGGAACTACAAGATAAGTCAGTGCTCTTAACCACTAAGCTGTCTCTCCAGCTCCAACATGTGTGTGTGTGTGTGTGTTGAGACAGGGTCTCATGTATCCCAGGTTAGCTTCAAATTTTTTTTTGTTTTGGAGCAGAAGAGAACCTTGAACTTCAGATCCTCTCGCCTCTACCTCCTGAGTGCTGAGATTGCAGTTTTACAGCACCAGGCTGAGTACTGGGGGTCAAACCCAGGATTTCTTGCAAGTTAGGTAAGCACTTTACCAACTGAGCCACATCCACAGACTTCCTGTTACTATTGTTTTCAGTTAGGGGTTTTAATCATCTTTCTTTGAATTTAAACAGCAAACATAACCACAGCTAGTCTGAGAAAATCAAGCCCAAGAGCCACTGTGATGCTTGGGGGCCACAGGGCAGAATGAGAGATGATGAACTGCCCAGAGGAATGAGGTTTGGGCAGGGACAGAACCAAGGGAGTCCTAGTGTCCCCCAGCAGCAGCCAATCAGAGGCAATTGCCACTGGTGGGCCCAAAAATCCATTCCTGGGGAGGCCAGCCTACAGAACTAGTGTTCAGTAGGTGAGGTAGACAGTGGTACCTAGAAACTGAGCACATTTACGGTCCTCCATGAATGTGTGCATGCAAGCTCACGGTGAGTTCATTCCTCTTGAAGAAAAGAGATCAGGGCCAGGGGCTCACATCGAAGATTCCAACCTCATCTGCCACTGATGAGTTCTATGACTCTAAGAAAGGGAAACTCCTCTGGGTTTTGGTGCCCTCATACTTGAAAGGAAGTGGCAGGTATCTTCTGAGGTCTTCTCCAAAGCTGGCACTCTGAGTCCGGCCCAGTCTCAGGCACTAAGGAGTTAATGGGGCCGAACCTACCCCCCTACCACACCAGGCTACACCAAAAGTGTTTCAAAGGCATCTGAGGCAGGGTGTGGAGAAGGGGTAGCCTTCCCCACTGATTGATTTCCATGAATATTTACCATGGAGGAATGATGGGGTGTGCGCAGGACAGTGGGCAGCCCAGGGACGTTCTCTCCACTGGACAGTGCCTCCGCTGTGACACTTTGCATGCAGAAAGGTGAACCAGGAGCTAGGGGTGAGCGTCCCTGCTTAACAGCCCTCCGTTTGTTTACCCAAAAAATATTGTTCCATCATAAAAATTCCCAAAATAGTTCCTTCCCTGGCCAGACTGACTGGCGGGCGCCCAGCTTGGGAGCCGTGCCGCACTGGAGACACGCTCCGGGGAGGTGAAATTAGCTGGGAAGGTCTGGAGCCACAGTTTGAGGACCACCAGGCCTGTACATCCTGTGGGGTGGAGTACAGTGGTAAACCCACAAATCGTCTCTGGGGTCCTTCTCTGGGGACCCTCTCTTGACAGGAGCAGCTTATTTTTAGCTAAGATCTTCCTCCGCTCTTTGCGGGGGAGGTGGGCGGACGCTGCGACGCATGCTCTGGAGGTGAGACAGATGCGTTGCCCTCAGCTGGAATGTTCTCTCCCTCTCACTGATTCTGGCTAAGAACTCCTCAGGCCACAGTTCTCAACTTAAATGACAGTCCTTCAGGTAGACATTCTCCAAAATAGAACAAACTAGCCTTCAACTACAGTCTGGGAGGATTCCGCCTTTTCCCTTTGGAGAACTTAATATTGTTTGTACTTACAATAGGATCATGGATCTTCCCTGTAGGGTCCTTGGCCAGAGACCAGAAGCCAGTACTTACCCGTAGTGCTTCACACAGAATAGATGATCGTGAAGTGTGTGCTGGGTAAGTGCTCCTCTCTCCAGGACCCCACACATCTCCCAGGGCCTGTGAGAGGTGAGGGATTGAGAGAGGATAAATAAAAACGATTCCACTCATCCCTCTAACAAATCTCTCTCCCTGCCCCTCCTAACCAGAGCAGGACCTCTGAAAGGAAAGTAACTGACAGTTAAGTGACAGGCTTTTCCTCACAGCGGACCCTTGCCACAGGAGCCCAGAATTGCTGGTCTGGGCTTCCAAGAAAACAAGAGAAGCCCTGCTTTTATATGCAGATCCACCCCCTCCCCACTGTCCCATGCCTTATGGCTTTCTTAATCTTATCGAAAGTGGGGGTTAGACAGATGGCTCAGAAATCAAGAGAACTGTCTGCTTTTGCAGAGGACTCAGGTTTGATTCCTAGCACCCATATAGCAGTTAACAACCATCCATAACTGCAGTTCCAGGGGAATCCAACACCTCCTTTTGACCTCCTTGGGTACTGCATGACGCGGGTGCACTTACATACATGAAGGCTATACACTCATACACACAAAATAAAAATCATAAATAAAAATTTTTAATCCTGTACACAGCGTGAATGAATTCATCCTGAGGAAACATTCCTAACTTTGTTGACCTGCAGCATGCAATGGGAATGAACATAATGCTTTGGAATACAGCTCAAGACAGGCTCCCACAAAGCATCCTGGGAGAGAGAGAAATTGGAAAAGTGAAGACGTTTCCTCAAGCCATTCTATGTAGTGAGAACAAGTTCCACCATAGGAAAGAGCAAAAGATGACAGGTGTTTCCACCGCTCATCTCAGTCTCACACAACTCAGCACCTTTAAGTGGCTTGGAGGGTATAAGATGCATACTTCCATGTACTCTGGTCCTAAACACAAGGCAACAACTTTGTGATACGCAAAACCATGCATAACTTATTTTACATAATATGCATGTATGTATATACCCCCCTACACACACATAAGCATTTTATATGTAACTCACTGGCCTAGAGCTCACTGTGTAGCCCAGGCTGGCCTCAGATTTGCAGTCTTCCTGCCTCTACCCATCCCTGAATGATGGGGTTACAGATATAAATTGCCTTGCCCAGAAATATGCAATAATAGGGAAGCTATCTTCAAGAGTAATTTTACTGGACATGATTTCTTCTTTTACATACGCATCCTCTTAGCATCTGGTCACACTGTTACTTACATCCATTGTGGGGAAATCAGAACATAGAACCAAGAGGATGAAAGGCAATCCCTGACTTTCTACCACTCAGAGATAACCACTATGAATGCTAGCATTTTAATTGAAAATTGTATTTAACACATAATCATTATAAATAGTTATGAACACAGCGTGATATTTCAATACACACAATACATAATGGTCAGATCAGAGTAAGAGGCATATCCATCACTTCAAACATTTATTATTTTTTCCATGCTAGGAATGTTGAAAATCCTTTTCTGTTAGTAACTCTAAAGCACTGTGGTGCAGGCCTGTAATCCCAGCTACTCAAGAGGTTGAGGCAGGAGGAACACAAGTTCAAGGCCAGCCTGAGCATCTCAGTGAGACACACTGTCTCAAAAAGTAAGGCATTGGATAGCATGCTTTCTCGAGCCGCTCTTGTCCTGTGGAGTATGTTTTATTCTTTCCCTCGTACTTTCTATATGTATGCTTACTAAAAAGGCAAAAATAATAATAATAATTAGTAAGTACAAAAGAGGGATAGGAAACAGGGTATGGTGGTTCATGCCTGTAATACCAGCGCTCAGAAAGCAGAGAAGAAGGATCAAGAGTTCAAGAATAGCCTCAACTACATAGCTCTCAGGTCTTTCACATCAGTCACAGTGACAACTGCCCAGAACAGTACTAAGCCTGACAGAGGCCAGATTAGAGGCTGCTACTGTTGTCTCCATGATTTCGGAGCCTGATGGGTCTATTCTGTCAGGGGAGGCACTAACCACAATATTCCCTGTGCCTTCCTGGAAACCACAAGTCTGTCAATCAACTAGCTGCTTCTGCAACCAGGGAAGTTCATCCTTATGACAGCAGTGACTGGTTTAAATGTCTCGCGGCTGCTCAGGGAGACTCTGATCCAGCCATTGATGCCCACAGACATCAGTCCCACTGCAGACACTGTCACTGCAAAAGCCCAAGCTTCTATTCCAGGGGGTGTCGTGTCAACAACTGTTGTGTCAGGAGTCTCTGACTAAGTCACACCTGCTCCAGACAGGCTGCAATGACTCTAGAGGATGTCACTCTGGCAGTGACAGATGCTCCTCAGATGAACATGCCTGCTGTTGCTCTGGATGTCCCCACCACCTTCATGTGTCCTCAGTCAGGTCAGGGAGGAGCACTTCTGCCACTCATGGCAGCTACGACAGGCCAAGGCAAAGCAAACGTTTTGTGGATAGCAGACAGAAGGTTGTGTACATATGTGACTAACTGTGGAAACCCTGCTCATACTGCACCCTGGTCAGTCCACAGGTCAGTCCTGCGCCTTCCTGTTACTATAGCTTGGGTCCTAATAAAGCCTCATTTGAGTGGTTTTATTGCCTACTTAGGATGTTTTATCATGGGTTGGGTGGGCTGAGTCCTTAACATGAAGAGTAGCCAACTTGGGGCTAGAAAGATGGCTCAGCACTTAAGAGCACTAACTGCTTTTGCAGAGGACCTGGGTTCAATTCCCAGCACTCACATGATGACTAATAACCATAAGTAACTCCAGTTCAAGGGGATCTGATGTCCTCTTCTGACCTCCACAGGTATTTCACAACATGGGTGCTCTTACATACATGTAGGCAATATACTCATACACATAAAATAAAAATAATAAATAAAATACTAAAAAAAAAAAAAAACAAGAAGAAGAAGAAAGGACAGCTCCCAGAGCTGCTAACCCCAGGGATGGCCTGAAGCTAGCTAGAAGGTGGTTAAGGAGTTCCAGAGAGTGGCTGGGAGCAGAGATGATAAGAAACTGAGAGGGAGAAAGACTATGGTTGTGCTGAAGGTTCAGAGAGCTGACAGAGTGCATGAGCCAAGCTACAGAGAGCTAAGCCAGCGCAAAGATGAAGCATGGCAGAAGCATGTCTACAGAGCGGTGGGAAGGGATGGATCCTGGCCACGGGAAGAGCTGCGAAGGATCCCCACTAGTTGAGCTGTCTCTAAGGCACGTGCCAGGCCCTGCCAGCATCACCTGCTGAGTGTAGGGCTGCCAGCATTCAAAGCCTAGGCCTGGAGCAGCAATTACTGAGGGCTGCTGGTACTCAGAGGTCTACTAACTGACACCATAGAGCTGCACTTTGGCTATTTGTGATGTGTCCATCTGTGATGTCCATCCGAGGGGAGAAAGAAAGCCTTCCATTAATTGGTGACACTAGACTGAGAGAAATTGAGAAAACAAGTGCCCTCTGGGCGTGGTGGCACATACCTTTAGTCTCAGCACTCAGGATCTCTGTGAGTTTGAGGTCAACCTGGTCTACATGGTGAGTTCCAGGTCAGCAGGGGTTACGGGGCCCCTATCTCAAAAAAAAAAAAAAAAAAAAAAAAGAGACTGGCTCAGCGGTTAAGAGCACTGACTGCTCTTACAGAGGACCCAGGTTCGATTCTCAGCACCCACATGGCACTTTAACTCCAGTTCAAGGGGGAATTCGATGCCCTCTTCTGACCTCTGTAGGTACTGCACAACAACGGGTGCACTTACATGCCTGCAGGCAATACACTCATACACATAAAATCAAAAATAATAATAAATTTTAAAAGTTTTAAGTGCCTTCCTTACCCCATTCAGGCCATTTCTAGCCTCAGATTGTTTCTTTTCCCAGCTGATGAAAAAGAGATACCTATAAAGGGCAACAGGGTTCAGTGCTGAGTGCTAACTGGGGTGAAAAAGATGTTCGGCACACTCTGTATTTGTAAGGGTCTGGTTCCATTTCTCCTTGCTTTCTTTAGTACTTGGTGGTTGCAAATCTAACCGAACATTGGCTGTGGATTTGCAAAATCAGTGGTTTTGATTAAGTATTTAGACCTTGATCTTTGGATGGGGACATACAGGTACTAACCTTAGAAAGCAAACAGCTCCCTCGGAGCCGCCTGCTCCCCGGAGTGCAGCCTGCTTCTATCCCTTGGCCAAATGGACTCCTAAGGAATTCGATAATTACCTTTCCCGTTAGAACGGCACATATTCACCACGCCGATTCAAGAATTTGTTGAAAAAAAATGCAACTATAAATAGTACAGGTACTTCCAGAGCTCCTAACATTGGTCTTGCAAATTTCCTGTACTTATGAATAGCCTGTTGTTCAAAGCCACCCAAGTACACTCACCAACTGGATTCTCAAGAGCTAGTGCCCCGTCACCACCTTTGTGTTTAGCTTTTAACCACCTCATTCCCGAAATAATTTTAAATGGCTTTTAAAAATATGTGCAATATAATGAAAATAAAACCATAGGTAAATGGGGAAATGAAACAAGAGAAACTAAATAAAAATAAAGTGAAGATGCTAAAGGTGAAAGCTCTGTTCTGACATTGGGAAGGTCTACACAGTTGTTCCAGATGAAGCTGTGAATTAGTGAGCTTCCTAGCATGCAAAGCAAAAGAAGGGAGTGGAGAGGACATGGATTATTATATGCTTTATATTGCCCATAAAATAAAAGCCGGGTGTTTAGGAGAAATACAACTATTCTTGGAGTGAGGATCCGAGAGAAATGTCTTACATCAATCCCAATTAAGTAAACAAGGTTCTTCCTGTAGATATGGCATCCTTCAGTGTAGGCTGATGGCTTCTTAACAAAAAGTGAGTTTATTAAACTCATCTTCACAGAAACTAAACTACATGGTTCAGATTAATAGATGATGTGATTCAAAGATACATTTAAGGTATGGGTGGACTGGAACTTTCAAACAGTCCTCATCAACTTCCTTTTTCCCTTTGCGCTATGACTGGGTTTGCGTGGCCCGCCAGGTAAGCAACACTACATTTGCGTCAGCTTTAAGCCAAGGGAAGGTTCGGTGTCCCTGGAGAGCTGTGCAGGGAAGTGGCCACACCTCCGCCCTAACCCATTTCCTTCTTTTTCAAGAAAGAGCTATAATGCCAAGTTCTTTCCTTTTCCCATTTATCACTGGGGCCTTTGGGGGCGGGGGGCTAGCTTAGGGTAACTTGTTCCTGTATACAGTGCTGTCTTTATTGGTGGATGCATATATGTATGTATGAATGATATATATATGTATGTATGTATTGAGACAGTCTCTCTACATAGCTCAGGTTGTTATTGAACTCACAATCCTCCTGCCTCAGCCTCCTGGGTGCTAGAACTATAGGTATATATCATCATGGTTGTCTTTTAGACAAGTGGAGTCCATGCCCCACTTGAAATTCTCTAAGTCCCCCTCTGTTGCTCTAGACCCCATTCTCCCCTTTGGCGTGCTCTCTAATCCCCCTATCTACTTGCCCTTCCTTTTTCCACTCCCTAAATATATAGGGTTGACCAGATGTCCTGAAGAATGCCATGATTCATATCTATGAAGTTATTCTGAGTACCTGGCTGGGCCTGGGCTCCAAGATGTCAGAACAAGCAGATGACTCCTTCTGGCCTGTAGAACACCTCACCAAGTGACCTGTGATCAGGGTGCTAGAAGGACACTCATTTGCTGGTTCTGGGTGATATTTCCTCATGTCAGACACAAAGAAAGTGAGATTCTGTGTGCTCAGTGGGGTTTGAGTTATGCGGTGGGACATGTATACCAGCTCTCTTCTGCTTTCCTTGCCCACTCTCAAGAAATAATCACCAGGTGACCCACGCATCATACAGCATCCCCATTAGTCTATGCAAGCTGTTTCTTTGTTTGCCCTATTCCGATGCTTGCCTGGTGACCTCAAGGAAAATGTCTCTTTTTTTTCCTTCAATGTAATAATCTCTGAGCAAAATCTCAGCAGTCACAACTGATCGGTTAGAATAGTGGAACTAATGGAGTCTCAGAGAGGTGGGAGAGCCATACAGGCCAAAGCCAAATCAAGCACACTCGTGAACAGGACTGAGAGCCAAAGCCCCTGGGCTATCTGCAGATTCATCTAGAACGTTCATAGGATCTTTGCCATCTTCAGCACCCCAACACTAGTATGCAAGATCATTAAAAATGATTTCTTACCTAATTATATAGTTTCTCTGGTTAAGAACTGACGGTACAAAAAATTAGTGTTTAATATGGGCATTCGTTCCATCTGGGCAGCATTTCAACTATATATGGAATTAAGTAAGTTCTGGGATTAACCAAGCCTCAGAGCCATCATACATAACACTGCTTTCATGAGAAAATGCACTCCCAGTTCCAAATCCACTGTACAGTTGAAATTCAGGATGGAAAGTTAGAAACTTCCTATTCAGTAATGATTACACAAAATGGCAAGAATTGGGAATATTGGCACCATTGACAGTGTTATGCCTGAGCACCTCACACAATGCTTACATATTCTTGGTCTGAATGAATGAAGGTTACATTCTTCCAGAAATGGTCTCTTCTCCATTCACATGAACTTTGAGTGCAATAAATCTAAACGAAGCCAAAAAATCCCTCTGTGTATACACTTAACTACACACACACACACAAAGATGTATACATAGACCTGCATAAAATCAACTGACTGTCAAGCATAGAAGTACAGTGATTTAAGAAACAGAATTGAAATCCAGGGCTTTTCCTCCGACTGTGTGACAGAGGTTAAGTCACCTCACGTCTCTGAAACGCACCAATGCTCCTTTGTGGAAGAGAAGGATCAAGTCAGTTTTGCAGGGAGGACTCTTCTAAACTCAGTGTCCCGGATTTTGCCTCTTCAGCCAGCCCCGAGTCACTCTAGGTTGTCATGGTAACCATGCAGGCTCTGGAGCACCTTGATTCCTAGGCAAGAGGTAACCAAGCTCCCACATAGGCAAGCTTTTGCCTCCTCCTCTTGCTGCAAGCATTTGGCCCCTCCTGTATACACAGGCTGCGTGCTGCTGAGCATAAACAGTGACACTGGGACTCTGAAAGGATGAGGAAACAGCTGATGGTATCACAACAAAAGACAGCTGGCTTGGGAAGTGTTCAAACCACACAGCAAGTCCACAGGGTAATGCCGACACCCTGCTGGAGAAGCCAGAGGGGTTGCCCACACTGAGCCGTCCCTCTCCCTTTCCCCACCTGCTAGCCCTGCAGCCCCCCCGAGACCGACCACAAGCCCACCCTCCAGGGCCCACCCTCTCGGAACAGGTGGTTCCAGAGAATGTTTACCAGCTACAGTCTTGGACACACCACAGTCAGGGAAAGCCTCCTAAGCCTGCACTCCCAGCACAGTAGCACAGGCCCCAGAGTAAGCAAGGGGGAGAAGGGCTGCCTGAGGTGGATGGACAGGGACGAGGTCCTGGGGGGCGGGGTTACATATTTACAGTTCCTACAAGTCCTGGATGGGTTCCTACCACAATACCTCTAAAGGCTAAACCAGGGTACATTAAGGGCACAGAAGTGGATCTGCCCTAGGGCTGAATAAGTCATTCTGCCTCTAGATTCTAAAACCCAAGAGGCCTGGGCTTTATCTCTCTGCTTTAGCCATTATTGTGGGTGTGGCTTTGTATTTACAAGGTCTTCAATATATATTTACTGCCTACTTGTTCATTAACCTCAAAAGCAGCAGATTTTGAAGATTAAGAACTTTACTTTAAATAACAAATAATGAAGGGGCCCTGGGTGAGGCACAGTTGGGGAACACTTGCCTAGCAGCCTCAAAGCCTTGGGTTCCATCCACAGTACCCCCAAAAATACACACACACACAACGAACACAAAGAAAAAGGAAGGAAGGAAGGAGGGAAGGAAGGAAGGAAGGAAGGAAGGAAGGAAGGAAGGAAGGAAGGAAGGAAGGAAGGAAGGAAGGAAGGAAAGAAGGGAAGGAGGAAGGGAGAAAAGGAGGGAGGAAGGAAGGAAGGAAATATATATCCAGGTCAGGGAGAGAAAACGAAAAGATTTGGAAGGGTATGGAAAGAGAGGCCGTCCTGCATGTCAAGGCAAAGCTAGAGTTTTTCCAGGATGGGAAGCATTCACCCCAGACAGCTCATGAACCATTCTAGACCACTGTCTGTCCCCAAAGCTTAAATGTGTTATAGATACCAGACAGGCTATCAGCTCTCAGGAAATGGCACTGTGCAGTTTCCCCTGTTTATCTGAAAAGCCTAGGAAAGGGGGCTGCCTCTGACTAAGAGCCGGACGTTGAACTCTGGTTCTCCTTAAGCAAATGTCTGGTGGGGCCCAGTGCACTCGGTTCTCTGCCCCTGAGCCCCAGAAGAGAGGTGGGAAGCAGAGGAGAGCAAGGTAGAACCCGCACACCTCTTCCACACCACAAAGCTGCAGCTCTCCCCTGGGTGCCTCTCTCCTCCTGGGGCTTGGTGCTAGTTTCTGAAAGTTCTGGGAGCTGAGATTGTCCTGCACCCCCAAGGACTTTTACACCCAGAGAAGTGTGAAGCTGCTGGGATCAGATGGTGCCATTAACAGCAGCCTGGGTGGGAACCCCCTGAACATCTGACCTTGTGAATTCCACAGCCTGTTAACTGCTTGATCTGTCCTTAGAGCTTCTTACACCGGAGACCCACAGAAAGTAGGGACAGGCCATCTCTGACCTGCAGTCTCTTGTTTTTCTAGCAACTGGGGGTCCACCCTGGGCAAACAGGGTGGGAGATTCACTGAAATAATGCACAGATGGAACTTAGTGCAGTGCCTGGAAAACAGGCATGAATTCAACAATTACTTATTAGCATCTATTGGATGCTGAGTACTGTTCTGGAACAGGAGATTAACTCTGAACAAAATTAAGTCCTATTCTTCTGGAGATTCCAGTCCAGAGAGGGAGAAAGAAAAATACATAAACAGTACAAATCAGGTACTGTGAAAAGGCAAGTAACCAGGTGTAGGTGGTGCACATCTGTCATCCCAGCTCTCAAGAGGAAGAGGCAGGAAGATCAGTTTAAGATCAGCTTCAGCTACAAAGGAAGCTCCAGGCCCAGCCTGGGCTACATGAGACTCTCCCTAAAATCAAAAGGAAAACCTGGGGGACTGGGGGCAGCTGGAGGGATTAGAGGTTGTCATCATAGAGGAAGGGCCAACTAAGGGCTCTACAGCATTTTCTCCCTAGGAAACTTGGCTGGGCTTGAGCAGAGCAAGAAGTAACAGAAGGATTTGGGTTTTCATTACTTGAACTCTCCTTTAACAGGGTATGTGGTTTGAATGAAGTCCTTCCTTGCCTGCTGTGACAGGCATTCAATGTTCTAGTAAAGACTGACCCAGTTTCTCCAAAGTGGGAAGTCTTTGGAATCCTACCTATCAAACCATCCAGATGAAGTTCCTTATCTGACAATCAAGAGCGTGTATCCTTGAATGGGAAAATTCTTTCATCTCTGGGACCCTCTGTTTTTTAACTCTGAATTACGGAGATTAGAAATGGCACCAAGCTTGGTGAAGGCTATGAAGGTAATAAAATGAGATTATCTAGGAAAGCATTTAGCACAGAGCCTAGGGCACAAGTGTTTGCCAGATCCCAGGCCACATAGTTTATCTCTCTGTATACTAGACTCGACCTTTTAACCTCTCTGGTGCCAAGATGGCTGTAGCCTTGAGATTTTCCAGGTCCTGACCAAGAAGTTGAGATCCATAGTACATTGCTATAGTAGAGAAACAGTAAAATATATTATTGGAAAACCTGACAGAGACCCCACTCCCTTCTGTAATAGCATTGGCTCTCAGGAACATCTGCTGATGGTGCCACCTGGGTCCCAGGTCTCTGATCCCCTTCCCCCAGAGCTCCCCCCCCCTCTCTCTATCCCCCTACTACTAGTTCCAAAACTTCAGAGGAAGACCTTTCCTGGTACCAGTGAAGCACATGATCTGGGTTGCAACCAATCAGCACATTCTCTTTCCTTCTCCTTACCCACAGATATTGATCAAGGATAGGATTGCAGATCCAAATGAACCAATGAGAGTCAGAGCTGCCTGGACTTTCGACACAGGGAATCATGGTGGTGTCATACTCACTAACATTCAGTAAGGCATTGAAAACATGAGGCAAAGTAAGAGATTCAATAGTTGGTAGCTTAGTTTGATTTTGTTGCTTGACTTTAGAAGATCTGAAAATAGTAAATATCACTAACTGACATTTTGCATAAAACCTTGCCTGGTACAAAAATCTTTGAAATGTATTATATAAATCATCCTTTGGTCCTGAGTTTCTTTTTTTTTTTCTTTTTTTTAATTCACACAGGATCCAGGGAGATGGTTCAATGGATGAAGGCACCATCACCAAGCCTAATAACCTGAGTTCAATCCCCGGAACCTAATGGTGGAGGGAAAGAACCTACTCCTGCATATTGTCCTTTGACCACAGTCCTGGACCCCACACCACACCATCTTCAAGTCACAAGTTTTTCTCAAGTAGACCGGTCAGTCCTAGCTTCAGTGACCAATTCTACAAGAACAAATTCCAACCAAGTTCTAGGCCTGACCTCTTTGCATGTGTCCCCTTATATACCGGTCACCTCAAAACTTTAATGTTAAGCAGGGACCTGAGTCTTCCCTGACAATCATCTCTCTCTTATTTCACCATGTCTGTAAGCACATCTGTTTATTTTCATTTTATGAGAAGAAAATGCAACCAGCCCTCTGCCTTACTGGGAGACGCCCAGCTCCACTCTCCCTGCCCAAGTTGAAATGTATCCCCTGTGACATGGCAGCCAACGATCACTCTGTGATCACCTCAGTCTTGCTATGTTTCTTTTTATCACCCCTGTCACAGTCAAGTAAAAAAGACAGTCATTCAGAGACCCACTCTCCCTCAAGATGGTGGTACAGCCATCTCCTAAGGGCCTGGAGTCCTCCTCACCAGCATCTCAATAGCCAACCAGCAGGTGAAAGTCTAGTGAGGATAGTAGATTGCAGGTGAGGCTTTAAGGACCAGGCCTAGAGATAGTGTGTAGTACTTTCCCCAAACTCTAGTGGTAACAATTACATCACATCACATGTCCCCACCTAACTATAAAAATGGCTGGAAACTTTGGTGTAGCTCTGAGTCCTGAAGGAAAAAAAAAAAAAAAAAAAGAAGCATTGGTGAACACGTAGCAATGACCTGAGTCTGGATACGTGCGCCTGGTACTCAGTCTCTAGCCTATTCCCCATTGGGGAGCCCCAGACCTCAAGAAACTCCAACACAGTCTCATGGCACTGGGCTCACATGATTATTAGTCTTCAGTCAGTCAACAGACACTTCTTGGGTGCTCACTAATATGAGTTATTCTGGTACTTTGTACCAGAGATACATAGGCAATTAAAAAAAAATAACCCCTGCCCTTGAGAAGATCCCACATTTAGGTTCTCACTCAACCATAAGGAAAACATTTACTACAGGATTTCACTTTGTTACACGTGAGGAAGATGCCTGAAAGTCCTCCAGAATCTCACACGGATGTTAATTGCTTATTATAGGGGACAAGAAGCATCACACTCAGGACATGATCTGTGCTCTCCAGCATGAGTGGCCAGGCCCTTTCCTTCACCTGTTCACTCCTAGACCCCTTCTCTAGCCTCTATTAGCCCACAGTGATGTCTGGGGAAGTCAGCATCGCCCTCTTCTGAACCTCTGCTCCCACTGCCTGGCAGAGTCTCTGGCTATATTTGCTCCAATCCTGGAGGGAACAACCCAGAGGTCCAGGCAGCTGGTACTGCCTTGTCTCACAAAGCATCCAAGCTTTCATGGAAGAGGTTTTGGCATTTAGGTTGGTGGCCCTGGCTTCCTCCATTTCCGATCAAGCCTGGGCTATCTCACAAAGCCTCAGACAAACCCAGATGCTCCTCAGAGTGGAAATGCATCAAAAAGTTTTGACCATGAAGCCTTATACATCTTCATCATGTGGAGGTAATCCCTCATGTGTGGCTTGGAAGTGTCCCCACCACCACCAGAAATGGACATGAGGATATACCTCTGTGCCTTCCTCACTGCTGGCCAGGCCTGAGCTCATGACTGAGGCCAGGCTCTACTAGGGATAAGAGTCTGAACGAGAGACCCAAAGAAGGGCACTGGAGGGAGCAGTAGCTCAGGGCCTAGTAGTGATAGAGGGCCTGCTTTGGAATAGAAGCAACAGTTTGGGGACAGGTTGACTCAGCCCAAAGGCTTCAACAGGCTTTTAGGCCATTTTCTCAACTGTTTCTCTCTGTGCCTTCAGCTGAATGACCTCAGAGATGAGGGTGCATAGATATGGGAAGGACCCACAGAGAGACCACACCAGTCTTTGCCCAGAACCACCTGTACAATTTGTCTTCTCTCTTTTTCCCCTGGGCAGGTGCCAGCTTTGCAAACTTGTCACAAGTGTTCTCTAGATCCCATTATCCCTTCCCTACGAAGGGCATTTCCCAAAGTGTCTTCCCAACTGATGGCTCAGATCAACCACCATTTACCTGAACTCCCCCAAACATGGGCACCCTGTGCTTTCCAGAGAAACAGAACCAATTGGCTAGAGAAAGAAACAGAGTGAAAGAGACAGAGATAAGTTTATTATAAGCTGTTGGCTCAGACAGTTATAGAAACTGAGTCTCAAGATCTGCAATCAGCAATCTGGAGACCTAGGAGAACTAGCGGAACACACCAGTCTGGGAGCCTACAGTCTCCAGACCCAGGAGGGCTGGTGTTTCTGTTGGAGTCCAAAGGCAAGTAATAATCAGATGCCAATGTCCAAGTTTGAAGAAAGTCAAGCAGAAATAATTCCCTTGAGTGCTAGAGCAATGGCTCTAACAGTTAAGAGTACTGGCTGCTGTTGCAGAGGACCCGGGTTCAATTCCAGCACCTAAATGGCAGCTAGCAATTGTCTATAACTCTGGTTGAATCAGGGGATACAACAGCCCATTCTGGCCTCCATGGGCATTGCATACACAGGTGTACTTACACACATGCAGGCAAGACACTCATACACATAAAATAAAAATAAATAACAACAAGCCTAGGCCCTCTTCATTCTTTCCTTACCTCACCTAGAGTGGTCATGCTCTAACATGATTTTACATGCTTTTTTTCTTTCACCAGGAAGCCATCTTGCCATGGGGCCCTCACCACAGGCCAGACTGATGAGGTCACTCAGCCTCAGATTTTCAGTCTCCAAAACTGCTACATAAATACCTATCTTGCTATAGTGTTCTAGTTTGCTTCTTCATTGCTGTGACAAAACACTCTGACCAATACCAACCTGAGGAAGAAAGGGTTTATTTGGCTTCCATCTACCAGGTCACATTTCATCACTTAGGGAGCCCAAGGTAAGGAACTCAGGCCAGGAATCTAGAGGCAGTGACTGAAGCACAGGCCAAGGAGGAACGCTGCTTACCAACTTGCTTCCCTAGCCCATCTCAGCCTGCTTTCTTGTTTTTTAATTCATTTTTAATTTTTTTATTTTATGTGTATGAGTGTATTGCCTGCCTGTATGTAAGTGTACCTGTATGGTACAGTGCCTGTGGAGGTCAGAAGAAAGCATTGGATCCCCTGGAACTGGAGTTATAGACGATTGTTAGCTGCCATGTTGGTGCTGGGAATCAAACCCCCGTCCTCTGCAAGAGCAGCCAGTGCTCTTAATTGCTGAACCATCTCTTCAGTCTTTTTTTTTTCAGCCTGCTTTCTTTTACAACACAGAACAGCCTGCCTATGGATGGCACCACTCACAGTAGCCTGGGCCCTCCCACATCATTCAACAGTCAAGAAAATATCCCACAGACATGGCCACAGGCCAGTCCAATGGAGGCAATTCCCCAGTTGAGGTTCCCTCAACCCAGGTGTGTCAAGTTGACAACTAAAGCCATCCAGCACATATAGCAACTGAAAACAAACCAAGAGAGTGGTCCATTACCTAGAAAACCAAAGTTCATACAAATATTAGTTAGCATTTGTTGTGCTTTCTGAGACTCCACAGTGAACACGTTGTGCTTTCTCCTGAAAGGACACAGGGTCTGTCCCTAGGAGAAAGCAGACAAGTACCAGACAAAAAAATAACTTAAAAAATCTATTAACCAAAGGAAATTGACATCATTGCTTCTGCTGAGCCAATATCCATCTCTCCTTATTCTGGCAACAATGCCTGGTCTTCCATTTGGAGAACAGCTTAATTTGTATTCTCCAAAAGCAGACACAGATTCAGGTGCAAACAGTTGATTTGGAAGGTAAATCCAGAAAACACCACCTGCGAAGTAGGAAATAGAGAAGGAAGGCATTAGCTCCCCAGTTGAGTATGTTCAGATGTTCAGAGTGACTCTGGGGCTCAGAGAAAGCCACCAAAGAGATGCAGGTGTTAAGAGTTGAACCGTCATCTACTGAGACAGTAAGAGCCACAGGAATAAGGATGGAGCACTGTCTTAGACCATCTTCTGAGGCTTTAGAAAAGTACCTGAGTCTGGATAATCTACCAACAACACGCCAGCTCATGGTGCTAGCGCTTAAGAAGTTCAATAGCATGCGACTGCATCCAGCAAGAGGGCAAGGAAGTCTGTGTGTGACAAAGGAAACTGTATGAACGCGCCGTTTTCACCAGGAAGTCTTCCCTCAGGGACCCACGTACCCATTCATAAGGGCAGAGCCCTCCTGACCTGACCTGACCTTGAAGGCCCCCTTCTTAGTACTGTTTGGATGACAGTTGCATCTCAACATGAACATGGTGGAGCAAGCCTGTAATCCCAGCTACTCAAAAGGCCAAGGGTTGTCAAATACCAGGACAGCCTGGGCCACTCAGCAAGTCCCAGGCCAGCCTTGGCTGCAGTGTGAGAGACTGTCTCAGATAAACAAAAATAGGGCACTGGGGAGATGGTTCAGTGGGTAAGATCACTTGTTCCGCAAGTGTGAGGACAGGGTTTGACCCCAGAACCCACATAAAAAGCTGGAAATGGGAACTGGAGAGATGAGATGGCACAGCAGTTAAGAGCGCTGACTGCTCTTGCAGTGGACCCTGGTTCAATTCCCAGCACCCACACAGCAGCTAACAACTGTCTGTAACTCTAGTTCCAGGTGATCCAATGCCTTCTTCTGACCTCTGTGGGCCTGCACAACATGGGTGCACTTACACACGTGCAGGCAATATACTCATACACGTAGAATAAAAATAATAAATTATTTTTTTCAAAGCTGCGACTGGTTGTTTGTACCTGTAGCATTGAAGGGTGGAGACAGGCACATCTGGAGAGCTCACTGAGCAGCCAGCTAGAACGGCGAGCTTTGGGGTTCAGTGAAAGACCCATGTCAAGGGAACAAGATGGAGAGTCAGAGAAGAAGATACCCTACGTCCCCCTCTGGCCTCCATGAATTGATTACCTGTACACTTGTATATACACCACACACAACACACACATAGATAGATGATAGAGATAGATAGATAGATAGATAGATAGATAGATAGATAGATAGATATGATGAGACAGATGATAGATAGTATATGATAGACATATATAATGGTAGATTATTGATTGATAGATAACAGATAGAATGTAGAGACTAATGATAGATGATTGATTGATTGATAAAGATAGATAATGATGATAGGTGATTGATAGGTAGATGGTGATGATAGAGATGATAAAAATTATTGATTGATAGATAATAGAAAGATGATACAGACAGATGATGATGATAGATGATTGATAGATAGATGATAGAGATAGATGATGATGATAGATAGATAGATAGATAGATAGACAGACAGATAAGAATGGATAAAGCTCAGTATTAGAGCACTTTCCTAACACACAGAAGGCCCTAGCTTCATCACTGAGTATCACAAAAAGTAAATTATTTGTATTGTTAGTTTCAACCTGAATTTTGAAAGGGACACTCAAGTTACAGCAGACAACAGTATCTGCATCAGTGACTATATTAGTCAGTCTTTCATTATAGTAACAAAATACCTGGGAAGGCGACTTTATAAAGAAAAGATGTTTGTTCCTGAAGCAACATAGATCATCACATGCCAAGTAGGAGTGCACATGCATAGCTGTGTCTGTTTCTGTCTCTGCTCTCTTAATACCATCACCATAATACTTTGAGGACTAAGCTCCTACATCGTTGAGAGGACCATGCCACCACTTTACCCCCATGGCAGTGACAGTCTCTCATATGATCAGGGTACAGCTGTACTTGCTTTCCTGGGGCCAGGTCTCAGACCTGGTCAGTGAGAAACTCCACATTCTCTGGGCCATGGTTAAAGTTCCGACAGAGCAAGAGGATAGTCACTCCATGGCCCAGGCTGAGCCAATCAGCAAATCTCAGTCCTGAGAATTCTGTTGGGAATGTTAGGCAAGAGATTGATGCATCAAGAGGTGATGAAGAAAGAATAGCTTGAAGTCGCCAAGAATTACCACTCGACAAACAAATACAGATTAAACCAGAGCAGAGAGAAAAAAAGCTGAATCCTCGTGAAATTTTTCCAGGTACCTGGATCTAGCCACGTATCAAATTTGGATCCTTGGGCTCTGAGGTTAGATTAAAGAATAAATTCTTTTATCCTAAATTAATTTAAGTTGATGAGTCTATCACCTGAAACCAAAGTATTCCTGACTAATCCATCACACCATCAAGAATCGCCAAAATATGGTTCCAATTCCAGTTCTTCTACTCAAAACCTGCACTGCGCCAGGCATCTACATACTCTCCACATACTAGAAACCTTTCTCCTCAGTCCCACCCTTCGAGCCTGTGTCTTCCTCTTCACTATCTATCCAAATCCTACTCGTTGCTCAAAGCGCAGCCCTCATCCCACCTCTTCCGAAAAGCTTTGTCTCAAGAAACAAACAAAGTCTCATGAGGACACATCTAAGTGCCAAAAACTCAAGCTACATGTCTGTACCCAGGAGTAAGGGAAGCCAAGAAATGCACACACATACACACACACACACACACACACACACACACACACACACACAGGCTCAATGTGAATATCCTTACAAGATACAGAGATTACATATAGGCTTTAGGGAAGCCAGGAATTATATACTCACTGTAAGGGAGTCTGTGACTTGTGGCCTGAGATACTCAGACAAAAGCAGTCTCAGGAAGCACCCCACCATGTAGGTGAGTGATGGTCCTACCAAGCCTCCCTCAGAAGCATAAAGCTCAGTTAATGTTAGGGAGAATGCTTGTGTTCTAGGCTTTTTTGTTTGTTGGTTGGTTGGTTGGTCTTTTTGAGACAGGGTCTCCCTGTAGCTCCAGTTGGCCTAGAACCCTCTGTGTTAACCAGGCTGGCCTTGGAGGCCTCTGACTCCCAAGGTCTTGGATTAAAGGTGTGTGCCACCATGCCTGGCTTCGACTTATTTATTTATTTATTTTTGGTCTCCCTGTAGCCACAGCTGACCTGGAACTTACTATGTAGACCAGGCTGGCCTTGAACTCACAGAGACCCACCTGCCTCTGCCTCCTAAGTGCTGGGATTAAAGGTGTGTGCCACCACACCTGGCTCCACTTATTTTTTTAATTAAAAATACTTGTGTGTGTGTGTGTGTGTGCGTGTGTATATGTGTGTGTGTGTGTGTGTGTGTGATGGTGTGCATGCCACAGCATGGGCTGATCAGAGGACAGCTTGTAGCAATTCCACCAGGTGGTTTCTGGGGACTGAACTTAGGTTGCCAGGCTTTACCGCAGGCCGCTTTACCCACTGAGCCATCTTGCTGTTCCATCACCACTTACTTATCTCAAAGATACTTCCAAGGAGATTTGAGTAAACCAGAGTGTTGTTTTACACAATCAGTTCTAGTCCATTATGAATATTGTGAGCAATGTGGACAGTTACACACACAGCTGCTGGTCCTGATGGGGCACTGACATCAGTGGTCATAAGTGTGACCGAGTCCTGTACAAGCACCAAATGAAGTGCATACAGAGGCATGGAAGAACTCTGGGTCCTGGCTGGTCTGGAACTCACCATGTAGACTAGGCTGTCCTCAGTCTTACAGAGCTCTGCCTCCCGAGTGCTGGGACTAAAAGTATACACCACTGTGCCCAGCTCTCATGAGACCTTCATGTGGAGAGCCACATGGAAGGAAGCAGAGGGGCGCAGGCGTAGATTTTTGTGGGTCCAGGTGGAGGCAGGTGCAGCAGATTTCTGGGTTGGAGGTGACAGTAGCAGATCCTTATCTTCAGCAAAGATGAGCACGATTCACGGTTGGCAGGCCGCGTGGCCTGGGAAGACAGAAGCTCAGCCAGGAGTCCATTCCTCTAGCCCTGCTGACAGTTCTGTGATCTTCCCAATCTTTCCAGGCAAACCCTTCCTCACCTAGCTAGCATGAACTCCGTTATCTACAACTGTGCATTCAAAACAATACAACTGATACCTACCTGTTGGCTAAGTGACTTTCGCCATGTCCTGGGTACGAATTGAGTTTCTGTGATCTCACCTGGTTAATAGTCAGCTGTGGTTCTTCCATAGGTCAAAATTCCTGAGACCTTTGAGTTTATCTATTGCACGCTTGAGGAATTCACTGCTGTTAGATTTATAGTTAGCTATCTCCCTGTGCAGAACAGAACTCAATGTACATTGAGTGTGAGGATCAACCACGTGTCACATGTCTGAGTGCCAGAACTGATAACCCTAGATATCCCTCCTGGGTTCCTGGTATCCTGAAGGGTTTTCCTACTCTGACTGGGCATTCGCCCATTTGCCTTTAATCTGTTGGAAGATTTCACTGAATAAATGTGAAAATCATCTGTGTCTACCACAGATTTTCATACCACTAGAAATTCAAGATTTAAATATATTCATTTGGTGCTGGAGAGATGTCTCAGTGGTTAAGAGCTCTGGCTGTTCTTGCAGAGGACCTGGGTTCAAATCCTAACACCCACATAGCAGCTAACAACCACCTATAACTCCAGTTCCAGGGTATCTGACATCCTCTTCTTCTGTCTTCTGTTGGCACTACATGACGTGGGTGTGCTTACATGCATGTCGGTATAATACTCGTACTCATAAATAAAAATAAATACAAAAATTCTCTCTCTATATATAGATAAAGATATAGATATAGATATAGATATATGCCCATCTGTCTCTCCAGCAACAGGCTTCCTTGAGCCCCAGACCAAGTTCCCCTGCTCAGATTCCTCTGCTTCACTTCTGACTCAGTTAAGTTCCCCCCTCTTTGGGGCCTCTTGAAGCCCTTCCTCAGTTCCCCAACCTCTGATGCTGCACAGATGCCTAAGTCATAATTTCCCCTCTAAGGCTTGGTCACTTCCCAATAAAATCTGACCATGTGTCTCTGAAGTTGGGGGCCTGGAGCCAGCATTAGGGCTGAGACTCGCCCTGTATGCATGCCTGCCTCTTCAGCCTGACCTTGGATTCTTGCCTCTGCTTCCCATTCTCCATTCCAGCTGGCCCTAGACCAGGCCAAGGAATTCCCCAATCAGCAACTCGGGGTGCTTGTCCAAATGTTACGACCTCTTCTAAGGGTTTCATGGGGACAGAGATAGCACAGTCATGGGGATTCCCTAGCGTTCACGTGTGGAAGCTCATGCATGCCGAGTCCATCACCCTATGGTCAACAGAGATGCTCCACAAATTCCCTCCAATGCCCATTCCCAGCATTCATTCATCAACCATCTGTCCCTTGCAAAAACTGCTCCAGGCTGAAACCTGGGGAGGGAGTGGGCTTCTGAGGGATAGCTAGTGCCTATCATTGACAGGCTTTTGTAGAAAAGTCCTTGCCAACGGCTTAAGGAGAAACAAGATCCCAGGAGGCCCCCAACTATCTAGTCATGTGACTGACTTGGCTCTGTTGCAAGGACGTCCTGTTCCTCTCAGAGTGATGGCTCTATTGAGGAAGTCACTGTGTCATATCTGGGGCAGGGGAAAAAAGCTATTTCAAGTCCTGAAGTGATCATTGTGAGTGAGCTTAGCCTTTTCAGGAACTGTCTGGACAGCAGAGAAAGACCAAGCCTGAGGGAAATGGAAAGCCAAAGTTGCTAAGCACAGGAAGACCAACTGCAGGGAAGGGGGTGGGGATTGTCATGTTGGTCCTGCAGGTGAAATATTCCTGGCAGGCATGAAGTGATGTGAGCATCAATATATTCAACCCCCAAACCAAGTTATATGCTCCCAGCAGGCAGGGAAAGGGCTATCCCCACACACCGCACAGATGGGTCCTCTACAGGTTGGATTTGGAACATCTCCCAGAGGCCCATGTGTTAAAGGTCTGGTTCCCAACTCATGGCACTATTAGAAGCTGTTGAAACTGGGGCTAGAGAGGTAGCTTAGCAGCTAACAGCACTGGCTGCCCCTGCAGAGGACCTGGATTCAATCCCTGGTACCCACATGACAACTAACAACTGTTTGTAACTCCAGTTCCAGGGGAATTTGAAGTCCTCTCCTACCTCTTCAGGCATCGAACAACATGGGTGCACTTACATGCATGTAGGTTATACACTCATACACAGAGAATAAAGATAATAAATAAGCTATTTACAAAAAAAGAATTCTGGGAAGCAAATCCAAAACTTATCCATTTCACTTGGATAGGCTAGTGGAAATATTTATTCAGAAAGTTCATGAACCCATACATACTGACCAGAGAATTTGCCTGCCTCTCTCAAGGACAAAGGGAAGCTTTTATCATGAAAAGATCATCTGTGTTCTCAGCCTGATTTACCTGGGGCTGTCTAGCATGCTGGAGGTGGTCAATGTTATTTGCCCATAAAATTATTGAGTAAATGGGTTCAGAGAATTGTTAAATCATTCGACATTCTCATTTTCCTCAAAAATGTACAATTTGAGTCTCAGGGGACTAGAAATATTTTGGGTCTAGTTTTCACGTCTCACCAACCAATCAATCAATCAGTCAGTCAATCAATCAATGTTCTGTATTTGCCTGATAAAGAAAGAGGCAATCAAAGGCAAAAAGATGACAAGTCTTAGTATAAGCTTATATAATTTTGTATTTTCCTCTAGAGAATCTTGGCCCCACCCAAGTGATCTCTCTATTTTTATACAAAATCAGAGAAAATTAACACTGCTTCTAGAAACTCCAGGGGGCATTATTTTGAGCATCTAAGCTGGTGATGGAAGGTTTGACACCAAATATTTTGCATTCTGTGTTCATGCCAGGCATCACTAGTCAATCATTCTCACTTTGCATCACTGACCCTTAGAGGCTACCTCAAGCCCTGCATTTCAAGCAGCCACTAGCAATCAACTAGAGACATGTGCCCACTCAGCAAAGAGCGCAGTGACTGCTTGTGCTCAGATCACTCTCTCCCTTTTATTCAGTAGGGGATCCTAGCCTACAGACTGGTACTGCCCACATCTAGCGTGATTCCAATTCCCACCAAGCTGACAAATTGACAATCAAAATTAACTATCACCTAGAGAGACTAAAGTCCAGAGAATTCCGCAACTTGCCCAAGGCCAAAGTGTCTGCTAATGCCATTAGCAGTTCTCACAACCTGCACAGCACTCTGGGGATAGCAAGGAACTCTTACCTGAAGCCTCTCCTATGAATGAACCTTCATTCACTCATGCAGTAAATATTAGCTGAATTTTACTATGTTCCATAAACTGTGCTGGCGATTAGGAAATCAGTAGTTAGAAAGAAAAGAATGTTTTCAAAGGAAAGAAATAAAAGCTTCAGTTCTTCCTCATATCAAGCAGAAAGCTTTAAAGCGCTCATCTCCTGCTCAGGGTACACAGTGCTAACCTCAGCTTTTTAGGCACCATGTGAATGAACAGAAATGTGGGAATGCAAACTTTTCCTGGGCCCTGTCCCCATGAACCAGCTGGCTCATCTTGAGCAAGTTATTCTGATGCCTTAGGCCTCAGTTTCCCCAGCAGTAAGGGAAATGGGTTGCTAAGCTTTCTACCCAGTGATGTCTGGCAGTTCTAGACCCAAACACAGACAAGCCGCTCAGTGGTGCTCCTTCCTCTCCCCTAATAAGATGTCCTAGGCAGCACCCAGCTCCACAGTCAGCCAGGTCCACCAAGAAAATGCCAATCCCGGCAAAAATATTACGGTCCAATATACCTAACTCCCAAACTCTGGTCACAGAGTCACTTGATCATATGACCTGAGCCAACCAGTTCAACCTCCACATGTCATGGTGGCTCCTCCCATCACACAATAAGACAGAGGAATCCAGGCACTGAGGTGCCTTGAAAATATGAAGGTGTGTGCCCTATGAAAGGGAAAGAAGTTGACCTAAGGAACTTTGCACATGATGTCTGGATTGGAATCTGTGAGACTAAAGACAAAGGGAACTCTGCAAACGTTTATACTATGGTTGACAAATTCACTTTTAATAAAGGTATGGATTAGCAATTCCACAAATATTTTCAATGTCTACTAGGGTTGAATAAATTGGAGATAACAGGCATGTTTCTGGCTGTCCAAAAAAGAAGAGCCTCAAAAGAATCTTGTAGGGCTCTGACTAGAGCCAGAGCTATCAATATGAATTCATTTTATGTATGAATAGACAGAGGTACAGAAATATAGACATGCACATATACATGGATTAGTATATGTCCATGTATTTCCTATCTCTGCTACTCCAAAGGCCTAGAAGCAATCACACATTCACACCAAGGAGCATTCCTAGCACTCAGAAATCTTGTTTCCAAATGCCATTCTCCAATAAAAGGAGCCAGGGCTCATTCTAGGACTGAAGCAGGGGAAATACTCAGTGAGCCTTGAGCCTCCTGCTATTCTAGAAAGAAAGGAGATGGGGGCGGAGCGAACAAATGGGAGTGTGTCAAAAGGACAGAGACTGGAAGACATCCCAAAGGCCACAGCTAGAACACTCTAGTGAACAAATAGCAGAAATATTAGATGATAGCTCAAAGAATAAAGTATCCACAAGTCTGTCTAGTATAAAGTATTGAAAAATTAAATAATGAATGAGGGAAAGGAAGGATGGGAATGGGTTAACCAAAACTAAGAATATGTTTTGTAAAAGCCTCACTAGTGTGTAAGCTAATTAAAACATAATTTTTTAAAAGGAATTTGAACAGAAGTACCGTGCACAGCTGGACAATGTTGCTCCCATTATTAAACGAAACTCTCAGTGCCAGGCATGGACTACCTCCCTGTGAGTTATTGGTTAGCCTTACTGGGACCCCATAGCAACGCTCCCAACAAACCACACAGGCTATTGTCACTGCTCGTGGCTTCCCACCATAACCAGAGTAAGATCCCGTTGCTGAAGACCTCACACACTTTGGTTGCAGCACATGGAGAATCAATCTGGAAATGAGCAGGAAACTTCCTCCCTGCTGCGTAGCTTTCACAGGGCCAGAAGATGCTATGCAAACCAGTAGGGCAGAAGATACTTCAGTGGTCTTACCCAGCTCTGAACTCTGAATGCTACAACTTGACCTGCCCACTGCAGGTGCAACAGTGACGTGCCGATTGTACGATAACCAACACCTTTTTGATTGGATTTGAGGCCTGCTTCACAGGGGAAAATTTATACCTGGTCCTCTAAAAATCTGGTAGAAAGCTCAAGTCATAGACCAGGGGGGGACCCACTACTATTGTTTTGCTAAACGATCATATTATCAAACTGCCTTCTAAATACTTGTGTTTACACACATAGTTTGTGCTGTTCTCAAACTTGATCAGAGAAACTTCTTTTCGTACCGGGCAACAGTCAATGCAGAGACTCATAACTGGTCAAAGTGCCAAGAACAGGTGACTGTGAGGCCTCAGTCCTAAATGAAACATCTATAGTCACACACACGCACATGCACATGCACATACACACACACACACACATGCGCACACACAGGCTTCAAGGAACATCACACGGAACAGGAGGTGGAAAAAAATACAAGCTGGAGGACGGGGAGGAGTGCCATGAAATGCGGTCATCTGGACATAACAGGGTCCTCGCACTTATGAACTCCCAGCAGCCGTGGTTACCCACACAAAATCAAACCAGTCAAAATGCCAGTGTGGATGGCGGGGACTCACAAGGCCCCACCCCAGCACTTGATGGTTGCTGGGAGAGGGAGTCATTTTTCTCAGGGGTGTGGCCCCCAGTGGGTTGCTCATGCTCCAGTGCATGGCCCCACACCCATGTGCATATGGGCAGCACTAATTAGATTCAGTGGGTTCTTTTTTTTAAAAAAGGGCTGGAGGGATGGTTCAGTGGTTAAGAGTACTAGGTGCTGTTGCAGAGGACCTGGGTTCAGTTCCCACCACCCACATGGCGGATGACAACTGTCCATGACTCCAGTTCCAGGGTATCCAGTGCCTTCTTCTACCATCCATTAGTATTGCACATGCAGGTAAAAAGCTCATACACATAAAATAGAAACAGAAAACAAAATTTTTTTAAGAGCTCACGGAGTTGGGAGGATCAAGAGGAGTCAGAGAGGAGTGGAGAATGGGCGCGACCGAAATTCACTGTAGACATGTATGAAAATTTCTAAGAACAAATGAAAACTATTTTTAAATTAAAAAATAAAATATGGAGAAGAGACATTTTCTTTATAGAGGAGTCTACATTATATCTGTAGAGTCTCTGAAGGGAGAGATTCATTTTCCTAACTTTGAATGTGAGCTGGACTTAGTGACTCACTTCCAAAGAGTAGAATGCAGAAAAGAATAAAACAGTAGCTTTACTGTGGAGAAAGCTGACTGACCACTTTAGCCATGGATCAACCTAACTACACCCACCCTCCATTGATGTACTTGGCATCGTGTACCTCCTAGGACAGTACAAAGGAAAATGCATTTTACTCCCACAGTGCTCTTCTCCCCCCAAAAAATATCTATAACTGTGGTCTAAACATGAGAAAGTTCCTGACAGCCAAAATTAAAGGACATTCAGGAAAATGTCAAGGTCATGAAAAAGAAGAAACTTTTCACAGCTCAGAGGAGATGTGACAACTAAATGCAATATGGTATCTTGGATCTGATCCTAGCACAGGAAAAACAGCATTAATATAAAAACTGGGGGCTGGGGAGATGGCTCAGTAGATAAAACACAAGCATAAGATGAGTTCAGATCCTCAGCACGCATGTATAAAACCAGGAGGGCATGGCATCTTGCCTGGAATTCTAGTTTTCAGAGGCAGTGAAGGGGGATCCCTGGAGCACACTGGCTAGCTAGGCTAGCCGTATCAGCAAGCTCTGGGTTCAGTTGAGAGACCTTGCCTCAAGGTAGACAGCCATCCAGAAAGGGTTAGTGTCAGCCTTGGACCTCAACAAATGCACACACAGGCACCCACACATGTAAACATGCATTCACACATGCATGCACACTGATATATTTAATTTAAAAAAAAAAAAAAACAAAAAACAGGAGAAAATTCAAGTATAGTCTGTAGTTTAGTTAATAGTACTGTACTAAGTTAGCCTTCCACTACTGCAGCAAATACCTGAGATAATCAGCTTTGAAGAGAAAGTTCATTTTAGCTTGTGGTTTTGAAGGTTTCAGTCTGTGATAGGTCAGCCCGGCTGCTTCTGAGCCTGTGTCAAGGGGGCATATTACAGCAGGAGTCACTTCATGGCTAAAAAGCAGAAAAAGAGGCAGGAAGAGGAACAGGCTGTGGTGCCACAATCCTCTTCAAGAGCACACCCCAGTGACTTAAGGACCTAGTAGGTCCCAATTTCCAAGAGCACCCCATGCTGGGCATGGAGCCTTTAACACACAGGCCTGCAGGGAATGATCCAGATCTAAACCTTAGTATGAATCAGTGTGGCTTTTTTTTTCCTCTTAAAAAAAAAAAAAAAACAGAACTTCCTCCTGTTTTCTTTTTTTAATTTTTAATTTTATTTTATCTGTCTGAATGGTTCGTCTGCAGGTATGTGAGAGCACCTGTGGGTGCAATGCCTGTTGAAGCCAGAAGAGGACATCTGATCCCCTGGAACTGGAGTTATAGATGGTCATTAGCCACCAAGAGGGTGCTAGGGACTGAACCCAGGTCCTCTGCAAGAGCAGCCAGTGCTCTTAACCACTGGTCTGTTCTCTTGCCCCTTCTTTTAAAATGTATTTTATGGGGGCAGTGGTACGTGTGTGACAGCACACATTTGGAAGCCAGAGGACAACTTGGTAGAGTTGGTTCTCTCCTTCTACTTTTGCATGGGTCAGGTCATGAGGCTTGCATTGCGGCAAGTGCTTTTATCTACCGAGCCATCTCACCAGCAGTTTTCTTAAGTAAAGTTTTTTAATTTGAAAATATTTCAAAATCAAAGAAATATTACAGGGAATATAAAAGACAATTATGTCTCAGAAATCCTGTGGGTAGACTCACACATATTTGTCATAGTTTCTGCTATTCATTTTTTTATTTTTAATTGTGTGTGTGTGTGTGTGTGTGTGTTTTCAGATAGGGTCTCACTGTGCAGCCCAGGCTGACGTGGAAATTTCTATGTAAACCACACTGGCCTTAAATTTGTGGCAACCTTCCTGCATCTGCCCAGTGTTAATTTCTTAGGAAAGTAACCCAGGGAAATGTTATTCTTAAGAAATGTAAGTATTTGCACTTAACACCTATAATCCCAGCATTCAGGAGACTGAGGCAGGAAGATTGCTGTAAGACCTAAGCCAACCTGGGCTAAAGAGTGAGAACTTGACTCAAAACGAATGAATAAACAAATAAATAGTAACACTAAATTCCAGACCACTAAGTTCAGAGTGTCTGACGCAATGGCATGAACCAGATATGCCATTGTTTGAAATAAATTAAGGAGAAGACTCGAGTAATGGGAGAGGCGTGGGTGAGAGATGATGGCAGGGAGCGTGGGGACAAGGACATGCACAGTGAGGCCTACACAGGCGTATTGCAACATCTCGGTGACATTAGTGCACTTCCCAGGAAGTCATCTGCACTGCCCCACCTCATATTTATCTCAGGGCAAAGCCATTGTACTGGAAGTCCTATTCTCCATGAGAAAGATTCTTCTCCCAGTGCATGCCCAGCAGGGGGTGGTGCCAAACCATCGCAGGACCATCCATCACTTTGTGCAACAATATCTGCTTTGTGTGAAGAAGGCAAGATGCCAGGGCCCAGCACTTCGAGGCCCCGAGCGTTTGGGGAATTTCAGACTTAGGCCAGTAAAAGAAGGAGAACAGCATCACATAGTTTCCACTACCTTCTGGGGTCATTGTCAGTGAAACAAGGACAGGACTCTGTCCACCCTCACTTCGTTGATGCCCCAGAGATCCCAGTAACATCACAGCAAAGCCTTCCTGCAGGGGCAACTCCAAACCAAGCACCTCTGGCTTTCCAAGGCAAAGAAACTTTCTAATTTAAATTGTGTGTATATGTGTGTGAGTGTGAGTGTGTGAGAGTGTATGTGTGAGTGTGTGAGTGTGTGTGAGTATGTGAGTGTGTGTGAGTGTGTGTGTGTGTGTCTTGGGGGTGTACATGACACAGCATCTGTGTGGCGGCCAGCGAGCAACCAGTGGGAGTCAGCTCTCTCCTGTACCATACGGATTCCGGGGATAAAACTCAGGTCACCAGGCTTGGTGGCACCTTTATCCGCCTTGCCATTTTCTGGGGCCCCAGGCATCAAACCCTGGAAGAAGTAAATCCATGTACATGTTTAGCAATTTGGTTTTGATCAAGAGATTTTTAGAATCTGTTCCCCTTGTCTATTACACAGAGCTTGCTCAGTGTAAATTCACTTTTCCTTGGTGGTGGGAGGTCGTTATAGCAAGTCCTGGATATGCCAGATGCTGAAAAATGAACGCAGAGACACAGAAGCGGGCTCAGCACTCAGGGTGTTTGTTGAATGGGTGGTGATGTTGGGCCATTGCCCTGAAATTTGCTTTCCTGAAAGAATCCATGACATCAGTGAGCTTTTTTTTCAGAAAAGTGTGGCGCATGTCCCGTCTTCTCCACAAAGGCAGAACACAGTCCTGGCCCCACCAGCTAGGTGACCTGTGCCAAGTGAAGTCACCTCTTAGATCCTGTGATTTAATTCTTCATCTGTAAAACTGGGAATTGTCTCACAATTTTCAATTAAATGATGTGTATTTAGAACCCACCTTTGATGCCTTAGAGCAGTGTTCAATACATAGGAAGCGTTCAGGGACTCAGCAGTCAAAAGTACTGACTCTTGCAGAGGACCTGGTTTGATTTCCAGTACCCACATGTCAGCTAACAACCATCTGTAACTCCAGTTCCAGGGGATCTGATGTCATCTTCTGACCTCTGTGGGCATTGCATGACATGGGTGCACTTACATATATGCGGGCAATACACTCATGCACATAAAATAAAAATAATAAATAGGATCTTTTTTCTAAAAAAGAAGTGTTCAGCACTATTGCTATCTGTGGATGAAGATCAGTCACTGGCTCAAGTTAATTCAATTTCCTTCCTTTCACTGCAAGCTCATCAAGCCGATAAATCTGGATAAGCACACCATTGATGATCTCATCCTCCAGGTCTCATGTGCTTACTACTCATTGTGTCTGTTCTAATCAAGCAGCAACCTCCAACCTGTACCTGCTCTAGTAAAAATGAGCAGAAAGATGCTTCCCTGGGTCAGATCCCCACCAGACCACAGGCCTCTTGCAATCCGCGCCACCACATGCGGGAAGGAAGCGCTCTGCAAATGTACACCCGAGGCTTTGTCAAACACCCTGGACTGATGGTTAGGTAATAAATAACTGTCACAGTTGCAGAAGGGAAGAGCTACCCCCTCGACCCAGTGCAAGCCTGTTTTCCTCTGGGGTTTCCACCCAGACTGAGGGAACAGGAAGACCCTCGGAGGATAGCTCCAGGTTTCCTCTGGAACTAGGTGAGACTTGTAGCCTCCGGGGGGCAGCCCGGGTATCAGCTGCCACGCGCAGGGCTTCCTTTTTCACTAAATCCTGGTGGAAGACATTCTGGCCTCGAAGTTCTCCTTCCCACAGGTGATAGATATCACCAACAAGTTAACAGCTGGGAGGGAGTAGGATGCAGATGCGGAAGTCACCACACCCAGCACCCGGGACTTCCTGCCCCACCCCTAGCTCAGGAAACTCCCCCCATGGATTTACCAAAACCTAGGGACTCCTCTATTCTGCCCTACCTCCCCAGGTCCACACACACACACCTGATGCTGCTCTCCGGGGGCAAAAAGGGAGAAACCGAACTTTCCATCTACTGCAGGACATGGAGGGCTCGCTTGGCACCGGACCCTGGAAGGGAGACCCTTTCTTCGAAGCACACCAGTTACACAGTGACCAATTCAGCTGCCTCCCTGCCCTTCCACTGGTGGGTGCCTCCATGGGCCACCTTCTCCTGGGCTCTGCCTTGGCCCTGGTGGAGCCTGCCCCTCTGCAGTCGGAGCCTCTCCTCCCTCCGACTGTGGTACATGGTGCATACCTGCCCCTAACCTTCCCTCATCCATGGAGTTACTCCCTGAACAGGGTGAACAAGAAACCAAGTGCATTTGGGGAAATCCTCCTTTGTGCGTGTGGAGTCTGGAGTGTGTGGAACAGGACGCCTGGCACTATTTCTTTCCACTTGTCCCTTAGTCTTTTTCCTCCTCAATACCAGCCCCACTTCTCCCGCCACACCTGTTTCCCACTCCAACCCTTGTCAAGCTTTCTCCAAAGGAGAGAAGCTTCCCACCTGCCAACAGCACTCAGCAGAGCTGAGAAGACCCCTCCCGGCTTCTCATGGCCCAACAAACTGCTTCTGCCACAACCCTGCCATGTCCCTAAAGTCACCCTGACTCCTTCTCCACCCGTGACTTATCCAGCATAGTTGGTGAAGGAGACAGACCTGTACTAACCCAGGCTTCCATGTTTGTTTCCTCGTGTATATGCACAGTTGTGGGATTTGCTGGATTTACCCAACATCTCCTCAAAGTTTTCAAAAATCAACTTCTGAGTGCTTATTTATTTTGTTGGATGTTAGAGGGGAAACACGATGTCAGAAATTTGCTTCAAAATCACACAGAAGTGGGACTGGAGAGATGGTTCCGCAGTTAAAAGCACTGGCTGCTCTTGCAGAGGACCCAGGTTCGATTCTCAGAACCTGCATGGTGCCTAACAACCATCTGTAACTCCAGTTCCAGGGGAATCCAATGCCCTCTTCTGACCTCTGCAGGCATTCCATGACACAGGCGCACTTACACACATCTGGGCAATACACTCATACACATAAAATAAAAATAATAAAGTATTTTTTTAATCATACAGAAGGCCAGTAAGCAGATCGGGGCGTGGGCAGGGAAGGAATGGCTCTGAGCTGCTGTTTCTTGGGGACTAGGTAATAAACTATTACTCTCTGTCTACTTCCTCCACAATAGAATATTAAAAACGATAGTCCAGGTCATCAAAAGAGAAAGAAAATGAAATGAACAAAGACTGGCAGATTGTGAATAATTGTCGAACCAGGTGAGGAAAACATGTCACTTGGGTTTGCTGTGCTACTTTCTATATTTTTAATACATTTGAAAGCTATCATGATTTTAGAACTATTTTAAAATTTCCAGGTGGGCAAGATGGCTCAGCCCATAAAGTGCTTGTCACACAAACCTGACAACCTGAGTTCAAGCCTCAGAACCCACATGGTGGAAGGAGAGAACCAATTCCTCAAAGCTGTCCTCTGACCTACACACACGCACACACAGACACACACACACACACACACACACACACACACACCAGCACTCGTGGGCCCACAATAAATAAATAAATAAATAAATAAATAAATAAATAAATAAATAAATGCAAAATCAACAAAACTATACAATACCACTTTGCCATGAGCTCTTCAGCTGTAAAGTGGTCTCTGGGGTCCAGCATGCACTGCTGAGACAGAAATGCTCTAGGAAACAGGTTTCATTGACTGGGCAAAACTGCTTTTATAACTCTGCACATGCTGTGCACTCCAATGGTCTGACTGCCCTTCTCCAGTCCACCTGCCAGGCTCCCACTAAGTTCCAAGCCAGCCTAGGCTATATAGTAAGAAACTTATCTCAAACAAAAAAATGGAAGGAAGGAATCAAAGAATGAAGGAAAGAGAAGATATGCTGAAGGATCATTTTAGATCCACACATTAACAACCTCGCCCTACACTCTGCTGCCCACCAGAGGTCAACCACTTTAATTTATTGACTCTTTAATCCCTTCGGGGGTGGTAAACAATTAGAAATAACCGAGGAATCGGGAGAGTGGGAAGTTCTCCTTTTTAATGACTTATCCTCAGCTAGGGAAGCTGAGCCAAGTTCTTCCTCTGTCCCTTCTGTTTGCATCTAACTTTTCATCTTCACCACCTGCTGATGAAGTAGGCCACAGTACGTCCTTTGCACGAGGCATCAGATCAGCAGCTAAGTCACCGAAGTCATCACTTGAAGCTCTGGTGCTTTTGAAGACCACAGCTGTCCCACATAGCCACAGAGGAGTCAGGTGGCTGTGAGGGGTCAGCAGGGGGACCGTCAGAAGCCTGTGGAAGCAGGCTGGCCCTTCAGCTCCTCCATTTATCATGGAGTTGGGGTTTCTGGGGAACCAGGAAGGCCGCTCCAATTGTCTGCAAGCGTTCATCTTAACCTGGGTGAAACCCTGGGAAATCAGAGGAGAAACAACCCTCAATCCGATCGACTCAAGGCAGTAAACACTAATCAGGTACACACATATATGACTCCCTCAAAGGAATGCCAAAGAAACTTCTATACTATATGGTACATTCAAGAGTCTGGACCTCATGGAAAAACCCATGTAAAATGAAAAGTAAGAGCTGGGAATGGTGGCACATACTTGAAATCTGAGTACTTGGGAGGTAGAACCAAGAGGATCACAATTTTGAGGTTATCCTCATCTATATAATGAATTTGAGGCCAGCTTGATGAGGCCCTGTCTCTTCAATTAATTAATTAAGACAATACACATCAATGAATTCTCAGGCACTGTGTAACATGGTTTAGACTTTACAAAAGGTCAAAAAAGCAAAAGAATGTTGGGATTTGGAGAATCAAAGTTTCTCAAAATGGTATTTGTTGTTGGATAGCAGCCTGCTCCTTGCCAGAGTTATGCATGACGGTCAGTCTCTACAAATCCTGAGATTCAGTCACAGACGCAGACTTGCTCAAGGTGAGATCACTGATGAATGGCAGAATCAGAATTTGAACCCAGATCTCACTTCAGAGCCTTTATTTTGGATCACCTCATGGAGATTACCTCCCTATAGACATCATGTATTATGATTCAGACCCCGAGCCAACCCTTCAGTTTGGTTGTTTTCATCTCACTCCCTCCCAAGGTTGGAGGCATCACTCACCCCACTGGATGACTTGGACAAATGCATACTTAGAGAAGTCAAGAGGCCACTGCACAGAGGTGGAAGGAAACTGAGAGGGAGGGGGTCCCTAATTGAAATACATTTCAATTTTATTCAAGTATCTTGTGTGTTTTCACTTTCTTTCATTGCTGATTTTTAGTTGAACCAAAAAGATTTTGGAAGTACAGACGTTATTTTTTTTAGGACTAGGACACATTTTGCAGTTAACTATTTCTCAAAGCCAAATGGCTAAGAAGTCTCACGGCAGCCCCACTGACCAAGATCACAGGCCTGGTCAGTCCTTTGTTGGCTATGTCCTTGAAACACTACAGATGAGCCTTTTGAGGAGAGCTTCATGTTTTCCAACTGGCATCAACATTCATAGATGCATTTCAGACACACCTAGTCACCAGAGTATTAACTAACCCTCTCTTCTTCACACAATCTCCATTTTATAGAGAAGGATGGTGAGGGTCAAGGAGGTTAGGGTATTCTGGAGGCTAGATCACACACAGCTGCTTAGTTCTATGGCCAGATCTCCTGCCCCTCAAGACAAGAATTTTAAAAACATTTAATTCTGTATATACATGTGTGTCTCTGTCTGTTTCTGTGTCTGTGTCTGTGTGTGTGTGTGTGTGTGTGTGTGCGCGCGCGCGCGCGCATGCATCATGTGCATGCAAGTTCCTAGGAATGCCATAAGAAGGCACCAGATTCCCTAAAACTAGAGTTACAGGCAGTAGTGAGCTGGCTGACATGGGTGCTCCGAGTTGAACTCGGATCCCCTGCAAGAGCAGTACATGCTCTTAACTGCTGAGCTATCTCTCTCCAGTCCACAAGAACATAGTTTTACATCTTCTTCCATAAAAATTTCTACCTGGAGTAGGTGACAGGTCATTCCTTAAAACAAAGTTGGGAAAAGTTCTTAACCAGTATTGTGCACTGTGTTCTTGCAAAAGTACAAAAAGGTATATGTCTATCTCATTGAATATTTTGTAACATCTTTGTATCTTTGTATCTATATCTTGAGTATCTTTGTAACATCTGACAAGCAACACAACCTCTCTGAATCCCCAGTTTTTCATCTGTAAAGCATGAATAATGAGACAGCATGAGGCAGCACCTAGTCCTATGGGTGCCATTAGGATGAAATGAGACAGTGCATGTAAAATGCCTAACACCGTGCCTGGCCTACGATAATCATTCAACAAGTGACAGTAGCCATAGCAATGTTTGTCCGTCATTTATCATTACCATGCTGTGTGTTACTCATAATAGAATACATATGATCCCAACATGTATGCAGAATATATATCGTATGTATGATAGAGAAGCAGATGATTGTACATGATTTGGAAGTATTTGGGGTGGGGGTGGGACAATATAAACCAAAAGATCAACAGTGATCATGGGAAGCTTTTGTTTCTTCTCCAATTTTTCTATAATGAACATATTTGGATTATTTTATAATCTAAGCAAAGGCACAGGCCTGGTGGCACATATCTGTAATCTCAGTGTTTGAGAAGCTGAGGCAGAGGTAGCTTGAGTTCAAGACCAGAGCTAGTGAGATGTCTCAGGAGGTAAAAGCACTTCCCCTACAAGCCTGATGATCTGAGTTCAATCCCTGGAACTCACGTGGCCTAGTTTAATTTCTGTTGCTGTGATAAAATATGCTGACAAAAGCACCTTTAAGGCAAAAGGAGTTTATTCTGCTCACAGCCCCAGGTTACTGTGCTTCATTATAGGGAAGTCAAAGGCCGAGAATTTGAAGCTGTTAGCCATATCAAGAGCTGAGAGCAAAGCAACACGTGTCTGCCTGCTACACAGCTCACTTTCTCTTCTCATGTAGTCCAAGACCAGGGAATGCTGCTGCCCACTTGTAGGCTGGGTCTTCACATGAATTGATCAAGATGAGCCTCACAAGCCAACCTGATGTAAGCAACTCATCACTGAGCTCCCTTTCCAGGTGATTCTACATTGTGTCAACTTGACAATTCAAAGTCTACATCCTGTAAAGGTGGAAGGACAGAATTAACTCCATAAAGTTGTTCTCTGACCTCCACACAGTCACTGTGGCATATGTGCACCCACATACAAATACATACATACACCTCACATACAATAATAATAATAATGTAATAAAAATCTTAGAGTTCAAGATTGGCCTGAGCTAGATAGTGAGACTGTGGGGAGGTGGGGGAGGACGGACCCACCTCTGGTGTTTGGAGAGACCACTCAAAACTTAAGAGTGTGCACTGCTCTTGCAGAGGACCTCCATCTTCAGGTGAGCCAAAGCTGTCTTCCAGACTCCTCAGGTACCTGCACTCACACATGCATATACAAATAAGTAAATAAATAAATCTTTTTTCAAATCCATTGGAAGTACAATTCATTTTGGAATAGTGGGAAAGCTTTATTTGGAGGGCATGATAAAAGTTTAAAACCCTTTAGAAGATGAATTAACTTAACAGCCCCAGGAGAGAAAAAGTAGCAATTTCCTAGAAATGCAGAGCAAACCGCCTGACTTGCCCAGCAATTGCTGTCACTTGGTTCTAAGGCAAGGGCATTAGCCTTCCAAAGCAGAGTTTTAAGTGGTCACTGCTGATCACCTGAAGAAGACAGTTGGCTGTGACTCAAATTTCATTTCTAGATGTTCTAAGGCCAAACTCAGCTAGGACTTAAGCCTTCCTGAATCAAGGCTACCATGTGGCCATGACATACACACCTGTCTCTGATGGGGACCTCACATTGCAGAAGCTGTGAGAAGCTGCACAGGTTGCCCCACCTAGGAAGACATAACTGCTACTTGGCAATGAACCACGTGGCCCTTGAGAAGGCAGCTTCCAGGCTCAGGAAATGGCTCACTGGACAGGTACGAGGGTTTGAACTCAATCTCCAGTGCTCACATAAAAGCCAAGTGCTATGGCATGCACTTGTAACCCCAACTCCTGGGGGACAGAGACAAGAGGATCCTGGGATTTGCCGGCCAGTCAGTCTAGCCTAAATGGGGAGTTCCAGGTTCAGGGAGAGACCCTGTCTAAAATCAATATGGTGAGCCTTAGAAGAAGACCCCTGAAGTTGACCTCTGGCCTCCACACAGGCACAGCCACAGGCACAGACAACTGCTACAGGTGGAAGTTGGTGGATCTAGGAAGAAAGTCAAGGGCGAGGAAATGGAATAGGTCAAATGGGGAGGGAGCTGAGGATCTTCTGTGCCCACCCCAGGACTTTCTCATCTAGCCTTCTGCCGCAGACAGTACTGAAATCTGCCCCTGCCTCCAAGGGCTTGTAGCCTGATCCTGTGCCTTGCCGTCCCCTCATTCCTACCTACCTGTGCATGCTTAGCACCTGAGTTTTCCTCACAATCTGTTGACCTCAGAGCCCTCTAGCTATAGTAAAGATACCCAGTACCCCTCAAAAAAAAGAAGGAAAAAAAAAAGGTAGGGGGCGGGGGGACTAGAGAGATGACTCAGTGGTTAAGAGTAATTGCTGCTCTTCCAGAGGACCTGAGCTCTGTTCCAGCACAGACAGCTTGTAATTACCTCTCTATGGAACCCAAAGCCCCTGTGGCCCCTGCAGACACACACACAGAGATGGCATACACATACATAGGCAGAAATCAATCTGAAAAAAAAAAAAAAGAGGGGCTAGAGAGATAGTTTCGTGGTTAAGACCACTGGCTGCTCGTTCAGAGGACCCGGGTTCAATTCCCAGCACCCAAATGGCAGGTGACAACTCTAGTTCCAGGGGATCCAACACCATCTTCTGACCTCCAGGGCCATTGTACAATCTGGGTGCAGGTATGTCCGTGCAGGCAATACACTCATACACATAAAATAAAAACAATAAATTTTCTTAAAAAAAAGAAAAAAGTCTTTGAATTTGGGGAGGAGCTGAACCTCTCGGCCAAGAGTGTCTGGAGACTTTCCATGGAGGAAGCAGTTACTGTGTATGGTGTGGGGAGAGGACTAGGCACTCCCCTGAATCTAGGTTAGTAGGCCCAAGAAAGGAAAGGAGGGGACACTAAGACCCTGTATAATGGAACCCACCTAGAGCAGCCTGCTCCCTGAAGCTGCGGTGGAGGCCACGCCACCAAGAGGCAACTCGCATGAAGCACTCAGTTTCTTGCAAAGAAGCACATGGAAAGGCCCGGGGCTCAGTCCGAGCTAATAATGCACACACCGACCCAGAAGCAAGAGAGCGCGGGGTCTCCTGAGTCTGAAAAGGCTTCGTTCCCTGGAGCCCTTAGTAGAAGGGAGAGAAAAACCGAGGCCAGGGAGCCAGGTGGCAACAGGGGCAGAAGGCAGGGCCTGCTCTGCACGGTGTTGGGCTCTGCCTCTCTGCTGTGCTTCCCCTGGTGTGGGCACCCAGCAGGGAAGCTGTGGCCTGACTGAGCACCCGGGCACAGCTGTCTCTGGGGAGGCCTTGAGCACCTGCCCCTCTGCCGTCTCTGCCCATCAGTGGCCCCTGAAAGAGGACAGTAAGACTTTTCTCCCAGCTGCAGAATGTCCTCTCCTGAAGTTCATCCTGTGGTGACACAGCTGGTTCCAGGAGTGACTAACACAGGTTTGAGGCCAGACTTTCCATGATGGGGCAAACCTCAGAAAAAGCCCACTGCGTCTGCAGGGGTTTCTTTCCCCATCTGCAGTTGGCTCATCTTGTAATCACAAAGGTTTCGCCTTCCTCTTCCCCATTTTCTAGGCCCCCAGACATCCTGTTCCTATGGGAAAGGCCCAGATCCCAGCTCTTAATCACCAGGCTGTTCTGCCCTGGGCTTCTGCATATCTGCCTTCCAGGAGCTAGACAGGCAAGGCTGTTACTACAGTCCCATAGAGTCATGGTCCAGTGGAAGGACAGACAAGAAAATCAAAAACTCCAGGGCAACATGGCATTCCTCATAATAGAAATAAGCCCAGGGCCAAGCACAGTGGAGAATGCTTTCAATTCCAGCACTCATGAGGCCGAGGCAGGCAGATAGTATATGACCAAGGTCAGCCTGGTCTACATAGTGAATTCCAAGCCAGCTGGGGCTACAGGGAGATCCTGTTTCCAAAACATACATACATACATACATACATACATAAATAAATGAAAGGAAAAGAAGGAAGGAGGGAAGGAGGGAGGGAGGGAGGGAAGGAGGAAGGGAGGGAGGGAAAGAAGGAAGGAAGGAAGGAAGGAAGGAAGGAAGGAAGGAAGGAAGGAAGGAAGGAAGGAAGGAAGGAAGGAAGGAAAAGAAGAGGAGAGGAAAGGAAGGGATCCCAGGATCCTCCAAGAGCCTCAAGATCGAGGCAGCTGGTCCAATCAGAGAGGGCTGGAAAAAGCTGTGCAGAGCTGATAACAGTGATCTGGAAGTAGGCCCTGAATGGTGCTAGCTGGCTAAGAAGCAGGGATAAGAATTTCAGGCAGGGTTCAGGGAGATGGTTCAGTCAGTAAAGTGTTTGTCTTAAAAGCAAAAGAATCTGAATTTGATACCCCAGAACCCATATCTTTAAAAGCCAGGCATGGGACTGGCGAGATGGCTGAGCAATTAAAAGCACTGACTGCTCTTGTAGAAGACCTGAGTTCGAATCCCAGCATGATGGCTAACAACCATCCATAGCTTCAGTTCCAGGGGATTTGATGCCCTCTTCTTAGGCATCGCACAACATGGGCACACTTATTCACATGCAGGCATAACGCTGGTACACACAAAAATAAATTTTTTTGAAAAATTTAAAGCAAGGCAATGGAGATAAGATGATCATCTGGGTCTTTGCTGGCCAGCCAGCCTAGCTGAAAAGACAGCCAGCTCCAGGCTCAGTGAGAGACCTTGTCTCAAGGAATAAGACAGAGTGATAACACAAGATACCCAACATCCTTCTCTGGCCTGCACCTGTGCACACACACAAAGTCAGGCATGGTCACGTGTGCTTGTACTCCCACAACTGGAGAGGTAAAGGTAGGCGGGTGCTTGAGGCCCACTATCCAACAAACCCAGCCTGTTGGTGAATTCTGGGCTAGAGAGACCCTATTTCAAAAACAGGGAGATAGTGGATAGATAACGGAGGAATGACCCTCAAGGCTGTCCTCTGGCCTTCCCATACACACATGCGGTATGCACATTGCGGGGGGCGGGAGGGGGTGTCAGGCAGAGACAAAGACAGGAGAGAAGCAGGCATCTAGCTGCAGGGTGTCGTGAGTAGGCTGCTATAGTGAATTATTACTGCTTACATCCCTGATGAAATGCCAGGCCGTGGAACTTACTTGGCTAATAAGACTTGAGGAACACTGAAACCCATGTCCTTTCCAGACAGAAAAGCATGGTGCAAGAGCCAGCACCCCTCTTTTCCTCGCTCTGCAATAGTGGGGTACCTATCAAAACAGAGATTCAGCCTCAATTCCTGATTGACTATAGTGAATAGAGGCCCCTGTCAATGTGCAACGGACATAGAGTGCAAGCAATGAACTTGGCTCCTTTGTTACTGCAGCACAACCTAACCTGCTCCTGACTGAGCCATTAGCATGGCTCAAGCAGGGGCATGTGTACGGAAGATCAGGAGATCTCCCTACCATCCTTCTCCAGATCTCAGAGAGCCACACAGGCTGTAGTCAAGTAGATTTCAAGAAGACCCGCTCTACCATTTACTAGCTCTATGACCTTGGGAGGGTCAATGAATTCCTCTGAGGCAGATTTTAACTATTTGGAAATTGAAAGTAATGAAAAATATATTACCTCCTCACAGGGCTGAACTTTTCCTATCTTCAGTTACTATCTTAGGACCATCTGTTCTGAGGTACCTTTGTGCTTATTTAAAATGCAAATACCTCCTCACTCCCAATCCTAGGCTTACTGAATCAGAACCTTTGCAGAAGCACCCAGAAATCTGCACTTCTAGAAAACCCTCCTGGAAGTCCTTTGCATGGGACTTCACACGGTTTTGATTGACAGGCAAACTTCCATCCTAAGAAAAGCTCAATCCTTAGAGGCTGAATTAGTTTGAGGCCAAGGATCTTCAGCTTGCTGCTGACAGGTGGCCATAGCCCCTCAAATAAAAACCTGAGACTTGCAAGCTCAGCGTCACTTAGAGATCTAGTAACCACTGCAGTTTGTAAGACTCCAGCAGTAATCACCCCTATGGACAGCCTGGATCAGGTGCTGAACTAAGAGCCTTGTGCAGCATATCCTTTTGCACCATGCCTGCCAACCAGATAAACTTTACCTAGGCTAGGGAGGTGGCTGTAAATCTAAGCCCTGGCAAGATGCCTTCTGCGTTTATAGAGCTACCCAAAAGGCTCTGGGGAGAAAGATGCTGAACTGTTTGTAAAACTGTACAGCCCGGTCCTGGCTTCTCTCCTCTGATAGCAAGTTTCCTCCCAACACATTCACACATGCTCTCAAGAACACACCGTGGCTCCCTATGGCTTCCTACTCATAACATCAGATCTGTGCTTCTTTCTGGCTTTCAGAAACCAAATTAAATTGCAGTTTGCTCTTCTGGTCCTTTGCTGCAGACCTTCCAGCCCGCTAATCTCTCTTCTCGCCTGTTCCTGTGGAGCTCACCCGGGAGAGGAGTTCAGCTCAGCTCCTGTAGCAGCTGTGCTGGTGGCCCGGGCATGCTACTCCCTCGACGCCTAAAACAAGGTCAAAAGATATCCGCCTTACCTCCAGGGAGCCCAGCGTGGTGCCCACCATGGCACAGAGCTCCTTGGGAAATCAGGCTAAGTGTGCCAGTCAGGTGAGTCTCTTTGTTGGGCTTCATGCCTTGTCCGGTCCCAGTTCTCTTGCTTCCTCACAGACTTGCTTTCCAGAAAGAACTCCCTCCGTGAATCACCTGCAGGAAAGTCCCTGTTTTCCTGGGGGTTTTGTTCAGGAAGATGAAAGCCGAAAAAACTGTCATTCCAGAAGTTACCTTGAGGTCATGATGACTGCAACTGCACTGCTAGTAAGCCACCCAGAAAGGCTTGGCCAGGGTGGGGGACCATACCTGTAATCCCAGTACTCAGAAGGCTGAGACAGGACAGCAGTGAGTTCCAGGTCAGTCTGAACCACATAACCCTACCCTATCTCAAACACATACACACACACACACACACACACACACACACACTTCATGCAACACTTGAAGTGAAAACTAAGGGCAAAGAGACAGGCCTGAGGACACACTTGGGATACGTGTGAGCAGGTGAGTCACCCCACCCAGCTTCTAGCTACACAACATTGGTATGTCTTGTTCACATCAGCCTCCCCTCCAGCCCGTATAGTTACAGGGCTCAGAGCTGGAGACAGGCAAAGGAAACAGCTAGAAGGACATCCTGGAATCGACACTCAAATACTCTGCTAAGGCTCAGGAGTAGGCCCACCGCGTGCCTGCAGACTCCACTTAGTCTGCTCAGCAGATATGGGTTTATCTATGTGTCTTGGATGGAATGAGTGTTACCGGGCGGTGACCAGTTTAGGAACGACATCCCTTCAGTCTGGAGAGGACATGGTCTGTGCCTGATAGAGAGGAGGTCTGCTTACTGCTCTGTTCTACGTGGAATTCTCATTTCTGTCATCACTTCAGATGCAACACAGTCCCCTGTGTTCTGTGGCTCTCTCCTAAGCAGAGTTGATCTCATTTCCTGCAGCAGAACTGAATAGTAAATCAGACAGCAAACACAAGCTGGTCCCCTTTTCCAGACCTCCACCTCCTACCCGTAGATGCCACTGCTGTCTGTGTCACTTCTTGAGTCTATATATATAATATAAAACCACATTCTTCAACAGCAGAACTAGCATCCAGCTCAGGATTGGAGAGCTGGTCTGTCTGACCCACGTGCTCCATCATGCCACATAATGTGTCATTTGGGAGGGAACATGCTTTAGGAGTGGGGGACACTGTCTTTAATCTATTTCATTCTCTCTTTCTCTCTCTCTCTCTCTCTCTCTCTCTCTCTGATACACACACACACACACACACACATTTGTCCATAGGAACCCACTAACGAAGCCTGTGGGGTTCAGCCAGCCCCCTGCACTGCGGTAGGAGAGCACCATCTCTTGTCTAAGTAGCCAGAGGACAGAAACAGGCTTCCTCCTCTAATGAAGCCTCATTCAATGCCTGGGCTAAATCCTGGTTTGCATTTACAATGGGCACCATTCACACTGTGAACTTTGAGATCCTCTCAGATCTAAGAAGCTAAATCCTGCCCCCAAGTGACTATAAAGCTTTTACGTGAGAAAACTGCTTGCCAAATGCCCAGAAAACAGTGGCAAGAATGGAAAGCAGGCTGGGCGTGGTGTAGCGTGCCTTTAACCCCAGTGCTTTGGAGACAGAGGCAGGTGGAACTCTGGGAGTGCAAGGCCCTCCATGCCGCCCCTTCAAAGAAAGGAAAAAGAAAAAGAATTCCCCATAGGCTGGTCAAGGTAGGTCACACACAGAGCTTACCTTGGGTTCAGGTCATCAAATCCTCCCTGACACAGTGATGGCTACAGACAGAGGTTGGGAAGGACCTTCCTGTTCTATTGTTAACTTGCCACCTCCTCAAAATGTCTTTGTTTTAGATAATTCAGTCCAGCCCCAGGTCACCTCCCAGATCACAGATTAGAAGCGACTTCCGTTGGGATCAACACCTGTAGAAACAGAGGAGAAAGAAGCAGAGGAAGTTGAGCCAAGATAGAACCCAACAAAGGCCTCCAGTCACCCTATAGATCCTGAAGCCACGTCCTGAAGACCTCAGAATTGGGGGACCCTTTGAAATTGTCTTGAATTCAAGCAAGGAGCCAGTCTGCTAGCATTCCTCACAGATCAGCCACAGGAGCCAGTCTGCTAGCATTCCTCACAGATCAGCCACAGTTGCAGAGTGCTCCCGGACCTTGGCTCTCTTCTGCTTTGTTGGGGCAATCTAGTCAAAGCTGGTGATACAGCAATCAGAATAGCTGGGGCCAAGAAGGTCTCTCTTCCTGAAGAGTGTCCTGGCTGATACATCGTAACATGTACAACAAGCACCCAACCTGAATGACAGAGCCAGGATTGAAAGCAAGGCAGTGAACTGTAATGATCACAAACAACACAGCAGCACAGGGAATGAGATTTCCCCTAAAGATATGTCAGTATTTAGCACGTAACAGCACTCAACCATGTTATAAATGAATGAATTAGCTCACAAACAGAAAACTCCTGTGATATGGGTTTTGAGAGCAATTCAGTGGGAACCCTAGCTCCACATCTCTGCTCCCAGCCCTCTTTTGGGTGTCAACTTTGTCCTCTGGATGATTCTCATGAAAGTTGAGAAGGACTTGGGGTTCCCAGAACCTGTGTTTATACCACAGCAGAGAGAGCTTGCCATCCACATCCCTGTCACCTCTCCTACTTCATAAAGGATTGTTGATATTGCCCTTGTTGGCTCAGGACAGTCAGAAGGCCCTTTGATATTCCACGAAAAGGAGACTCTGTGGGCTGGAGAGAAGGCTCAGCAGTTAAGAGCACTGGCTGTTCTTGCAGAGGATCTGAGTTCAGTTCCCAGCACCCATATGGCAGATAACAACCACCTATAACTCCAGTTCCAGGGGATCCAACGCCCTCTTCTGGCCTCCTCTGGTACTGCACGACACAGGTACACTTACATACATATAGGCATAGCACTCATAAAGTAAAAATACACATAATACATGTAAATAAAAAGGTTTTAAAATATTTTTAAAAGGAGACTGGTGTTCTTGCAAAGAGGACAGAGGGAGAGAAAGCACTGAGTCTCCCACTCCACTCACCTCTAAGCCCTCGGTGTCTTGCTTTCCTACCTAGGGTCTCACTCCATCTTGAAATGTCCTGCAGCTAAGGTCTGGGGAAGTGAGATACCCTCGGATCCTTAAGAAAAGATGCCCCACTGATGGTAAATGGGGTCTGAGCTGGGGATGAAAGGCATATAAGATAAACAGATCCTCTATGTTAATTAGATTAACCTCTTTTGTTGTTGTTTTCGTTTTGTTTTGTTTTGTTTCTGAGACCATCTCCCTATTAGTTCTGGCTAACCTAGAACTCACTTTGTAGACCAGGCTGACCTACAGAGATCTGCCCGCTCCTGTTCTACCGAGTGCTAGAACTAACGGCATGCACAGCCACACCTAGATAACTTTCCCCACACCTGTCTTTTTCTCAACAGGATGTCAATATGAAGCTCTGGCCTTATAGACCTTGCTATATAGACTACACTGGCCTTGAACTCACAGAGGTTCATGTCTGCCTCTGCTTGAATAGTGTGATTAAAAGTGTGTGTCGCAAGGGCCAGCTTAGATTACCCTTCTTGCACAGTTTCGGGTACGCCCCCTGGGGCCACAATCTATACTATGTGCCTCTCTTCTTATCCAGTCACTTAATCCCCACCGCCCACAGATCCTGCGTTATTTTCTTCATAGACCTGATTTCTACTTGGATTTGTATTATTTATGTTAATGTGCTTGTTTGATGTCTGTTTTCTACACCGGAATCAACGCTTAGTAAGAACATCTACTTTGTCTCATTAATTGACTAGATAAAACAGCCTGGCACAAAGCAGGTATTCAGTAAACATTTATGGGATGGATGTCCATCTCTTTGTTGTTAAAGTTGCAGACTCAGTCTCTTTTTCCCCCTTGAGTGGCATGATCAAAGACCTCCTTCTGTAGTCCTCAACTCTAATGTGACAAATCCTAAAAAGGCAACTAGAAAAAGACAAGAAGAAACACATAACTAGCTCAAAGAAATCCCACTGCCCCAGGCGCCTGGAGAACCTCTGACAAATCCATACTACTTGTATCTGTTTGTTCCTGTCACAAAGCCACTGGATGAGTATATTTGAAATATTTTATTTATTATGTTTATTTTATGTATATGAGTGTATTTCCTGTACCTGTATAAGTGCACCTGTGTCAGAAGAGGGCGTTGGAGCCCCTGGAACTAGAGTTACATACAGTTGTTATCCATCATCCAGGTCCTCTGCAAGAGCAGCCAGTACTGAGCCATCTCTCCAGCCCCAGAATGGGTATACTTAAAAGAAAAGAGGTTTGCTTTGGCACACAGTTCTGATCCGAGGCTGAAAGGCCATTTTTGCTATCAAAGTCTTGAGGCCACACAGGGCATTGCATGAGTCAGGGAGCTGGGGTGTGTATGTGAACTCATCCCCTCCTAGAAGGATTCAGTCATGGGGGCTACATGCTATAGACCTCATCCAATTCTAGTCATTTCCCAAAGGCCCTGCCTCTAACTCAACACCACAGTTAGGTTGTTTCTACCCTCTTAATATCCCGTGATGGAGATTAAGTTTCAACACATGAAACTTTAGGGGATACACTCAAACCTTATCCAAACCACAGTGCTGGGCACCTCTAAGCTATCTTCTGTTTTTTTGTTGTTTTTGTTTTCATTTTAATTTCTTCTTCTTTCCCTCCTCCTCCTCCTTCTCCTCCTCCTCCTCCTCCTACTCCTCCTCTTTCTTCTTCCCCTGAGGTTCTAGGGATCAAACACAGAGCCTCATTCATGCCACCCAAGAGCTCTACCACTAAGCTACAAAACCAACCCTTGTGGTCCCTAGTTTTACTGGAGACAGGCCGAGGAAGTTCTTGTCTATTCACATTTCACAAACATGAAGCATAAGATGATGACAACCTGTCTGATTCTTTTTCTATAATTCTTTATTATTGATGTGTATGTTTGGATGCCTACATGCCTGCTCTTACCGCAGCATGTGTGTGGAAGTCAGAGGATAGCTTTCAAAATCCATTCTTTCCTTTCATGGTGGATTTCGGGGATCAAACTCGGGTTGTCAGTCTTCTGTGGCAAGCATTATTACCCACTAAGCCATCTCACCAGCTCCCGTTGCAATTCTTAATGATCATCACATTTATCAAAACTGTATGTGTCCCGTAAGGCCTCAATTGACTCACTTTGGCTCATGCTGAATGAAGGGGTATAGACTGTCTTGATCAACACAGTCCACACTGTGCACAGAATTTCCCCATAGCATGGGAATAATCCTATCATGTCTCCTAAGTGATTTGGGGACACAATTGATGAAAAGAATAAAAGACCAAAGAATTAGAAGCCATTCTGTATAGGTATAATGGCACATACCTGAAATCCCAGGAATCAAGAAACTGAGGCAGGAGGATAGCAAGCTCCATGCCAGCCTGGGCTACATAATGAAGCCCTAACTCAGAAACAGAAGAAATATATTTAATCTTATCTTAAATAAATAATGTAACAAATGTATTGAGAAGAGCCTGGTATGGTGACACATGCCCGTAATCCCAGCACTAAGGAGGCAAAGATAGGAGGATGTCTGTGACATCAAGGCCAGTCTGGTTGTACAGAGTGAGTTCCAGGTCATCTGTGGCTACAGAAAGACCCTGTTTCAAAAAGGCCAGAAGAAGGAGGAGGAAGAGGAGGAGGAGGAAGAAGAAAAAGAAGAAGGAGGAAGAGGAGGCGTTGAGAAGATGGCTCAGTCAATAAAGTGCTTGGCACACAGCATAAGAACCTGAGTTTGGATTCCTCAGCACCCTGATATGTGTCTGCAGAGACACGCAGAGATAGGCAGATCCCTGGAGCTCATTGACCAGCCAGACTAGACTAACTAATGGGTCTTGAGTTTGGCAAAACAAAACAAAACAAAACAAAACAAAAAACCCTGTCTCAAAATCTAAAGCAGACAGCAATTGAGGGAGACACCTGTTGGCCCTCTGGCCTCCGTGTACACACACATGCACATGCACACCACCACCACCATGCATACAGTCTTTTAAAAGAGGAAGGAAGAAGAGGAGGAAGAGGAGCTACCAATCTATGTGGCTTCAAATCCCAGCCCCACTTCTTACTAACAGGGGGATGTAGGACAAGTGGCTGGGTCTTTCTGTGCCTTCATTTTCCTCATCCATAACATGGGCATACTATGACTAGCAACCGCAGGGTTGTAGAGGGGAATGAGTGATTGCATGTGAAACTCTGAGGAATGCCCTGCTCAAGTGAGCACTAAGTACTGGGGGCTAGAGTGTGTGGTCCAGTGATGTACAAATCAGTCACCATGTAAGACTCCCTCGCTTACCCCACCCACCCATAAACACACACACACACACACATTGTATAACCAGACACACAACACATACCACAAATATCCGCAAGTCATGCAACATACAACAGACACAGCAAAATCTCCAAAGCACACACATAACACAGCCAAGCTTGCTCCACACCCTTTACGCTGTGTACTCTGAGGCTTCATCCACTTCGAAGCCAGATATTCGCTCACGGCATTCACTGCTCCTCTCAATTGAAAGTCACTGTGGCATCATGACATCCTGCAATGTCAAGCTAAAGCAGCTTAGCAGTTTCTCGTTTTAATGGTTCCTGCAGGGCAATATTCATCATTTATTTTGTTTCCTAACATTTTCAGCAATAGCGTCTTCTCCAAAGTGATGTTCAGGAACAGAACACTGGAGTCGGATGGGCTTGGGTTCAGACCCTGATATTGCAGTTTCCCTGTTGTGGGAATCGGGGCAAGCTTCTCAACTTCTCTAGCTGATTCATGGAATGGATCAGGAAACAAAGACCAAAATGATCAGAGTAGTAAACATAAGGCCCCACAGGTGGGGGGCCCCTTAAGAGACTGAGGCAGGAGGATGGAGAATTTGAGGACAGCCTGAGATACACAGTGAGACCCTTTCTCAGAAACAGAAAGAAATTATGAGTCTGATGTGATTATCTAATTTTTAAAAAAGATTTGCCTTGCACGGCTCTTAAAAGAAATTATTCAGACTAGAGCTTGGCATAAGGTGGTATATGCTAACATAATTATGTTCAGTCAGCGGTGGTAGAGATTAATGACCTATTTCTTTAGACCTCAGAAGTTACCGTGAATAAATTATTCAAGCTAACAGGACTCTAATGGTGTCTTTTGTTCCACCAGTGATTTGTGCTCTAAGTTCGACAAACTTCCACCCCACATTGTGTAGTAACTGTATGGTTTCCCTTCATGAAACTTGAGAGGTGATATTTGGACATTGTTTCATTTCCTCTTCTTGGCAGGCTTAACCTGTTTCTCAATTTAGCCAGAGCAAACAGAGAAGTATCTTGAGTGACTGTGACAGTCCAAGTTGGTCTTTATCTTCCAGCTCCTGAGAGCGTGCCCAGAATCCTCCCCTACTTTCCAAAGGCCTCCACTTCTTCCGGGTCCCCAAGCAGCAGGTTCTCAGTCTCTGCGCGCCTTCCCTCCCTTTGTCAACTTGCCCTCTGTGCACCTAAACAAGGAACTTTGCAGTGAAATAGGAGTCCCAGGTCTCGTTTATTGATGCCTTTCTATTCACAGGGTGTTCTCAGGTCCAGTCTCCATAATGGGTGTAGGAAGACACTAAGTCACTCTGGAGGACCCTGGGAGCCTCTGAGAGGGGACCAGGTACAAACTGGGTGTCACCCTCCAAGCGGATGTTCCTGCCTGGCCTGAGGTGTAACTCAGTGCTTGGACACTTGCCTCATCCCTAGCAGCAAAACAAGCAGAAAAGTAAATGCTACCGTCTCCCAGTGCAATAGGAAGTCTTTATGGACGGTGTGCTTTGTCTGTCTGTCTGACTGTCTGTTTTTTTCTGTGGGGGTGGTGTTTGAGACTAGGTCTCCTTGGAGCCCCAGTTTATCTGAAACTTGCTTTGTAGACCAGGCTGGCCTTTATCTCAGAGATCCACCTGCTTCTGCCTCCCAAGTGTTGTGATTAAAGGTGTGTGCCACCATGCCTGGTGACATTGTATTTCTTTATTGTAACAAAATATACAGTTACCATTTTAACCCTTTGTTGGCCGGGATGCAGGGTCTCCCGCCGTGAGGGGGTGAGAGGCATGGAGTCAACACACCTGGGAGCCGGGTGGACGCATGTGGAGGGTGAGCGCTGAAACTCGTTTATTCACAGAAATGCAAGGGGTTATATGAGTTTGGTTAGCCAATCACCCTATGGGGTGGTTCCCAACTGCAGCCACTCCTGTTCCGACTCTTAGGCAGGTCATCCAGGCACGGAGAGGAAGCTGGTGTCCCACCTGGCCAGAGTGGAGCACCATGTCCACAAGAGCCACTCCCTTATTCCTCATAGCAGGTGGCCTGGCTAAAGCCTATCCTGCATTATGCCATTATGCATGTGGGAGGGGGTAATTGGGAATTGAAAACCCAGGGCCTGGTGCATACTGGGTAAGTGTTCTACACTGAGCCACATCCTCAGCCCATTAGTCTTTTTTAAGTGCACAGTTCAGTAGCATTAAGTACACTCACACTGTTGTGCAACCATCACCCATCTCCAGAACTTTCATTGTCACAAACTGAAACTCTGCACTCATTAAGCATCAGCCACCCAATCTTCATTCCACTTTCCACCTCTAAGATCGTGACACTTGAGGAACTTCATATAAACTCATTGCACATTTGTTCTTCTGTATGACAGACATTTTTGCAGCAAGATGTCTAAAGAAACTTCCAAGGTGCTCTCCTCTACTGTGATAGTTTTGATTGACATTCCACATGAGCCAAAAAGGGTGTCTCATCTTTATCCTAAAATAAACTTTCCCCACAGGCATGAATACCAACAAAAGTAATTCTTTGAATTTGTGGTCATCATAAAAATAAATAAGTAGTGACTGGAGAGGTGGCACCAAGTTCACGAGCAAATACTGCTCGTGCAGATGACCTGAATTCAGTTCCCAGCATTCATGTCAGGTGGCTTACAACTGCCTATAACTCCAGCTCCAGAGGATTTGACACCCTCTTAACTCTGTGGGAACCTGTATTCATGTGCACACACAGACAGACATGCACACATATATATACATATAATTTAAAATAATAAAAATGGGGGAGATCTGGAGAGATGGCTCAGCAATTAAGAGCACTGACTGCTCTGGCAGAAGACCTGGGTTTGAATCCCAGTACCTTTATGGCAGTTAACAACCAGCCATAACTCTAGTTCCAGGGGATCAAACACCCTCTTCTGTCCTCCAAGGGTACTGAATGACACAGGTGCACTTACACACATGCAGGCATAACATTCATACATATAAAACAAAAATTAATAATAATAATCATGATAGGGCTGGATAGACGGCTCAGTGGTTAAGAGCACTGGCTACTCCTGTAGAGGACTGAGTTCAGTTCTCAGTATCCACATGGCATCTAGCAACTATCTGTAACTCCAGTTCCAGGGGAATCCAACACCTTCTTTTGACCTGTGACAGGACACAGGTGCACTTACACACATGTAGGCAATACACTCATACACATAAAATAAAAATAATAAATAAAAAGGTTTGTTTTTTTTTTAGGGCTTGGCTGGGTGTGGTGGCACACACCTTTAATCCCAGCACTTGGGAGAGAGAGAGGCAAGAAAATCTCTGTGAGTTCAAACCCAACCTGGTCTACATAGCAAATTCCAGGTCAGCTGGGTCTACAGGGAGACTCTGTCTCAAAAAGACCAAAACAGAGGGCTGGGCATGGTGGCATATGCCTTTAATTCCAGCACTTGGGAGACAGAAACAGGTCTATCTAATGAGTTCCAGGCTAGCCAGAGCTACATAGTGAGACCCTATCTCAAGAAACCAAAGTATATTAATAATCATAATCATAATAAATTAATTAGCTGGGTATGGTAGTTTATGATTATAATCCCAGCACTTGGGAAGCTGAGGAAGGAGAATGATAAATCTAAGGTCAGCCTCAACTACACAGTAAACTCCAGACTAGCCTGGGCTACAGAGAGGCCTTGTCTCCAAAAAACAATTATGTACATATGTACATACACATATCACACATACATACATATATACATACATACATACATACATAAACACATACAAACATACATACTACCTCCTGAAGGTTATAAGATACCCCACATTCTACCTTTGAGATTCCCAGTGGTATTCCCAATGCTCCTTCTCTCCTCATTGGTGCGTGTGTTGGGTTTTGTTTTTTAAAAACTGTGATCATACACACACACACACGCACACGCACACGCACACACACGCACGCACACGCACATCCTCTGTGATCCACCTCGGCTTGTCTTTGCCCAGAAAGCCAACACAGCTGCAAATCCTTCCTGCCCAGGGTCTTCCAGCCTTCCCGCAGGCCTCGTGGCTGGTTCAGTAGTCAGCTTCCTGTTCTCCTGCTTCTCCCAACCTCCCACTCCACAGCCTCCTGCCAGTTCCTCAGAGGAGGTGTGCTCCCTGAAAGTGGCCAAGCCCTCCCTGTGGCTTCTATTACTTAGAGAAACCCAGGCTCCCCTGAGCACCGCCCCTCTTTGGGCTTCCCCCTCAGAGAACTGGCTCAGCCATCCGCTGGTAAATGAACAAGCCATCACCCAGGCAACAGCCTGGCCTACAGCCGGATGACGCTAGGCCTGACTCCCCTCCCAGCCTCACCAAAGTCTCTTTGGCCTCAAGCTGCTTTTGTTGAACTTTGTTTTGCTTGTTTGCAGTAGCTCTGTTGCTGATTGGCTGTAGGGGGCTGAGGTCAGAAGCTCTGGGAAACAGGGAAGTCATTTCCGTGCCTGGGCAGGAATTTTCGGGCACCCTGGGGTATTTCCCCATCGTGATAGCAACATCTAGAAGAGAGCCCCGTTTGATGACACGTGCTCACCCCTCAGACATGGTGGAAACCACAGACAGTGGGATATCAGATAATCTGCGAATACTCTGACCCACACCTGACTTCAATCAAGAGCTGTTACTAAGCCACATGGGCTTTGAGAATGCCACATGACTAAAGGCCAGGCTGCTGTTTAATAAAACTAAAGAAGCACTTCAGAAATTGCAGAGTGGAATAACGGTTACCAAAGACCGGGAAGAGAAGGAGGAAGGGGAGGAGCGGGGAACTCCAGCCAACAGGAATTGAGTGAGAGTTGGGAGCAAGCAGTTTGGGGATGTTACTGCATAGCACAGTGACCACAGAGAACAATAATGTACTGTTGGTCTAGGATGTACCTCAGTGCTAGAGCACTTGCCTAGCATGCACGAGACCCTGGGTGCACTCCCTGACACCTCAAAAAAATATACATCAACAATAATAATTTCCAAAACCTAGAAAAAAGAACTTTCAAAGTTTTCACAGTAAAGAAGCAATCAGTGGGGCTAACACGTGGGTCTGCACATAAGGGTGCTTGCCACGAGCTGTCTTCTGACCACAGTACATTCACTGCATGTGCCAAAAAGTAAATATATAAGGGGGCTGGAGAGATGGCTCAGCAGTTAAGAGCACTAACTGCTCTTACAGAGGACCTGGGTTCAATTCCCAGCACCCACAGAGCAGCTAACAACTGTCGGGAACTCCAGTTCCAGGGGATCTGATGCCCTCTTCTGACCTCCATGGACATTGTACAACACAGGTGCACTCACATGCATGCAGACAATACACTCATGCACATTTAAAAAATAATAATTTTTTTAAAGTTCAAGGCCACTCTGGACTACAGTGTGAGACCTTGTCTCTAAATAAATAAATAGCAAAAAGAGGGCTGGGATATTCAGCTCAATGATAAGAGTATTTGCCTGCCCTAGGTTTAATCCAAAGTACAACAAGGGGCCTCCGCTTTGTTCATTCTCCTGTTTTTTCATTGCAAACATGTTAATTTCCTCTTTCATTCTTAATCTACCACCTCAGATGGGGTATTGTGGTACACACCTGTAATCCCTGTACTCACAGGGATGAGGTAGGAGGTTTGCTGAAACTTTGAGGCTATCCTGAGTGAATACTAGGACAGCCAAGGTTACATGACAAGACCCTGTCTCAAAAAAAAGGCAGGAACTGGAGCAGGAAGGAGATGTCTCAGTGGGTGCCTACCCCCTTGACAACCTTGCTTGATCCCTGGAGCACACACAGCAAGAGGAAAGAACCAGCTCCTTTAAATTGTCCTCTGACCTCCACACAAGTACCACACACATACACCATGAAATCAATGTAAAACCAGGCATGGTGGCACAAGCCTTTAGTCCTAGCACTTGGAGGCAGAGACAGGTGGATCTCTATGAGATTGAGGCTAGCCAGTCTACATTGGAAGTTCCAGTCCAGCCAGGGCTACAGGGAGACATTGTCTCAAAAAAATTAAAAGTGAAACGAAGGAGGGAGGGAGGGAGGGAGGGAGGGAGGGAAGGAAGGAAGGAAGGAAGGAAGGAAGGAAGGAAGGAAGGAAGGAAGGAAGGAAGGAAGGAAGGAAGGAAGGAGAAAGAAAGGAATTACTCTACACCTGATCACATCTTCTTAGAAAAGAGGTTACTAACAACTGATCGGTAGACACACACTTGTAACAGCATTCATTGGGAATTCAAGACCAGCCTGAGTTGTCTAGACCCTGTCTCAAAACAAACAAAAAATACTGGCCAGTAAATATTCTGTTGGTATATCACGAAACACATTCTTAGCAAAATACTTCATCTTTCTGAGCAAAAACATAAGTCTAGTATTAAAAAGTTGTTATAATTTAAAATCTTTGTGTGAAAAGATACTTTCATTTCTTAACAAGTGAAACATAAGATAATACAAGTTGACAGCCCTGGTATTTTTTTCAAAGAGAAAAAACTTCTTTGCTTGTTTTTCATTACTGAGTCAGTGATCAAGGAGCCCAGGCTACTCTCCAATCCCGGAACCTCCTGCTTCCACCCATCTCTTGTTTGGGGGTTTTGGTTTGCTTCAATTTTAAGATTATTTTTATTTATTATTTTTATTTTCTATATATGAGGGTATAGCCTACATGTAGGTAAGTGCACCTGTGTGGTGCAATGCCTACAGAAGTCAGAAGAGGGCATTGAATTCCTCTGGAACTGGAGTTATGGACAGGTGTTAGCCACCATGTGGGAATCAAACCTGGGTCCTCTGCAAGAGCAGCCAGTACTCTTAACTGCTGAGCCATCTCTCCAGGCCCCTGGTTTGTTTTTGCTTTTGTTGCTATTTTTTAATTGCACAACCTGTGTTGTGCAATGCTCACAGAAGACAGAAGAGGGTGCTAAATCCCCTAGAACTGGAGTTACTGATTGTTGTTAGGCACCATGTAGGTGCTGGGTTCTGAACTTAGGTCTTTGCAAGAACAGCTAAGCCACCTCTCCAGCTTCCGACCTCAAACTTTTATAATCCTCCTGTCTCTGCCTACCAAATGCTGAAATTACAGGTATGATCCACTTTGCTAACATGAGGACAATTTTGATTAAGTACTCAACCCAACATTTCAAAATTTACTCTCTATCCAAAAGAAAAAAATAAATCTGTCACCTAAGCTAATATATGTACTGTTTAACAAGAAAAAAGAAGCAATATGACATGAAATAAAGAAAAAAAAGTAGATAATTTTTTTAAAACCCAGATATGGAATAACTGCCTGTTGGCAGCTTCTAGGTTAGTGAGGAAGGCAAGGCATTCATCAAATAGCTACACAAAATGCAGTATGCCATCTGAGCAGTCATCTTGGACCTTCCAGACAAGATCAACCCCAGCTGAACACCTCAGAGGATCAGAGTTGCCTAAGTAAGGTCTCTCAGGCAGGTTCCTTAGTCCCTGACCCATAAAAATCTAAAACATAATAAACTGGTCACTGCTTAAAAGCTCTTCTTCCCCGAGGTGCCGGCAAGCACCTCTGCTGGGAGAGTGCCTGTCTAGCATCACAAAGGCTTGAGCTCACCCACAGAACCTCATAAAGCCTCGTATGATGGCCCATGCCTACAATTCCAGCACTCAGGAAGTGGAGGCAGGAGGACCAGAAGTTTAAGGTCATCCTTGAACTGTGTACTGAGCTCCAGACCAGCCTGAACTATATAAAATCCCATTTCATAAAATACAAAATAAAATAATCTCCTCCAAAGTAAAAATATTTACACCTGTAGTTAAATGAACTAGAGCAGTAAGAAACCATACAACAAGGGGTGGAGTATAGTTTAGCCTCTTTGAACAAGTTAGGAAATTAGAATTAAAGAAAATATTTTTAATGAATATGATTTTTTAAATTTTTTTTTGTTTATGTGTATCTGTGTGTCTGTGTACGTGTATGCCACGTTGTGTAGGTGTGTGCTGGTGCCCGGGGAAGCCTGAAAAGGGTGTTGGATCCCCTGTAGCTGGAGTTACAGGTGGTTGCGCATCTCCTGACATGCATGCTGGAAACTAAACTTGGGTCCTCTGGAAGAGCAACAAGTGCTGTTAACCACGGACATTTCTCCAGACCCTGAAAGTTTTGATATAAGAATTAGAATCAATTGACCTCCTAAGTCCTACAGTCTAAATGGAAGCCAAGGGCTGTCAGTCCTCAATGCACAATGCTGTGAGAGATCCCAGGGTTCCTCTGCCAAATCTTGTCTCACTGAAGAGCGCCCTCTGCTGACAGCATTTCTCCAGGCAGTCGCCTCCTATGCTTGCAGCTTTTCAAGAGATTTGTAGATTTACAGGTGTCTTCTCCATCAGAGATGTGCTAAGGGACCCAGCCCTGGAACACTGACTGAACAGGCACCAGCTACCCCACCAATATGGGACTGGGCCATACATTGTCCACATTAGTGAAGATATAGAACGAGATTTTAGAGCTCGGGGAAAGCAAAAGCCCTCCTACAAAACACTGACATAGGCCCAACTCCTCACTCTCCATGCCCACATCCTGTTCCTGACTCTCCATTTCCATCCAGCTTGAGTCCCTTCCACCTTGGCATGTCCCCTGGTATCCTAGACAAGCCATTTGCATCCACATTTCCTTGTCGATTCATCTCTGCCATTACCCTTTCTCCAATGTGTCCTCCAGCCTCCTCCTCCCTAAGACTCAACAGCCTCCCTGACAACCTGCCCAACCAGGCATCACTGATACTGGAGACCGCAGCATAGGATGTTATGTCCAGAAAGGCAACTCATCACACATCCCGTCCCATCTCAGATCTGCCCTACTAGTGTGATGTGACAAAAGCGAGGTGACCCTCTCAGTTCCAGTTTTCTCATGAGCACACGCAGATCAGGGATGCTCTTCAACTTATAAGATATGTTGGAACCACTTGGCACTCAGCACACTCAATGTGTAAGCTGCTTAAATTGCCAAATGGGGACAGTGCTTACAAATCAACACAGCATTCAAAGCATCTAAAACAATCTTGGGCTTGACACAGATAACCTATGTAAGAGAGCAGGTATTTTTCAAAAATGTATACAAACGTTTTCACTTCCTTTAAAAATCAGCACAAGACCGGGCCTCGCGACACACACCTTTAATCCCAGCACGCAGGAGACTGAGGCGGGTGGATCTCTGTCGCGACCACCTCGTCCAGCAAGGAAGACGCAACACCAGACTCTTCTTTGTGCAGTTTATTCAGGAACCTTTAACAATCTTCTGGCTTCTGACTTCAGACTTCTGACCCCAGGGAAAGCCCGCCCACAACTTAAGTACTCTCCTGCTAGCCAATCCCGAACTGCTACGTGGCAACAGTAGATAGGCACACACATACGGAAGCATGCTTAGACCTCAGCCATAGCCAATAAGGAGTTGTTTACTCCTAAAGAGCACTCACCCTCGGGATGGTGGAAGGTGGAAGCGGGCGCCATCTTTAAGGCATGGCAGTCTGAAGCTCTCTACAGATCTCTTTGAATTTGAGGCCAGCCTGATCTACATGGAAAGTTCCAGGCCAACCAGAGTTATACAGTCAAATCTTTTCTCCAAAAAAAAAAAGAAAGAAAGAAGGAAAAGAAAAAAAGGAAAGAAAGAAAGTCAGAAGAAAAAAGCCAAACTTTTAGATTAAAAAAATCTTTAATATAGGGCTAGTGGGATGTCTCAGCAGGTAAACCATTTGCCACACAAGCCATGGAACCTGAGTTTGTGCCCCAGAACCCACGTACAGATAGAAGAAAATAACTGACTCTGATGTGTCCAATGACATTCGTGCTCATGTATACACATGGCATATACACATATAAAAAAACAAATAAAAAATTCAAAGGAAAATATTTAATATATTATTGACATATTCCTCTTTAGAATATGCAGTCCTAAAATATAATTTTAATGGCCAAAAGAGTTTTGACAAGGGTAATAAGACTAATCAATACAAGGGGCAGTCTTTTCAACAACTGATGATAGCAAGACCGACGATAGCAAGACTCAGTGTCCACATTGCAAAAGAATGAAGTTGGACCTTTTTCTAACATTATACACAAAGTTAACTCAAAATGGGGGTAATGTGTGTGCTTAGCATGCATGAGGCCCTGGGTTCAATTCTAAGGACCAGAAAGAAAAAAAAGACAAATCAATTCCAAATAGATTAAAGACTTAAATGTAAGGCCTAAAACTATAAAATCCTCAGAAGAAAACATAAGCAAAAATTATGTCATTGGCTTTGACAATGCTTTCTGGAATATGATATAAAAACATTGTAAAAGAATAAATAAACAAACTGAACTTTATAACAATTTAAACATTTTGTGTATTAAAAAACATTATCAGGAAAATGCCATAGTGAAACCCATTACTTTTATGCTAACCTAAAAAATTAATTAAGAAAAGAAGTTAAGTATCTTCAACAAGGGCTGGGGATAGCATGCAGGAAGCCCTGAGTTTGATCCTCAGCACTGCATAAACTAGGCATGGCGACACACGTCCGTGATCCTAGCACTCCAGATATGGGGGCCAGAAGATTAGACATTCGTGGTCATCTTTAGCTACATAGTGAGTTCCGGGTTAGCCTGGAACATGTGAGTCCCTATGAAAGAAAGAAGGAAAATCTCAGGCATGGTGGCACTCACCTTTAATCCCAGCACTTGGGAGGCAGAACAGGCAGATCTCTGTGAGTTCCAGCCTAGACTACATATCAAGTTCTAGGCCAGCCAGAGTTATATGGTGAGATTCTGCCTAAAAATATGTTCATGTGTTTATTTATAATTTTGAGTAGTCAATTTTTATTTTGCTACTGATCTGTGATCAATCATTTTAATTTTCATTTATCTCTGGGGATGTTAGAAAGAAATATGTTAATGTACTTGTATAATTGCACAATAAATCAACTATTAAAAAAGAGAAAAGACATTATTCGGATATGTATGCCATTCATTGGTAGAATGTTTGTCTAGCATATGCAAGGTCCTGGGTTTGATCTCCATCATTGGAGAGGAAAAAATGTTGTCAACAGAGTAAAAGAACAACCAATAGGATGAGAGAAAATGTTTGCAAAGTATATGTGTATTTGATAGAGGATTACTATCCAGAATATATAAAGAACTCTTAAAAATAAACAATAAAACCTCAAGCAATCCAGTTCAAAAAAGAGCAAAGAGAAGGCTGGAGAGATGGCTTAGTGGTTAAGAGTGTCCACTGCTCTTGCAGAGGACCCAAGTTCAGTTTCCAGCACCCATAGTACGTGCCTCAAATAACCTGAAACTCCAGCTCCAGGGGGATCTGATGAATCTGGCCTCCTTGGGCACCTGTGTTCACAGTGCACATGCACACACACACACACACACACACACACACACACACACACACATAAAAACATAATTTGAAAAGAATAAAAATAAATATTTTAAGAGCAAAGTGAGCTGGGGTTATAGCTCAGTGATATAGCACTTGCCTACCATGTACCAGGCTATGGGTTACAGTCTTCAGCTCCACAAAAACAAATAAATAATGAGAATAAATGAACAAAGAACTTGAATAGAGATTTCTCCAAAGAAGATACACAAATGTCCAATAAGCACATGAAAAGCTGCTCAATGTCATCAAGCACTGGGGACTGCAACTCAAAACTACAGTACAATCACACTCCACTCATCAAAATGTTTCTGCAGAAAACAGCAGGTCTGGCCAGGCACGGGGGCACACAGCCTTAATCCCAACACTCAGAGGCAGAGGCAGAAGGATCTGCCGGCTGGGGTAACAGAAAAAGACTGTCAAAAGAAAGAGAGAGGGAGGGAAGGAGGGAGGAAATAGCAAGTCTGCTGAAGACATAGAGACATTGGAACTCAACAGCTACTATGGAAAACAGTGTGGTAATTCCTCAAAATAAAAATAGTATGTGAAGCAACAATTCTACTCCAGGTGTACACTCAGAAGAACTGAAGCAGATCTCCTAGAACTATCTGTGTACCCGTGTTGATAACAGTGTTATTCACAATGAGTTTAAAAAGTTGAAGCAACAAGGGTCCATCAACAGCAGATAAACAGACAAGTAAAATGTGCTCTGGCCACACAGTGGAGTATCATTCAGCTTTTAAAAGGAAAGAAACTCTAATATGTACTACTAAATGGATGAACCTTGAGAACATTTTGCTAAATGAAATAAGCCAGTCTGAAAATGAGAAATACGATGTAATCCTAATATTCAAGAGGCAGGAAGATCACAAGTTTGAGGCCAGTTTGTGCTGGTCATCTGGGGGAAGGGTGGTGAGAGAGGCACTTACTGTGTGGTTCCACTTACAGGAAGTTCCTCGAGTAGTCAAATCACAGAGACCCCAAATGAATGATGGGCTGGAGGGTGGTGAGTGTTTTAATACCCACAGTTTCCGTTTTAGATGTAGAGTTCTAGAGATAGATGGTGGTGATGGCCCTGTGACTGTATTTAATCCTACCAGCTGGAGAATGGTTAAGATGGAACTAATGAGATGACTCGACAGATAAAGGCAACTGCTGTCAAGCCTGAAGACCTGAGTTCAATCCCCAGGGCCCCCACAGTGTAGGTAAAGAATCAACTACTGGTCTTCTGACTTCCACACGTGCAACATGACACACGTGCACTCACACATATACAGACACACATGCGCATGAACTAAATCAAATGCAAAAAAAAAAAAAAAGATAGTAAATTAGGCGTGTATTTTACCACACTTTTTAAGTAGAAAAATCTAAATAAACTAACACACACACAAACATAATTTTTAATTAATTTGTTGGAGGAAGGGTCCTAGGAAAGTCATCATGCACACCTGACAGCAAAGCTTTCTGGCATTTAAAAGGGGGTGTGAGGTGCAAAACAGCAGAGGCAAAGCGGGGAAAGCCTCACTCGCTGATTGAAGCTTCCAACCGCAGCTTCCTTCCGTTCCGGAATTCCTTCCACCTCAGCATTACAGGGGTCCTTATCTGGGTGAATGCTTCCACGCTTCATTTCCTAACGCTGCGAGAATCCGTGAGTTCATCTGCTCTTAGCGGAAGATCTCGTTCCACCCCGACCCCCACCCCAATTGTGTGGGTTTGTGCTGTCCTTACCAAGCCCCAGTGACAGATTCTCATACCCAAGAGTGTCCAAAAGGGGGCGCAGAGACTCAATATTAAGGCGGAAACCAGAGCAGCATTAAGCACAGACTGCGGGAGGAAGTAGAGACCTGCTGGTTTCCCAAGAGCTGGTTAGAGTAACCAGCCCTGAGACTGCGCCCACCTCGCCCCCTCCACGCCAGAACTTGCATCTGAAGAAGATTCCTAGTAATTTATGCATGAAAGCTGGAGAAACACTAGTCTTAGTAAGAGAAGCTGCTTCCCGGGATCAGTTAATGGTTGCTAGAGGAAGTAGAGACATTTTCTTCTCTAGTGTAGCCATTGGTAAGGGGCTGGTGCTGTATAAACAACCCCTCACCCATGCCTCTGCAGGAAACCCATTGAGCCACACACACAAAGGGCATCACAGGGGCTGGAGAGATGGCTGTGTGACTAAGAGCTCTTGCTGAGGACCTGGTTAGGTTCCCAGCTCCCACATGGTGGCTGTAACCTTCCTTAACTCCAGTTCCAGAGGATCCTACGCCCCTTCGGGCTTCCAAGGGACTGCATGCATGTGGTACACTTACATACCTGGAGGCAAAACATTCATACACATAAAATAAAAATAAGGGGCTGGAGAGATGGCTCAGCAGGTAAGAGCACTGGCTGCAGAGGACCCAGGTTCAAATCCAGAACCCACATAGCAGCTAACAACCATCCATAACTCCAGTTCCAGGGGCTCCAACTCCCCCTTCTGGCTTCCACAGGCACAATACAGGTATACTTACATGCAGTCATAACACTTATATACATAAAATGAAAGTTTTGAAAATAATCTTTAAAAAATTAATAATGTTTTAAATCCATGAAAGTGGAAGAGGAAGCAGTTAGGAAGAAGAAAGGGATCAGGGGGAGGGGACAAGAGAGGGTGATGGTGAATATTACCAAAACATGTACGTGTATGAAAATGTCTTAATGAAATCCATTACTATATATAACTGATACAAACTAATAAACTTACAATTTTAAAAAGAAAGGGAGGCTTCTTCCTCTAGGAAAAGCTGTCTAAGTACCTTCCACAGGCACTTCAGTCTGTTACTTCAATCTGCTGGCATTCACCACGACAGAAGTAAAGCCACAGAGGAGGCAGGAAGTCATTTCACAGGTCACAACTGAACTGCGTTGTTCTTCCATTTCAATAAACGCCTATTGAGTCCTGCTGCTCGCTGGCCATTCATGAACAAGGACAGACCCCTTTCCTGCCTGCAAGGAGCTTTCAGGCTGGTAGGATGCTGAGAGGGGATTCTGAGACCATAAGGGAGGGACAGGAGACCAGGAGGTGGCTGCTTTTAGAGAATGAATCCAGAAGATCTGCTGAGGAAGTGAGCTTTAAACTTGAGAGCTGAGGGAAGCCTGGGGGTTGGCCAGGAAACAGTCCAGAGTTCCTGGCAAGGGAACAGAATGCACGAAGCTCACACAACTGGGAGGACCAGGCATGCACTCAAGGAACTGAAAGACAGGCATCACTTGGGGCTAGAGGATGGCCAAGAGGAAGCAGAGAGCAGTAGCCCCAAGGAGCCAGGGACCAGAGGACGCAGGGCCCCCTCAGACCACATGAAGGTGGCCTCTTGAGGCCCCATGTGACTGTATTTGGCTGTTTCCCAGGGTTCCTATTCCCAATGGCTGATTCCCTCGGTCTGTTGAGTTTCCATCTCCCTGCAGACTACTCTTTCCTCTCTCTAATCATCTTCCCTCACCCTGTCAACACCAGTCCCCTCTCGCTGTCTACCTTTTCCTTTCACTGTCCTGCATCTTCCTCGCTCTATTCAAACCTGCCCAAGTGCTCCCTCCAGCAGCAGGTGTACTAAAATCAGAGCAATTCGGAGCTTAGCATGGCCCCCTGTGCAAGGATGGCATGACAATTTGTGAAGCAGCTCATATTTTTTTAAAGGAGGGATGAAGACTGAGGGAGGACTCTGCTGTTAAGAGTATCTACTGCTCTCCAAGTTCAGTTGCCAGCAACCTATCAGGCAGCTGACAACCACCTGTAACTCCAGCTCCAAGGGATCCAAGGCACTCTTCTGATCTCTGCTGGCACCCCCAACCCAACACACATAGACACCTTTAAAAATACTGTTGGAACATCGGACATTGTGGCGAATGCTTGTAATCCAGTGTTTGGGAGAATGAAAGGACAGTATCTCAAGTCTGAGGAAGCCTAGGCAGGCTCACAGAGGGACATGCGGTCTCCAGAAACTGAAGTACGCACTGGCACGTGAGAATGAACATTGTTGACGGTGGCTGTGATAGGATTGTGACCGTTTTGTTATTTTTTTCACTAACTGAATGTTTGAACTTTTTTAAAACCAGGATTATCTACTTAAGAAAGAAACATATATGTATATAGCAAAAAGAAAAAAAGAAGAGGTGTCTGCACTTTCCCATTTATTATGTTCTATTGTCTATTTTTAAAAATATATATATAGGGGCTGGAAAGATGGCTCAGCAGTTGAGAACACTTGTTTTTACAGAGGACCTGGGTTCAATTCCCAGCACCCACATGGTAACTCCAGTTCCAGAGGATCTGATGCCCTCTTCTGGCCTCTGAGGACATTGCATGCATACAGGCAATACACTTATACACCTAAAACAATAAATAAAATATTTTAAAAAACAAATAAGTACTGTCCTGATGAGAACATTTTAAAAAGATTTTCCTTATTTAAAAAAAAGCATTATATGCTTGCCAGAAACAAAATAAAAAATTACAAAATTCAGACACGCAAAAAAGAAGGGAAAAAAAATCCCTATCTCCTCCTTTGAGACTTGGCAAGCTCTTTTTTCAGGGTGGTTCCTACTCTTTGGTTCTGAGGACTCTCATCACAGTCTAGCCTGTTGCCATCACTAGAAATGGGAATTTGGAAGGAGGCTTTCAGTTTCCTTTCGTACTCCATAAACAGTTCCTAAGATGAGTTTGCCGGGCCTCACACTGTGTGTTTGGGATCCTTGAAAAACAACTTACTTAGGGGGAGATCTGTGGCCCTGGCCCATTTAGAAGCACAACAGTCCTTGCATGCCACAGGGGACAAGCACTGTCAAGTGTGAGGACCATATTGTGACTCCGAGCACCTTAGGGCTGCAACACCCTATCACTGTATGATTTTGCAACCCTGCTTCCTTCTTCAAAAAGAACTAAAAGACATCCAGCCATTTGCATAGCCCAGTCAGTGCTTTCCCTGCATGTAGTTGAAGAGAACTGAGATCAGTGTGGCTCCCCAACCCTCCTTCCTGCCGGCAAACAGTCCAGTGTCCTCAGTTAAGGCTCAGAACAGCAACTTGGAGGAGCTGTGCAGACAGGTTCTACCCTCACTATGCCTGACAGTCCACATCCTGGGCCAAGATGTCCCTGGGCCATTCCCACGAACGCACACAACAATAATAGGTTGCCAAGGCCCACTCAGTACACACCCTCTGCTGTTAAAGGCCAGAGAACCTACAGCTCCTGGCATCCAGCTCCACTGGGTCCACACCCTCAGCACAGCCCTGGGGCGGAAAATGTTCCTAGAGTGAAGGGATGTGTCCTCTATGTGAGGCAGATCATTCCTGGTTGCTTCAAAGATGCTCTGGGCCCAGCCCTCGGCCTATCTCCCCTGCAAGCTCTATAAACTGAGCTAATTTCATTAAGTGAGGTTAGTCTTTCTTAAAACTTCAGAGACATTTGGAACTCTATTTTCTTTACATGGGCTCCTCTCATCATAATAATAACAATAACTTCTGATTATTAAGCTCCATACATGCCAAGCATTTTACAAACATGTGCTGTGACAATCTTTGGAGGCAAATTATCCCTTCAGATTTCTAAAGGTCCAAGAAATGAAGAGATGGGCTCAAGGTCAACAACTAGTTGACCAAGCAAGACAGGAGTCATCCCCGAGCTGAGTGACCCCAAAAGGACAATGCAGAAGGAAAATCAGAAAACTGGAAAAGTCATCCACAATAATCTGGAACTCATGACTTGCCAGGTGCTGTTCGGCACTAACAAATAGCAATGAGATTCAGACTGTTGCATTGTCATAAGATGGGCACTTAATTTTGTAGAGGAAAACTCACACAGCAGAGTAACCCACCCAGGGCCAACAGTGGATGGAATGTGGACCTGAAGCTGGCTCTAGAGCCTGTGCTGCCTCTCCAACCCCAGCCACCAGAGAACCCCTCTCTTGAGTCCCTCCTTTGACTTTTCCACATTGCTACCTCCCCTCCTCCTTGATTCTTCTGAGTCTACTGCAAACTTCAGACTTCCTCATCTTCCTCTGGGTTGTGGTGGTGTTCTCTTGTGAAACTGCTTTGTGAAACCACATATTGTGCAAAGCCACGTTTGATTAGCTCATTCTTTACAGCCCTCCCCCAAAGAACCAAGAGTTCTAGAAGGCTAGTATCTATGCAAAGCTTCAGAGTAATTTCTGTAGAAACGAACCGGTTAGTAAGCAATGACTTATTGAGAGTCATTTATGTCCCCCACCCCTATGGAGGGCCCTATGAAAGGAGTCTAGGATCAAAAAAAGACAACACGGGACCCTCACCTCCAAAGAAATAGCAAAGAAGCCAGCATATAGGCTGTATGTGTATGTGGTGATGCACACCTGTAATCCCAACAGTCAGAAGACTGAGGCAGGAGGATCATGAGTTTAAGGACAGTGTGAACTACAAAGGCAGACTCTGTCTTTTAAAAAATTGAATGATGCTGAGCATGGTGGTACACCTTTAATCCCAGCACTCGGAAGGCAGAGGCAGGCAGATCTCTGTGAGTTCAAGGCCAGCCTGTTCTACAAAGTGAGTTCCAGGACAGCTGGGACTACAGGAAGACCCTGCCTTAAAAAGACCAAGAAAAAAAAAGCAAGAATGAATGAATGAATGAAAAGGAAAAGGAAGAGGGCAAAAGCAGCTCAGTGGATGAAGGCCCTGGCCAAGCAGACGTGGAGCCCTGAATTCTATCCCCGGAACCCACAAAAAGATGGCCTCCACACACACAACATGATACACATGTTCACACACATAGACATGGCATACATACACACAATAATAAATAAATAAAATGTATTGGGGTTTTTTTTTTGAGATGGGGTCTCCCTGTAGCCCCCCCTGAACTCACTATGTAGATCAGGCTGGCCTTGAATGTGAGATCAGCCTGCCTCTGCCTCCAGAGTGCCAGGATTAAAGGCATGGACTACCAGTGCAGCATAAATAAATTTTCAAAAGGGTTCCCTGTGAATACTCTGTGGGCTCAGACTGTGTTCCGCTAAATCACAAACGGAGTGCGAGGAGAGCAGGGAAAGCTACTTCGGTGGAGATGGAATTTGAAGTAGGTTGGAAAGTAGGGGGAGGTTGGGTTTTTTTTTTTTAATTTTTAAAAGTTATTTTTAGTGTTTGGATCTTTTGCCTGGATGTAATGTAAGTCCCGTGCGTACATAAACCACACGGATAAAACAGCTAGAGCTGTGTATTTTATTTGTCTTGGTTTCACCTGCCAGGTTTGCTCTTGCCGTCAGAGTGATGGCTCAATAGGCAAACTGCCTGACCGCCTGAAAGAGAAACAATACATTTTTTAAAAATAATAATTGAGGACTGGAGAGATAGCTCAGCGGTTAAGAGAACCCACTGCTCTTGCAGAGGGCTCGGGTCAATTCCTAGCACCCACATGGCGGCTAACAACTGTCCCTAACTCCAGGTCCACTGAATCCAGTGCCTTCTGACCTCCACAGGCATTGCACGACATGGCTGCACTTACATACATGCAGGCAATACACTCATACGAATAAAATTAAAATAATAAATGAAATATTTTTAAATAATAATATAATTAAAAAATTTTTTAAACTCTTCCCTGAGCTTTCATCATCCTGAAGATGTTTCTGGAACAGGAGGAGGTCGCACTGCCTCCTATAACCACCAGGTGGCAGAGCTGCTGTTCCGAGGCCACAAGTTCCAAGCATAATCAGGGCGATGAGGATGTATCACAGACCCCTGCTCAAAGCAGCCAATGAGCCTGACAAGGGGGCAGTGAGGGGGCTCCTGACTTATCAGCGTGAGTTCTCTTCATAGTCAGCCTGCAGGTTATAAAAGAAAGAGCTGAAATGGAATTTTGAAAAACATTCCCCCAATCTCACCTTCTCCCACCCCCTCCCACACCCCACACCCCCGCAACCAGACCTCCATGCACCAAGAAACCTTCCAAGCAGCAAAACAGGACTGGGCCCCAGGGACTTAAGACTGCTCACCACTGCAGACTGGTTGAGCGAAGTTTATCGTATGGCTTGTATATGAATAGGGACCAGAAGCTAGTCTAAAACTGCTTTCAGTACAGCTGACCTCAGTTGTGACCCTTCTCTAGACAAAAGTCAGGCATGGTAAGAAATGCTGATGGCTTTAAGGAATAAACAGCTCTTGACCATCACCCCATCCTACTGTGAGCTATAATGGCAGACATCTGTTAGGTGCCCCTGATGCAGTATTTAGCCTAATTGTACATCATTCAGCTATGCCAGGGAATTCGGAGGGTCCCGATGTTACCTAAGCACCGGAGATTTGGACTCACCTCGATACCCTTCAGAGAGATGGAAGGATACAATTTGAAATCGTCTCTCTGTTTCTAACTAGCTGTTCAAGTTTGGTCTGATGAACCAACTTCTCTGAGTCCTAGTTTCCTTGTTTGGGAAACAAGTTTAAATGAAATAATCTAATGTCCCTTCCAACTCTGAAATTCTGGGAAGAAAAAAAAAACCACTCTTACGACCAAAAAAGAATAGGGGGACACAGCAGTGGAGGCGGGGGAGAAGGGGAGTGTGTCTGGGGAGCAGAGGCAGACATCGTGAAGAATTAGGCCCACACATCTTGGACGTGCGGAGCCGTGGCCTCTGCAGCTCTTGCCCGCCCCACCCCCGCCTCCACTGCCAGGCTGAACACACCCACGGCTTCTCAGAGACTTCTGGAATCTCACTGAATTCCTCCCTGGAATGTTTATTGCCCTTTACATCCGCAAATCGCTTTACATCAGCAGCCCTGCCGCGAGACTATTAATCATCTCAGTATTCCCTCCGTAAGAGGAATTGCGGGGTCCGGATTTGTGAAGGTGAAACCCGCCTCGAATCCATTCAATCATCAGTTAACTAAAATTAATTAAGCGCTTAATATGAGCAAAGGCCCAAAGAGATTCACAAATACAATGAGTGCAGCGAGAACTGCGGGGGTCCTCAAAAACTTCGCCCACTTTGCAATTATGTCATAGGGAGGGGGTCAGTTAGAAGGTGATGGATGAGCTTCCCTCGTGAGCCCGGTGAGTGGGCAGTTAATAGTATGGTCCCGCCCCCAGGGAAAACGAAATGGCTTTTCCAAGGTCACTTATGCCCAAAAGGGCAGCAGTGATCCCAGAACGTCCGGCTTCAAAGTTCTCCACTGCGCCATGCGCAGGAATTTGAAATTCAAGCGTCTCAAAGAAAGCATCATGCCATGATTCCACTGCTGCTTCCAGGATTTCCGGGCACAGAGAGAGAAAATCGTGATCCCAGATCACCCACCCGGAACAGATGAGACAGTCTCCCCGGACTGCGGCTTCAAGGAGCGAAGACCCAGAGAAGCAGGCGACCGAAGCGAACTCCAGCACCCAGCCCCGCCCTCCTCCGCCGGCCGCAGCACGGGGGTCAGGATTTGCAGCGCCGAAAACTGCCCGGGCCCGCGCGGGGGCGGAGCCTGGCAGGGGGCGGGGCGCCGCGGGAGTCCGGCTCCCAGCCCCTCCCCCCCACGTCCCGTTCCCCCCACACCCCCGCGCACGGCGCCGCGGGGTCTCCAAATATGGGCAGAGCGGAAGCGGCGGGCAGACGTCAGGGCGCCGGGTGGGGGCCCGCTGACGGGATGCGCTGACGGCGCCTACGTGTCACCGTGGAAACCAAACAGTAAATAGAGTCCAGGCGGGCTCCTGGCTCTGCCTTGCCCCAGCGACCTGACCTGGAGCAAAGGGCCGGAAGCTGGGAAGGGCAGGGAGAAACCTTGGCCTTGGCAGAGCTTGGCGCGGGCGCCGCGAGGGTGGAGGCAGGGTCGCCGAGAACACCCCGAGACCCTCGGAGAGGTGCCCAGGAGCCAGCGGGAGCTGGCAGGAATGGAGAGGGGATACTGGACAGGGCTGAAATTCCAACGCTGCGCCCCCCATGGATGATACAGAACAGATCACAATCTTTCTGCGCCCTCGACAGTGTCATTATCAATACAGTAACCATGACAGCAGGACCTACCTTAGCCAGTCCTTGTCACTATTTTGTGTATCTGCACATATCCCAAACTGGCTTCGAATTCACTGCATAGGTGACCTTGAGTTTATGGTCCTCCAGCCTCCACTTTCCAAGTGGTGGGATTGCAGGTGTAAGCCACCTTGCTGGGTTATTCGCAGAGGATCAAATCCAGAGCTTCTTTCATGCTAGGCAACCTCAGACCTGTGACTTTAAAAAAAAAAAAGTATAATGTTTGGAGCGTTGCTTAACACTGTAAGCTCAAGTTAGTGCTGGCTGCTTGTTCATAACTCAGAAGTAGGAGAGCAGCTTACTTTATTAGTACAACCACTAAATCATACAGCTGATGTAATGTTTTGTTTCCTCACTGTCCTTTAGTTTTAAAGCAAACAATTTTAAAGGAATTTTCCATTTTAAAGCTGAACGTTTGACAACACCAACAATAACATCTAATAAAAATATTTCATGTGTTCACTAAAATGCACTTATCCAAATAACATGGCAAAATATTGCCTTCACACCACTTAAAAATGTAAACAGAAGTCAAAACACCCAGGTCATATACTATAAAAACTACTGACAGGACTCAAATTCAACTGGTCTTCACAGTCACTGTGTTATACAGTTTGTTTTTATCTATTTCATTTGGGGGCTAAGAGGTTGTTTTCTTGTGTGTTTTTCTTCCTTTTTTTTTTTTTTTTGAGACAGGGTTTTCCTGTAACTCCAGCTGGCCTAGAACGCTCTGTGTAGACCAGGCTGGCCTCCATCTTATGGCGATCCACCTGCCTCTGTTCCCCAAGTGCTGGGATTAAAGGCATTGCTGCCATCACCACCACCACCACAACTTATTCAGTTCTTTAAAAATCAAATCTGGGAACTGAAGAGATGGCATTAGCTGCTCTTGCAGAGGACCTGGGGGTTTGGTTCCCAGAAGCCACATGCTGGCTAATATCCACAACTCCAATTCCAGGGGATCCAACACCCTCTTCTGGCCACTATGGACATTGCATGACATTTGTATACTTACATGCAAGCAAACGACTCACACACATTAAAAAAAAAAAAAAAAAGTAAAAAATTCAAATCAGTTTAAGATGGGAGTGGTGGTACATACCTGCACTTGGAGGCAGAGGTAGGTAGATCTCTGTGAGATCCAGGCCGCCTAGTCTACGTATCAAGTTCCAGGCCAGCTGGAGTTACAGGGAAACCCTGTCTCAAAACAAACAAAATTAACAAATCTGTTTAAATGTAATGTTACGTATTTATGTAGGGGATGGAGGCATGCACTGCAACCAAAGAGATCTAAGATTAATCAGATTAATTTTAACTATTGCAAATGTTTTCTTAAAGCATATAGCTGAGCCTATAACTAGAGACCAGTGGTTAGAATAGCTAAGTTCATGTCTTGTGGGATACAGTACTTGTTAAAACATAAACATTTTTATTTTTTTGTTTTATATATGTATGAAGTGTGTGTGTATGTGTGTGCACACATACCATAGTGCACATGTGGAGGCACACACATGCCACAGTGTACCTGTGGAGGTCAGAGAACAACTTTTGGGACTTGGTTCTTTCCTTCTTCCTCGCTGAGGCAGAGTCTCTTGTTCCATGTTTTATACCGGCTAGCCGTCTAAGACCTTTCAGCTGATTCTCCTGCCTCCACTTCCCATCTCGCCTTAGGAGTACAGCAGTTACAGATATGTGCACCACATCTGGCTGTGTGTGTGTGTGTGTGTGTGTGTGTGTGTATGTGTGTGTTTTGTTTTGTGGATTTTCTTTAGTGTGGGTTTTGGAGACCAAACTCAGGCTGTCAGGCTTTCTGAACAAGCTCTTTTATCCACTGAGCCATCTTTCTTGCATAAGGATAAGTAATTTCTCAGTGAGGCTGAGTAACATATATGCTATTCAGGCTCAGCCGAATCTTCTCAACAGCAGTCTGTAAACTGAAGATTTTTGTAAGGAAGGCGTATTCTGTCACATTTAGAATTGCCATCTCTTGCTGTTCCAAAACGAAACAAACACAGACCAACTTTTGCTGGCATTAGTATTACTTTTAAATTTTAAGCAAGTGACTCCTTGAGAATGAAGGACTCTAGTGTGACCCGAAATAATTTCTGCCTCCCAAGGCTCCTACCTTGAGTACAAATAGAACATGAGACTTGCTTCTGAACAATAGATAATACAAAGGTGGGCCTTAGAAATGACTCAGTATGTAAAGGCACTTGCTACCCAGCCTGACCACCTGAGTTTGATCCTGGAACCCACATGATGAAAAGAGGGAACTCACTCCCAAAGGTTGTCCTTTGTTCCATATGCATGCCACTAGTGCCATAGCACACATCACACACACACACACACAGTGAAAAATACAAAGGTGCTAGATGTCACTCCCACAGTTACATCACAGTACACATAGACACAGATATGGTTCTCCTTGCTGGCTTGAATTGAGCAGTCATGTTGAAAAACTGCACTTTGTTGCTTCTAGGACCTGAGAGTAGCTAAAAGCCAGCAAAAAGCATAGCCCTTAGCTTTACATCATGAGGAAGTAAAGTCTGTCAACAACCTGAAAGAGGTTAGAAGGGACTCCACCATTCAAGCAGTGGCTGAGAACACAGCAGCTTAGCCTACACCTGGACCTTGTGAGACCTGGACAGAGCCCTGTTCTGAAGATGAATGGAGTTTTCTAGATGAGCAGGTAGCTAGGTGTACCTAGACGCCTAACCTGTAGAAACTGTGAGAGAGCAGGTGTGTGTGTGATAGCAGGCATGTGTGTGATAGCAGGTGTGTATGTGATAGCAGGTGTGTGTGTGTGATAGCAGGTGTGTGTGTGTGCGTGTGTTGGATTAAGCTCCTAAATCTTTGTTAATTTGTAATACAGAAATAAAACAATAGGGAGGAAAATAAACAGAAGGGAAGAAGGAAGGAAAGGAAGGAGCAAACACTTAACCTCACCACCTGCACCTCACCGGGCCAATACTCCTCTGTAGTGCAGCGTATCGATTGCTTCCAGTCTGAAAGACTCCTAGAGGTTGGGTGCCGTGTTGTGCACCTTTAATCTCAGCACTTGGGAGGCAAAGGCTGGTAGATCTTTGTGAGTTCCAACCTGGTCTAAATAGTTCCAGGCCAGCCAGGGCTACACAGTAAGACCTTGAGTTAAAAAATAAAGACTCCAAGAAGACTGAAATGCAGCTCAGTTGGTAAAGCATGTGCCTAGCATGCACAAGGCCTTGAGTTCAACCCCCACCATAGCAAAGGATAAAAGAAACGGCTACAAGAGAGGATTGCAAAGATTGTCAACCTTAGAACACAGAACATGACCAACATTGCTAAGAACGGTATGGTGTGGGCCCTTCCGTGCATTCCGTTGTAAACGTCTGATTTCAGAGTTTGGAAACAGAAAGGGAGCTTATAGCGTTTTTAAATTTTTTCACACTTTCATTTTATTTATTACTTTTATTTTATGTGTATGACTACATTGCCTGCATGTTTGGAAGTACACCACATACATGTGATGCCCTCAGAGGTCAGAAGAGGGTACTGGAGTACCCCGAAACTAGAGTTATGGACGGTTTATTAGCAGCCATGTGGGTGCTGGGAATTGAACTCCGGTCCTTTGCAAGAGCAGCCAGTACTTTTAACCTCTAAGCCATCTCTTTAGTTCCTAGTTATCTATTTATTATTTTGTGTATGTAGGTCAGAAGACAGCTTACAGGAAGTCAGCTCTTCATTTACGCATTCCACTGGGATCAAACTCAGGTCATCAGTTTGGTAGTAAACACCTTTGCTTTCTGAGCCATCTTCCCAGCCCAAGCCTAAAGATTTTAAGATTTTATTTATTTTTATTTTGTGTGTATGTATGGGTGCTTACATGTATGTATGTAATATACATATATATATATGAATGCCTGGTACCCTCAGAATGCAGAAGAGGGTGTCAGATGCTCTGGAGCCGGAGTAACAGGTAGCAGAGAACTGCCTGATGTGAGGGCTGGGAACTGAACTTGGGAGGCAGAGGAAGACCGATCTTTGTGAGTTCCAATCAGGTCTACATAGAGAGTTCCAGGGCTACACAGAGACACTCTGTCTTAAAAGGCGGGTGGGGGCGAGGAAGGACTAGAGAGATGGGTTAGTGGTTAAGAGGACTGGCTGTTCTTTCAGAGGACCCAGGTTCAGTTCCCAGCACCCACATGACAGCTAACAACTGATCATAACTCCAGTTCCAGAGGAATCCGATGCTCTCTTCTGACCTCCTCAGGCCCTGCAGGACATGGGTACACTTACGTACATGTAGGCAATACACTCATACACATAAAATAAAAATAATAAATAAGATATAATAAATAAAAGACTCCAAGAAGGCTGGAATGTAGCTCAACAAGACGTAATTAGGGGATAGGACTGTGGGGACTTGGTGACGGGTGGATGACGGTCGGGGAGAGGAAGGGCAGTAAGTGCTCTCAACCAGTGAGCCATCTCTCCAACCCCAAGATTTTTGTTTTGTTGTTGCTGCTTGTTTGTTTTGTTTTGAGACAGGGTCTCACAGTAGCTCTGTCCTGAAACTTGCTGTGTAGAGCAGGCTAGCCTTACTCACAGAGATCCACCTGTCTCTGCCTCCTGAGTGCCGGGATTGAAGGTATGTGTCATTATACCCATTTTGAACCCTACTTCTGAAGAGCATAAAAAAATCATCTCAAATGATTATAACACATAATTGAGGGCAAATTTTAACATTCTCGCAATGTGGTCAAGCGGTTTGGGAAGTAGAGTCACAAAGTTCGAGATTCAGATCTCGGGTCTGCTACTTACCAGGTGTGGGCCCCTGACCAGTTCACTTAACGTTTCCCATATCATGTTCCACGCCTGAAAAAAATTAGGCTACTATTATCTGTCTAATTGAGTTGTTGTGAGGACCAAATGAGGGCATCCATTTGACAGGACGACTGTGTGCCTATCGTGTGCCAGTTGCTAGAGGTGCAGTGATTAGCAAAGCAAACACAAGTCTCTGACATAGCATTGCCTGGCACATATGAAACCTTAATGATTATCAATATGTTACTCCCGGCTACAGGTTCCATCAGAGCGCGGCTAGCCTGACACCCTGCACAAACCCTGTCACCCCTGTCCTGCAGGGTCTAGTGGGTGATCTCAACTACCTCTGTGTCCCCTCGATACCGCAAAGGCATTTCAAACCTGACATGCGCCAGATGGAATTTAATTGCCGTATCCCCCAAACTCATGCTTTTTCTACCAACACAGAAGTATTGGGGGAACCACAGGCATCCCTGTGTGTCGAGCCTAGAAAACCTGGGAAGGAGCTTAGATTCCTTTTTCTCCCTCACCACCCACGTCCATCCCATCACCAAGGCCCAGCAGCCCCACTCCCTGATTATCTCTTGTTCCCTCTGTCCCCTGACCGCTGTCTTGGCTCAACCCTCACACAACTGAATTAAGTAAACATCGGACTGATCGTGATCTGGCCACAGTTACCTCTTCTTGACCCATCTGTAGCCTCCTCCACTTTGATGCTGCAGTACTGATGCAAATGAAATCAAATATGTTTATGTGATGCTCTGTAATTTACATCTCCACCTGCCCCTCTTTGCCCCACCTCATGAACTTTATAGCCCAGCAAAACCAAAATCATTGTTTTATGAGTCTCTGCCTTTACAGTGGTTCAGTGCCTTGAATCTCTCCACGCTGCCTCTTACTCCGTAGTCAAACTCAATCCACCTCCAAAGTCCAGCTCAGAGGTTCCCCTCAGACACTCTCCCAAGTTGAGTCTCTCTCTCTTCTCTCTCTGCCTTTCATATCCTGAATCTGCTTTCTGTTCTTACTGTGTATTATAATGTATGTGTTTATGTGTTTTTATCCTTTACTAGACCCAATCCATTTTTTTTTTTTTTAGACAGGGTCTCACTATATAACCCCAGCTGGCCTGGAACTTGCCTTGTAGACCATTTCTGGCTGACCTTAATCTCAGAGATCTGCAGACCTCTACCTCCCTTGTGCTGGGATCAAAGGCATGTGCCACCACTCCCTGCAGAAAAACCATTTTATTCTGTGAAATGAAGCCTATATTTTCTTCCCTGACTGACCCCTGTCTTGCTAACCCATAGAGATAAATAACCAACCCTTCCGCCATACTTCTGCATGCCCAGAAACTGTAAGAAGCACTCACTACCTTACTAAATGCTCATAACAGTCCCAAGAGATGGCTATATTTATCATCTCCATTTTACCATTGGAGAAACTAAGGTACAGACAAGTTAATTTGCTTAATGTCAAGGAACCAGAATTCAAAACTAAGTCCATGCTCTGGAACACTTTGATATATTGAATCTAATTCTTCATGAAAATTACTTTATCATGTTGCCTTTCTATTGTTTTTTAAAATACTTATTTTTATTTTATGCGTATGACTGTATGAAAGTGTTCCTATGTTCCATAATGCCCATGGAGGTCAGAAAAAGGTGTCAGATTACCTGGAACTGGAGTTACAGACAGTTACTTGCCATGTGAGTAGTGGGAATTGAACCTGAGTCCTCTGCAAGAGCACCCAGTGTTCTTAACTGTTGAGCCATCTCTCCAGCCCCAACCATATTGTCTTGATAAAGTTACTTGTGATGGTAGTCATGTGATCGACTAAAAAAAACCCCAAATAGATCATTGTTTCTCTGGATCTGATCACAAATTGCTCCTCCAAATAAACATGACAGCCACTGGGACCTGGATAATTTGCCTTTAGGATAAAGGCACTTACCTTTTGTTTTGCTCCTGGACTTATTTCTAATGTTTCTAATGTCTTCTACAATTAAACACCCGTGGGTTCCCGTGCTTCCTAATCACTTGATTGAACTGAACCCAAGCACCTGAGCTGAAAGTTAAACAGATTATGAAGTAGAGCTGATGACCCTGAAATAACTCCTCAAACAGTAATTCACCTGTTTGAGGAGGAGTTACTGGTCTACAGTTTACTTATATTTTATTTGCTTTTTGAAAGGTCTCACTTTGTAGCTCAGGCTTACCTAGAACTCACTATGTAGTCCAGGCTAGCCTCAAACTCATGGTGCTCCTCCTGCCTCAGCCTCCTGAGTTCCAGAAGTACGGGCATGAGCCACTACCCCTGGCTCAACAAGAATTGTTAAAGATTACTTAATTACTGTGTGTGCATGGGTGTGTGCATGTGGAGGTCAGGGGACAACTTTATGACGTCAGTTCTCTCTTTAAATGAGTTCTAGAGGTCAAACATAGGCTTGCTCAGCAAGTAGTTTTACCTGATGAGCCATCTCTCCAACCTGGAATTTGTTTTTTAATAAATGGACATGCTCTTCTACCATGGAAGAAGTCTGTGAAGTGCAGTTCATCTTTACTTCTAAGAGCCAGCTGACTCCCTTTAGACAATTTTTAGAATTTTTCTCTCATTCATTGATCTATTTCATTCATTCAGCAAATCTAAGACATACTGGGGGCACAGACATGATCAAGATACAAGAGTTCCCTGCTCTCATGAAACTTATAGTTGAGTAGTGAGAAACAAGCCTTTTTTTTTATGGAAAAGAAAACTTAGATTAAATGTTAAGGCTAAGTGCTGTGGAACCCCAAAGCAGGATCATGCGATGTTCACATGGGGCAGTGTGTGCAGTGTGAGCATAAGGGAAGGAATCTGGAAGGAGCCATGCTTTGGGCTTAGCCCTGAAGGTCAGGAAGGAGCCAACCTGGGCAAACAGGCCCAGGAGGATGGCAAAAAGCAGCAGGTATGAAAAGCCCTACCGCAGGAATGAGTGGGCAGCGGGTCCAAAGAGAAAGAAGTGCTGTGAGCAGTTCTGGTAAGAGAGAGAGACTTGAAGGAGCTGAAGAAGAAACAACCCGTTAATGGTAAAACACTCAGCTACTCGGCATTCAAGTGATGCTCCTGTCTCTTAACCTTTGGAGGAATTTGATTATTCGTTTGGAAGAAACCTCATGCACGGTTTCAAGACTGTTATTGTTTTGGTTTTGCTTCAAAAGCATTGAAACTTCAGGTCATTTCCTTCCCACATCCGTCTGAGAGCTTCTACTCTGCCTTACACTCTCTCCAGTCATTAATGATAGCTTAATTGATCTCCTTTCACTCACATATGTGAATTGCTGTTGATGCAAAATGACCGCTATTAGAACAAATTGTTAAATGTTACCCTTTAATTTTGATAATTGCCTCAGATGCAGGAGCGTGCAAAGATGATGCGGAATCTACTACCCACTCTTTGACAAGGATCATTTTTTTCTTCTACCACCTAAAATTAATTTGAGTCAGAGCACAGCGGCAGTGCATTCGCTTTGCTGAACTGGAAGAGAGAATCCCGAGGCAACAATGGAGGAATTCCAGGAATGAAGGATAGAAATAAGGTATGTGTTTACAACCAGACATCGAAGATGCAACACCCCCATCTTCCTGATGGGGCCTGACTTCCTAAAGGGGCCTGGATAGAAGTTAGAGAACCTGAGCAGACTACATTGTACAAATAGTGTAGAATTTATTCATTTACTTACTGAACAAAATACGTATCACTCCTGTACGATTTACCAAGCCCTGAGTTATGTCTGAGGATCCATTGGTGGGCCAAAGCAGATAGAGTACCCCAAAGGGAATGACCCTGGTCTCCAGCCCTTTCTGTTGTATCAATGTCACTGGTGGTATCTCGAGGTAATTATTTCATTGAGACTAGATTGAGGCTGTGTCTTCCGGGATGCAAGTTTTTCCCAAAAGAAAGTTGACATTCCCAGTGTCAATCATCCTCAGATGTTGTTGAATCCTGAGGCAGGACAGGAGGGTTTGGAAAGAGTCCTTTACCTGTAGAGAGATGGAAATCCTTTCTTCTCTTCAGACTATGAAAGTGGTCGGCAGCGGGGAGCTCAGTAGAGTGTCATTCCTATAGGGGAATTCCATGACCTCTGAGAAGCCTGATAGAGACTCCATCTCTGGAATGTCAATGGAGTAGCCTGGGATGTGGTGAACTGGAGGGAGGATCTATGTCAAGGAAACCAATGCACTCTTTTAATTTGTTTTTGTGTTGCTGTGATAAATACCATGACCAAAAGCAACTCGGGGAGGAGAGGGTTTATTTTGCTTACAGGTTACAGTCTGTCATCAAGGGAAGCCAAGACAAGAACTGACACGGGAATCTGGAGGCAGGAACTGAAGTAAAAACCACAGAGGAGCACTGTGACTGGCTTGCTCAGCGACCTTTCTTCTATAGCTCAGGTCCACCTACCTAGGGATGGCACTGCTCACAGAGGCCTAGACTCTCCCACATCAATTAGTTATCAAGAAAATTCCCTGTAGGCATGCCCACAGGCTAATCTGATGGCGGAAATTCCTAGTTGAGGGTTCCTTCTTCCCAGGTGTCTCTAGTTTGTGTCAAACTGACAAAAACTAACCAGCATACTCTTCTTCCATGGGCAACTTGGGGCTGCCAAGCCCATTAGTGAGGTCCCCAGGGCAAGCTACCATTCTTGGGTTGCCCTTCCCTATCTGGGAAATCTTGGGTTGTTATTACCACACATTTAAAGGAGCTCACTAGGTAGGTTCTTATAGGTGTTACATTAATTCTAAATTTAGTTGAGATCCTATTCAAAGGGTAATTACTCTTTAAATAGCAAATAGCAAGCCTAAGATCATTTTAAAATTTAATTTGATTTATATATTTATTTGTCATATTCTATTTATCTCACTGTGTAGCCCAGAATTCAAGGTGATTTTCCTGCCTTAGCTCTGGGATTACTGGTACACCACCACATCAGGTTCTATAAGGCCACTTTCATAACTGGGAAAAGCGACCTGCAAGTGTGCTCTGGACAGAGTTCTAAAGAGTCATAAGTGAGCTGCTTTGAAATGTCCATTGTTACGGGAGGAGCTGGGAGGAGATAGGTGAGAAGCTCAAGCTTAATGGAACTGTCATTTTAGATTAAAGCATAACTTGACAGAGTGTGAGACCCATCATGACCACCTAGTGACTTTTATTATCACCAGTGACCTCAAAGTTCCCCTTCAACCCAGTCTCTGGCTTTTAGGCTCAGTGCCTCCGTGATACTTGGGAGCAAGGGTAGGGCACAGCCTCCTTTCATTGTGGTTTGTACGTGTGCAGGTAAGAGCTGCCTTACTAGAGGCATCCCAGACAAAGGTCATGTTCTTCTTTGAGGCGATAAACTTTCTTAGTTAAAGCTTATTCAGAGTCATGTTGACTCCTCCTTATTGAGCTGTTATGTAACTTTTTATTTACAGAATGATCAACCATTATTTGTGCTACTTGAAGTCTCTTTTGAATTCTCAGAGTCAGCTCCTTCTCCCTCTAGTGTAAACTGGATAGAGGCATATGGTGTTAAAGCAACTTGAGAAATTATAATTTATTTTCACTGAGGCAATAGTTCCCTTTTTACTTTGAGAATAAAATAGGGCAACTAAATGAGCGTATGTTAGCTCAAGAACTGAAGTCAGGAATGCTGGCACATCTCTGTAATCCTAGCACTTGGGAGGGAGAAGCGAAAGGACTGGAAGTTTAAGGCCAGCCTCAGCTACATAGCAAATTTGAGGCCAGCCTGGACTACATTAGGCTCTATCTCAAATAAATAAATATTTCTTTTTTCATCAAGTGAAAACTGTTTAAACCAAGTATTTCATCATGTCTGGGAAGTTGGCTCAGCTGGTATAGGCACCAAACCTGATGACCTATTTGATCCCCAGGACCCAGATGCCAGAAAGAAAGACTATCTTTTGCCCATTGTCCTATGACCACCACGTGTGCCTTGGCACACACAGGCAATTCTCATATAATTTTTAAGTCTCATTTTAAAACTGAATTTTTTATAAAAGAGGCAATTCAACCTACTGGATCAGTAAGTGTGGGAAGTGGGGACTTGGTTTCCAGTGTGGAAAGTTGTTCATTCCAACCATTCTTCAATCTGTTCACTTTTAAGACAGAAGTAATCCTTCATGTGATTTTTCCTAATAAAAAGCTAAAATGACTGGGTGTGCATTCATGCCTACAATAACCAGCACTCAAGTGACTGGGGCAGGAGGATTATTCTGAGTTGGAGGCCACCCTGGGCTACATAGACCCTATCTCAAAGAAAACAAAAACAACAACAACAAAAAGTTGAAACTGAAGAGCTTGGCACTGTTTGCTTAAAGGGTTCCTTTCCAATGAAAACATCTAAATTTAAGATTGGAACAGTAGATATGAATACTTCCCCCCAAAAAATAACCCAGAAAAGAGAAGCAGGAAGACACATCCTGCAAAAGCTGTTAAGCACAGGTTTCGACCCCCAGGACAGGTAGGTGAAGAATCTTAGCAATGGAATGTGAACACATATTTGTAAAATATTCCAAAACCAGTCTTTCCTTCTCTGTGATAAGGGATCAGAGAGAGGGTGTGTTTCCCTCCAGGACCTACCCTTCTCGACAAACTGGTCTCCAGTAATACCTCCCAGACAGAAAGAGCAAGAAGTTAGAGGCATTCAACTTAAATGTTTTTATTGACAATGTCTTAGAACAATAAGCAAACAATGCTTAAATTTTCATTCATATTCACTTTCCACATGTCAAAAGACCTCAAGGTAGAAAAAAATAAAATAAAAATATAAATATCTGAGAATCCATCTTAATAAATAAATTAAAAACACAATAAAACGTTTTCATGGAAAACTGTTAATGTCAGAGCATTCAGACCACCTCAACAATGCATGATCAGTAACATTACAATGAACATTGACATTGAAGAAAAACTACAGTACATGGATATAGCTATTGATTTCTATCTACTAGAAAATAAAGTCATATCTTTTCTTAGTTTAATATTGGTCATTTCTAATCAGAACACACTATTGCCAGGAACACAGTAGTTATTGTTAAAATCAGCTGCACTAGATACAATCTGAAGATATCCAGCACCAAGTTAATTCCAATAATGAACCCAACAGATTAGTTAATGCTATGAGAAGACTAAGGAGAAAGAGAAAAGAGATACAGACCCAGGCCTGGCTCAACATGCTACTAACTACCGGCTCTCAGGTATCACTGGGAACAATACACTCCATGCGTTTTTGCTACATCTCCGGAAGAGGTGAGGACTTGAGTCTGCAAGTGGACGCTTTCAAGTCCTTGAGGCCCACAGCCTGGTGTGTTTCACGCACAGAAAAGGTCCTCCCTAGGTCTACCGGAACCCTCGAGGGAAGACGTATTTCTCCTCTCTGTAATGCACCAGCTCAGGCAGCGGCACTTGCATGCCTGCTGCCTCCCCTCTCTGGCTGCTCACAGGGCCAGCAGTGTGGGTGAGCTGAGGGAGTCAGAGGAGGGCTCGTTGCTGCTGCTGCCCTTGCGGTGGGCAGCTGCACAGCTGGGGAAGGAGTCAGCCTCCGGGTAGGTGAAGATGAAGGAAGACGTGTAGGTAGTGCAGCTGGGAGTGCAGGTGACCACCGGGGTGCACAGGGGCTCCAGCTCTGTGGCCATGGGCCCCATCCCCAGGGGGCCGCTGTGCAGGGGCTCCCAGTCTGCTGCATAGAAGGAACCAGACAGGTCCATGTCTGGCACAGAGCGGGCGGTCTCCGATCCACTGGGCCTGGATGATGCTGGGAACAGGAAGTCATCGAAGGGCTCTGCCTTCAGCTCCATGCTGCTGACGCTCTTGACCGGCTCCACAGATGGTTTGGGCTCAGGGTCATTGAGAAGGGGCAGGGTGAAGGCCTCCTCGGACTCTGGGGTGGCAGCCTCAGGCAGACCCCCAGTCAAATCCAGGGAGGCCACAGTCATCTCTTCTGGGAAGCCCAGGTCATCAGGAATCTTGCAGGCAGGTCGATGAGCTGCCAAAATGAACTCCAGTTTTTCTTTCTCTTTCAGCAGATTGGCAATCTCAGTCTGCAAAGCAGACTTTTCGTCTTCGAGTTGGTCTGTCTCCTGCATAAAAGAGACGAGGGAAAGCGTAAGACACGGTCTTGCTTGAGGACTGCCCCTTTACTCCCAGCCTCCAACTTTTTCATAAGTTTCAGAAAGGAGTAACCCCGGGTTCTACCTACCGCTTGGAGAGTGTCCGTCAGCTCCCTCCTCCGGTTCCGGCATTTGGCTGCAGCCATCTTATTCCTTTCCCTTCGGATTCTCCTTTTTTCTTCTTCTTCGGGAGATAACTGGAACAATAATAATAATAAAAGATCAACATTCAGTAAGGTTGTCTGGCATCATCTCCATTCACCTAACCACCCCAGGGAAATTGGCTTCTATAGCTCCAGCACCTCCCTGTGAAGCAGTTTTTCTAACCTGTAGCAGGCTGAGTGTGACTTGCATTTAAAGTCCCAGCAAGCGGACAAAGACGCGCCCAAGATAAAGCATGAGGTAGGAAACTGTCAGGGAAGAAACTATCTGAGTACTTCTTGGGACCAACAATTAACGTCTAACTGGGGAGGGAAAAGGCTTGGAGCAGGGTTCCGGACCAGGAAGTGCAGTCAATCGCTACCCTCTCCGTGCGTTCGCCTCCCCATGTCTGCGGCCCCACCCCCATCCCAGGTGCGGAATCTACCCTCACCTGCTCAACCTTGCCCCTCCTTCCGATGCTCTGCGCTCTGCCTCCGGACATGGTCTTCACCACTCCGGCCCGGGAGTAAGCCCCAGAGGAGGAGGTGGGGACTCCGTAGGGGTGGGGCGCTCTGGTCTGCGACGGGGCCACGGAGGAGACCAGGGTAGGCTGCACCAGCCACTGCAGGTCTGGGCTGGTGGAGATGGCCGTCACCGTGGGGATGAAGTTGGCACTGGAGACAGCCAGATCTGTGCAGAAGTCCTGAAACAAAACGGAAAGAGAAAAGCTGACGTGAGCTAGCAGGTTCCACGCACAGGTGGAGCGAGCGGAGTTAACGTCGCATGCAGCAGGGAGAGAGCGAGAGGGAAAAACAGTCCGGTCACGGACAGCTGGAGCCTTCCTAAATGCCTCGTATACTAGATAAAAGCTCACCCAGTTTCCTCCCAAGAATTCCACAGCTCAGCCTTTCTCCTCCATCCTACCGCTGCGTTCCCGTTATCCCTTCAGCATCACTCGCTTGAAAGGGGGTTTGTTATAAATATCCCTGACGTCTGCACTGACGCAGGCGCCGCTCCGGAGTCTCCAGAATGAACTCGCTTTTTATCAATGAAACTGCCTTACACACCCGCCCGCAGCACCCTCCTCCTTCTGCCCTCCTCCCAGCTCCAGGCTGCCCCGGGAGGGGGGATTTGCCTCTTTTTTGCCACCTCCCAGGTTCTAGTTAGCGAATCTTTGCTCGAGACTCGTTTGCCCCAGCTATCTCAGAGACAAGTCACGGAGTGAGAAGCTAAGACTACTCAGAATAAAGCTGCGGCGCGAAAACCCGGCACTAAGTCTTACTATGGCAAGTGCGTGCGCTCAGAACAAGTCTTGGATTCCCAAGCTGCTCCTAGCGCGGTAGCCTCCCTCCCAAGTAAAAGGGAGACCGTCCCCAGCTGAGGTCCCTGAGTGTCCCGCCCCGCTGTCCCCCTCCCTGGTGACCCCGAGCCCCGGATCCCGTGGTTGCACGAAGCCAAACTTACCTGCGCATTAACCGGAGAGCCCATGCTGGAGAAAGAGTCGGCGGGTGAGTGGTAGTAAGAGAGGTTGTCCCCGGCCGGGGAGGCGCTGCTGCAGCGGGAGGATGACGCCTCGTAGTCCGCGTTGAAGCCCGAGAACATCATGGTCGAGGTTTAAGGAAAGCCTGGCGAGGGGTCGAGGGGTGGACAGGTGGGAGCTGCGGAGCAGAGCTGGGTGGGAGCGCGGTCACTGCTCGTTCGCTGCGCCGCTGGCTCTGTCCAGTCTTCCCGGTGGCTCGCTGCAGATGCGGTTGGAGTAGTAGGCGCAGCCTCCAGCGCCTTTTATAGCCGCACTAGTGAATGAAGTTAACACGTCACTGGGCGGAACCGTGGCGGCTGGAGGGGAGGAGCTCGCCCGGGGGCCCTCTGCGGCCGCCCTGTCGCCCACGTCGCGCTCCAGGCCCCCGGCCCCCGTCTCGTTAAGTGTCTTTAATCTATGAGCATTCACAATCGGGGTCTCAGGGGTCTCCCCGGCTCTCCACGTGGGGGGATTTTGGGATTGGTTCCTTCCAAGACTACAGGGACCGGCCGTGGAAACCTGCTGACGCAGATGTCCTAATATGGACATCCTGTGTAAAGGAGGGAGGGATTGACGGGAACTGCTCCCGGGCTGCAGCCAACATTGAGGGTGCAGCGCGGGGGGGAGCGGGGGCCGCGGCGGGGGGAGGGGAGGCGGGAAGGCGGAGAAGGCGAGCGAACATTCCTACCTGATTCAATGCAGACCCTTGTTCCCGGGGTCAGAGGGGATGGGACGGGGGTCTCCTCCTTACCATTGTCCAGAAACTGGGAACATTTCAGAGTCTCCGGTATAGGAGGAACGTGTACACGACCCTGGGTGCTGGAAGCCTCCGCTTCCAAAGGAATGTATGCCTAATCCCATCCCCCTACCCCCAATTCAGTGCAAAATGTGGGATCAGCTCCACAGCCCCTTGCTCCAGCCCCTGGCCACGAGAAATACTAGGACAGAGGTTAAAAGCAGCAAGTGAATGATCCTAAATAAGTGTATGATAACCGACTTCCCCTGCGATGCTGAGTTCATTCATTCATTCATTCATTTATTCATGTTTTAAAGGAAGATAGTACTTTTTTTTTTCTTAACCACGTAGCGCTATTAGGGTGACTGTCAACCCCCTGAGACACTAACAAATAAATATTGTGCAAAACCTCCGACAAGGACAGCTGACGGGGTCGTTTGTCTTGTTCTAAGCCGAGGCCCGGGAATGGGGGGCAGGTTGAGGATGGGGATTGTTACGTAGGCAGGGTGGCTGTTCGGGTATACAAACTGGGGTGCGCTTTGGGGGAAAGAACGCAATTCCGCGCCGGGAAGGTGGGGGTGCTGATTCGCTGCAGCCAGGAAGCTGCGCTAACAGGGAGTCCGCAGCGGGTGATTTTCCAGACTTGGAGGGGGGAGGACCAGAGGGGACTGGAAGGACCGTGCCCAGCTGCGCACAGGCGGGTGACCTCGGCGGCTGGGGATCTCGGGCGCAGCTCTGAGTCCTGGAAGACCGGGCTTTGGGGAGGCCAGGTGCTCCGGTGCAAACGACACCCCTACATGCCCTCAGCCTCCTGTCCTTCTGCAAAGGACAAGCGGGATCACACTGACTGGGCTCGGCCCCAGAGCGCCAGCCACCTCTGGGACACAAAACCTCAGGTCCTTGCAGGACAGCTCCTGTGTCCCCTCGCCCCCATTCCGTGGGTCCAAGGGTCAAGGCCACCGGTGGGCGTTCCGAGAGGGGCTAGGCCGAGGGCTGCGGGTAGATCTTTCGGGGTGCAAGTGGAGCGCAACCGCGAACCTGCCTCCCGACACCGCACCCGGGAGCCAAGAGATCATGCTATAGATAGTAACAGGGAAGCGGCTGTTTACAGCAACACAGCGCCGCCAGGCCCGTCTCCAGGCGACGCAGAGCGGCCAGTTCGCGGTCCGCCCAGCGAGACCACACGCCCTCCCGGCTCCCAAGAGGCCCCGGCCTCCTGGGCCAGGCTGCGGCCGCTCCCGCCGCCTGACATCATCGTCGGGTCCCGAGGTTGAGCGCCCGTCGCTCCCGGCTGTGCGCTAACCTCCATTCTTAGAGATCGGAACCCGGCGGGAGTGCGGACAGGGAGGCGGGGATTCGTGGAACTGGGCCACTTGCTATTTTTGCATTCCCAGTCACAGGCAGAGGTGAAAACAGAATTTCATCATTGCATGTCATTGGTTTATGCTGGTGGGAATTTAGGCACTTTTTCCCCCCTCCCACTCGAAAGAGGGGGAGGGGAGAAGGTCTAGCTCATGATATGTAAACACTGACCTTGGAGCTGTTAGGAATCCTAAAGTGATTCTGTGGCCTTCAGCTCTTTTAATTCTATAGTCTGTCATGCTATTCCACTGTCGTTTACTATGAAAGCGAGAGGAGAGAGAGAGAGAAGAATCTGAGATTATGAAGACATCTTTTCTCTTATAAGCTTCAACAAAGTAGGTCAAGCTTTGAATTCCTGGGTGTCTGGCCTTGCCTTGCACTCATCACCGCGTCTCAGGATCACTTAGAGCAAACCTAGAGTGATTTAATTTACTTTCCCCTCAGGTCTAAAGCAGCTCAAGCCAACACCTCAAAGATGTGTCAAGATTTTATAACCAGGATTTATCTCAGACATCACTTACTTCTCTCTTGGCAATAAAAAAGAAAAGGGGTCTTTGGGTGAGCCTGTCTCCTCCAAACAGCTTAACTTTTTTCCTGGCACCATTATGACCAGAGAGTTGGACACTTAATAGGTCTGTCCTTTGGAAAGGACAGGCCACATATTCATTCCTTCTCTTATTTATTTATTTAACAAAGATCTATTTAAAGCCTCCTATGGCCTGGGATTGAGATGGGTCCTGGTACTTACTGTAATAAACAGGGGGTGGACATGCCCTTACCTTCAGAGAGAGACAGTCCACCCTCATGGGGAAGACAGAAAGGTCAATGAAACATTATGGAGCAGCAGTTAAGTGGCTTGATAGATCCAAGAACAGGACCGTATGGGGCACGAAGGGGGTTTGGAGACAGGACTCAGAGGAAATAACTGCAATACAGAGGTGGGACCTGGATCCTCTGTCCTCTGAGTAGTGACATGATCCTGATTGGAGAGGGCCAGAGCATCATCTAGGCAGCAAGCACTCTACTTAGACCCCATCTCCTGCCCACTAAGATCCTGTGATTATTCTAAGGCATGCTCACATCTCAACTTGCTCATAACACCCATACAGGACTACAAAATCACATCTTTAAAAGTGGAGCAGGCTGGGAATGTGGCTTTGTGGTAAAGTGATTTCCTGGTAGGCACAAGGCCCTGGGTTTAGTCCCATCACCTCCAAAACTGATAGTAATAGTATGCATTAAAAAGGAAATCAAGCCAGGTGGGTTGGCACACGCATTTATAGAAACATTAATCATAATAACCAAGATATGGAAACAGCTTGCATCCCTTGACAGAGAAATGGATTTTTTAATGTGGTATACATATATAATGGAATCATATTTGCATTTTTTAAAGGGAAACTTGTCATTTTCAATAATATGGAGGAACCTATAGGATACCATGTTAAGTGAAATAAGCCAGACACTGAGAGACAAATACCACATGATCTCACTTATATTTGAAATCTTAACGTGTGGAACTCATGGAAGTAGAGAGTAGAAAAGTATGTTACTAGGGGCTGGGGAGAAATAGGGAAAGCTGGTCAACAAACACAAAGCTACAATTAGGCAGGAGGAATAAGTTCTGGTCTTCTGTTGCATAGCATGATAACTATAGATAATACATATATACATATATACACATACATACACACATTTTGACTTTCTGAAACACAACCTCATGTTAGCCAAGCTATGTTTACTATGTAGCTGAGGATGACTTTAAACTCCTGATCATGCTGTCTCCACCTCCTAGGTGCTAGGATTACAGGTGTATGTCACCAAGTCTGGCTAATAATATATATTTCAAATGGCTAAAAGAGAGAACTTGAGATGCCTTTATCCACAAAAAAACTAATAAATATTTGAGATAGTAGAGATACTAATTACTCTGATTTGATCATTCCACATGTACACATGTGTTAAAATATACCCCATAAATCTATACAATTATTATCTATCAATTTAAAAAAAGTTTCCAAAAATGGAGCTCCAGGATGGAAAGGTGGCTCAGCAGTTAAGAGCACTTACTGTGCTTCCAAAAGACCTGGGTTCAGTTCCCAGCACCTACAAGATGGCTAGCACCTGTCCTTCACTCCAGTTCCAAGGAATCCAATGTCCTCTTCTGCTCCACTGGACACCAGGCATGCATACGGTGCCTTCATGTGCAGGCAAGACACTTGTACACATAAAATAAAAGTAAATAAAATATTTTTTAAATGGAGTTCACACAATGCAGCCTAAAAATAAAGACAAATCAGTGCCTGCATGTGAAGTTGTCTTTGTCATTTGCAAAGGTCAGAGCACTTTTGAGATAGCTGTGTGTGCTCCAGAGTATAGGGTGCTGACTCCTGGTAGGGCAGGGATTTCAAGTTCTGGACAAGTCTGAGCAGGTAACACCAGAACCCAGGTAATGTGTAATTAATTGTATACTGAGCTCCTCTGACCTGGGAATTCAAAAGTGAAAAGGCTATAGAATTTTAAGTCTGATTTTAAACCAAATTAAAAACAATTCAAGCTGATGTAGCTCAGACCTATAATCCCAATATTTATCATGCTGAGGTGGGAGGATTGCTTTTAGTCTGGGCTACAAAAGGAATTCTAGGTCAGCCTGGGTTACAAAGTGAGACTTTGTTTCATAAAAACAAAACAAAAACAAAGGAAGAAAAATTCATCCTTCCATAGCAGATTCTTTTTATCCCATACTGGCTTTTCCTATTTCGCACTGTTGAGTGACACCACAGTAGAGGAACCTGACTGGCGTCAAGATGTTCAGTAACTTTTGAAGTTGGGTGTGCATTGTTTAGCCTGTGTTATTGCAACATTAAGTGAAAGGCTGCTGTCTGCGCCGCCTACGTAAATGCTGCCGCACATGCCCTGTACCCAGCATGCAGAAGTAGTTATTTATTTGGGGAAGTGTGGTCTAGTGGTGAAGGCTTGTGGTCAGAGCACGAGACCAGTAGTCAGGAAGATGTGCATACTAAAATCAACTTTTTAGGAGACTTGTGAAACCTGTTTCTTAGTCTTCTTTGGCCATTATCTTTTTAAATATTTTAGTTATTATTTTTATTTTATGTGTATGAGTGCTTTGCCTATATGCATGTAAGTATGCCATGGACATGCAATGTCTCCAGACATCAGGAGACGGGGTGGAATCTCCTGGAACTGGAGTTACGGACATTTGTTAGCCACTATATGGGTGCTAAAAATTGAACCCAGATCCTCTGGAAGAACGGCAAGTGTTCTTAACTTCTGAACCATCTCTCCAACACAATCATTGTCTTTTTAGATAGGATTATAGAGCAAGTTCAAAGCCAGCCTGGGCTACAGGAAATCCTATCTCAAAATCCCCTCCCCCCAAAAAATCTCTGGAAAGACTGATAGGACAAGACTTTTATTCTTGGGTATAAATAGTCCAAATTGAGAAAGAGAAAATAAAAAAATAAGATACTGAACTATTTTCAGCTGGTGCTGCCTATGTATAACATCCCATTTGCCGAAGATGAAAGATCAAAAGATTAGACTCACTCTTGCTGTACAGCCCCATGTGGCGGGCTGCAGCGCCCATATACAGAGCCACATTGTCTTCAATGACAATGACCGTGTTTGAAGCATTCTAAATTTACTCATTCTAAATGTCGAGACCCAACAAGGAAAAGCACGCATCTCACAATCTCTGAAACTCACACACACGTGAGTGCAATGCAGGGTCTTGGGGGTCAAGGTTACTCACCCTATGCCTCCGCCTGTGAGGGAAAACATTGTCCCTATTTAGAAGAACACAGGCACAGATTTGCCACCACCAACACTACCCCCACGCACCCGCCACCACCACGACTAATTAGTGCTAGTGATTTAGCCTCTTTGGGAAGAATTCTGTTTTCATTCTCAACAACTCTTGGCTTTCTGACAGGAGATGATGATTCAATGGGATCCCCATCCTGCTGCTAATATGAGCATTTAAACAAGGCTCTGTGTGATCCCTGGGACACACTCCATCTGGAGCTGAGAAAACTGGGGACCAGCTAGAGTGCCAAAGACTGACACTTTTCAACCCAAGCTTGTGACATCTTTCTCTACCACCCACAGTATCACAGCCTGTCTGTCTGCCATGCTGAGCCTTGCTGAGGAAATAAGAACTTGCCATCAGCAGATCAGGGAGTCTTCAGGCTGTCAGCTGCTCCATGTCCTGAGCTGACCTTCTGTGGCTCTGGTCAACTTAGCTGCTAGGATTCCAAACGAACCTCACCTACGTCACTAAACCTATAGGGCAATAACACACCCTGAGAAACCTCAACTGCAGGGCTCCCATCCAATGAAAAAATCTCATCATCACCATGGGCAGGGCTGAGTGTGGATAGAAAGAGCTGGCACATGACGTGCTCTAAAATGTTGAGACATCTTATCTACCACCTTCTCAATAGACATTGATCATTGTAATGCCAAAGAAATCTTCCTTTCCTAAACCTGGAAAATCCAGACCAGGATATGTGAATTGGGAGTAAAGCTGTCTTCTGATCCAAACATGTAGTAACTTTTTGTCTTAGTATTTGATTGTGTTCCATAAAGTAATTTCAAACTGCAGCTAACTCCCAGCTTAGGTCTGATTTTTCTCTGCTGTTGATTTACCTGCAGGATTAAAGTCAGAGATCACTGGTGAAATTCTAAAAGTGATTCATCTAAGAATTTTACCTTCAGGGCTTGGGGAAAGGTGGGGGGGGGGGAGGACTGCTTAGAAGGCCCTGGGTTTGAGTCCCAGCATTGAGAAAAAAATTCACCTACAGACTCTGGGCCACCCTGGATTGTGAAATCATCAGTTAAGACTAGGAGAAATCCAGACAGATCGTCCACTGACCGACTACTTCCTCATTTAAGGGTTTTGAATTAAATCAGAGTCCTAAACAGATCTGCTGCCCCTCTCCAATATTTTAAAAATTCACTTACTGAATGACATTTAGAAAAAAACTCCATACTCCCTCTTGGGATCTCTGCATTTTTTGGAGCTGGACCTTACCTTGTCTTCCTAGAACCTGGTTTTCCTTACCTAGAACCACTTGCCCTCCGTCCAACCAGACCATAATGCCCTTCTTTTCTTCCCCAGATACGCCCAGATGACTCTTTTGCTGGGCCATCAGATCCCTGTTTCCTCTGGCCCCTAGACACTGACCTGTTGACTCTTCCTCATAGCAAGAGCTGCTCAAATGTCACCTTCTCCAGGAAGTCCATCCTGCCGCTCCTCCAGTGATGCACACCACCTCCTAGCCTTCAGTCACTTTCTACCACGTCCCTGGCTTTTCTTCCTTATTGAGAGCTTATCATTGAGATAAGCTGATACTGTCTGTTTATACATGCATTTCCCCCACTAGGCTCTCAGCCACCCAGGAGCAGGGACCTTATCTGATTTAGTGAGTATCCATCTTTACTCAGTGCCTACTTTCCTGACATGAACAGGAGCTCAATAAATGCTAGTGGAATGAATGAATGTTAAACAGAAGGTTCATCAGACTTACAGCTATTTAGGTAGAAAGTTTGTTGTGACTGGGTGAATGGTGCTTGTCTTTAATCCCAGCACTCAGGAGGCACAGGCAGGACAATCTCTATGAGATATCCTGGTCCACATAGTGTGTTCCAGGCCAGCCAAGGCTACACAGTAAGACCCTGTCTCAAAAAAGAAAAAAAGTTTTAATTAAAATTTAAAAAGTACTTCTTGGCCATAGTAGGTCATGTCATATTCCTAGCCCTATGGAGGAAGAAGCAGGACAATTGGGAGTATGAGGCCAGTCTGGGCCACATGTTGGCAAGACTCTATCTTAATAATGATAATAATAATGGAAACAAATATTGACTACAGAGATATGATCAAATTTGTATGGGCTGAGTCTAATGATACAAGACTGTAATCCCAACTACCTGGGAGGCTGACATAGAAGGATCACAAGTTAAAGGCAACTAAGTGATACCCCACTCAAAATATAATATGAACAGGACTAGGGACATAGCTCAATGGTAGAGCATTTGCCTAGCATATGCAAGGCCCTGGATTTGATTCCCCAGCACAACAAAATGTAAATAAATTAAACTTTCATGGCCTCAATACTAAAATGATGAGAGTATCCCCCAGCTACTAATTCAAAGTAAAAACAATAATGAATTCTTAATTTAAAAGAACAATTTGGGAGTTGGTAGAAAGTATATCTGTGTGGAATTAGGGGGGATGGAAGGATATGATCAAAATATATTGCATGAATATATGAAATTCTCAAAGTGATAAAAATATTATATTAAAAATTTACACATGCCTGTAATCCCCAGAACTCAGGGTTTTAGAGTCAAGAGGATCAGGAGTTTAAGGCTATCCTGGCTTACATATCAAGTTCGAGGCCAGTCTAGGATGTATGAGACACTTTGTCAAAAACAAAGAACATTTGCAGCATGCTAAAATCATGCCAGGATGTGAGCTCCAGGAGGGAGGGAGGACGGCTGGTCCCCCAGCATCTCACATAATAATAAGGGATCCAACTCTCCTGCTTCTTGCACAGCTCTCACCCCTGTCCTAGCTGCTGGGGCTGTGGAGCAATCTAGCTATGACTGAGCACCTACTGGGGTGAGGTGAGGCCAAGTTTGTTGACATGTTTGAACTGCACTGCACAGAACAGAGGAACTGGACTATCACATACTACAGGATCACCTGAGGCCAGGATGCAGCACCTACATCAGCCCTATGGGCCCGAGCTGATCTCTGGCTGCTGTCAGCAGCACCTGTGCTCCTGCCTGGTTGACTTGCTTAGCATGTAGGCACAGCCCTTCTAGACTTCTCTCCAGACTCATCAGGTGGCTTGAAGTAAACCCCCACTTACCTGCCCAGAGGCGTCTATAGGTGAACAGTCCTTACTTTCTTTCACCTGGACTCTGCTTACTGCAAATAGGAAACTTGTTTGCTATTCGTACTTTGTTATCCACATCAAGTTCATTTGAACTCAGAGTTTCATCTAGCAGATGCCTGTCTGAATTTAGAACTTGGAAAAGAGAGAAGTAAAGGGCTGTAAAATAGTCTGGAGAAATGGAAAAACAATAAAAACAAAAACTCCAGATGTTCAACTCACAGTCTACTTATTGACCCACTGAAAATAGCTCACCAAATCATAGCTCCAAGCCATGGAAGCTAGTAACTCCCACATTTCTAACCAATTTCTTAGAATGACTCTCTTCCTCCTCTTCTTCTTTTTCCTCCTCTTCTTCTTCTTCCTCCTCTTCCTCCTCCTCCTCCTCCCCCTCCTCCCCCTCCTCTCCCTCCTCCCCCTCCTCCCCCTCCTCCCCTCCTCCTCTGTCTCCATCCCCTGTCTCCTCCCACTTCTGCTTCTAATCCTTCTCTTGTTTTGTTTTCTGAGGTTTTTTGGAGACAGAATCTCACTATGTAGCCCTGGTTAGCCTGCTGCTCACTTACACAGCCTAGCATGATCATGACCTCCTAACAATCCTCCTGAGCACAGGCATTATAGACATGCATCATTATGCCTGACTCTAACTCATTATGGTAAAGCAACCATAATGGAGAGAGCAAAGGGTTTCACATTAAGTGTCTAGGACTGTACTTTTAAATAAAGGCAACCCTGAGGTGTTTATATCATACACCTAGTCTGAGATTATTAATTTAGTTATATTTCTTATCAGATAACTCTATCCTGCTTTCTATTTTTCCATTGGTTTCGAAATTGCCTCCAGGGAAGAAAGGAGTTTCTCATACTTCAAAATATCATTTCCTTGTATAAGAGCCAGAAAAACCAATTACCTACAAGTACTGAGATAGGGCCTCTGCACACCTTATCCTTCCATAATTCAAATTATACAGACCCCAGTATCTTACTCTTCATGCTTATTTAACACCTTTATTGAGCACCTACTATGTGCAAGTCACTGGAATTCAATGAATCCATAGTAAATAGATTCCTAAGGTGAGGCTTATTGCCTGGTGATGAATAAACAACAAACAAAAATGTCAAATAAAAGTCAATGTTGAGGCCCTGGTGAGGTGGATCATTGAGTAAAAGTTCTTGTTTTTCAAGCCTAAGAACCTGAGTTTGATCCTGGGACCCATGGTGGAAGGATAGAATTGACTCCAGCAGATTGTCCTTGGACCTCCACCTCCTGCCTACACACACACACACACACACACACACACACACACACACACACGAGAGAGAGAGAGAGAGAGAGAGAGAGAGAGAGAGAGAGAGAGAGAGAGAGACACTATATGACATAAAGTTTTTTTAAGTAATGTTGAGCCAGTAATTAAAGTAGGATATGTGCTATTTGGGGCAGGCTAGAAGCAGATGACACACCATGAGGGGTGAATGATAAGGAGGAACTAGCCACCAGGTGTGGTGGGACACACGTGGAATCACAGGACTCAGGAGGCAGAGGCGGGAGGAGTTTGAGGACAGCCAGGGCTAGAGAGAGACTCTGTCAAAGAAGAAAGAAGGGAAGGAAGGAAGGAAGGAAGGAAGGGAGGGAGGGAGGGAGGGAGGGAGGGAGAAGAGAAGGGAGAGAGATGCGAATCCCTCCAACCCCAACCCACCTCTAGACTCAGCTGTCCTTGCACATGGACAGCTCCATCCCTACTGTCGGTGTTAAAAACTCTCCTTCCCTAGACCTTAAATGCCACCTTTTGGATCAGTACTTCCAAATTTGGAAATATCCCAGCTCCTCCTAATGGGATTTCCTCCCTAGCTGTCCCTGCACTTCAAACAGGATATGGACAGTTGTATTTCATTCTCACGAAAGCCCAAGTCATTAGGAACCTTCTTAGAGATGGCATCACACGAATATGGTGGTTGGTGAGATCTTTTTCCATAGCTTAGAGAGCCTTCCTGGAAAACAATGAAGTCAGTCACCCTACCCCAAGCTCTGAGATCTTTCAGGGCCTTTTTTACAGGAATGTGAAACCAGGCACATTCCACTTTGTTCTTTGTTGGAGAGCTATTGACAATAAACAGAGTTCAGCTTAGAATTTGTGTGGTAAAACATTAGAACACTGAGCAAATCAAGCCTTCTCACTGGGGGCACCACTCCCCTGAATTCTGCTGATCCTTACCCAGGGTTCAAGAGAGTATGTTTGGGAGGTTTCTGGGGGAATAACTGCTAAGCATCCATTTCTTGAATTCTTTCTTATTTTGACTGCACTAGAGGCCTTTCCACAAGCCACTATCAGAATCCACCCATCTACAGTTCCTGTAAATATTATGTCTGCACTGAACTATGTGAACTATTTCATAGCTGGAACTAGGCTTGCTAATAGAGATGACATAAGAAAGCATTGAAAGTGAAATGAGAGAAAATTCAGTAGCAAAGGCAAAGTAGGCCGGAAGATGAGTGTGGGGGGGCAGAGGGTAATTCAAGCCTCAGATGGAGGATACAGACCACACTTGATTATTTAAATCCAGCAGCAAATGTATGCTGATACATTCCTGAGGGCACTCGGGGGTGACTTTCATTACAGCAAGGACAAGAAGTCACATTCAGTTCCCCGAGGGGTCATTTCTGTCATTGTCAGTACGGATGGTTCCAGGCAATGGAGACTGGGGAAGCTGAGGCAGTATCTGTCAGCTGTCAGAGGTTTCCGGGAAGAGGGAAGACTCTTGGTTGCTGAGGTTTGAATTCAATACAGCTGCAGATTTGTGATGCGAGAAGCAGTCCCTGTCTTTGTGCAGCTCCAACTTCCAACTTCTAGGACATTTGTGAAAAGGCTTGAAGGGTTACGATGAGTTATGCGCGTTCTCCATATGTTCTCTGCCCTCCCACTCTTTGCTCAGTTCATCCTACTCTTTGTCCAGATCTCAAACTTAAAATGTCACCTTCACATGTATGCCCTCTGAGTACCCAGACTGAATCAGGAACCTTCTAGAAGCCCCCATTGTACCCTAGGCTTCCCACTCACTGCACTTAACACCATTTATAACAATACATATTGTTTACAAAATGATTAGTTTTAAAATTGAAACTATCAGCTCCATGAATAGACCTTTGAAAAGTTTGGGAGGTTTTTTTGTGTGTGTTTGTTTGCTTTACAGTGCCAGAGATGAACCTAGGGCCTTACTTAGGCAAGTGCTCTATCACTGAACTACATTCATCCCCAACTTTTATATTTATTTTATTTATTTTTTACTTTTATATTGAGACAAGGTCTCACTAAATTATTCAAGTTAGCCTTGAACTCACTTGTTAGCCCACCAAGTTGAACTTGGACTTGTTCTGCCTCAGCCTTCCAAGTAGAAGAGATTATAGATCTGAGCCACCAGGCCTTGCTGATCATTGTTTTTGTTTACTGATATACCCCCCACCCCAAGCAAAAGTCCAGTTCTAGTAGCTATTGTTGAATGAATTCATTTGGTGTCTACTGCCCTGCTCCAGAAAGGTCGACATATCACCTATTTTATTCACTATTGATTCTCTATACCTTAACACAGTATCAGTCACTTAATAGTATTGGTTGAGGGCTAGAGAGATGGCTCAGCAGTTAAGAGTGCTTGCTGTTTTTCCAGGGGACCTGAGTTCCCAACATGCATGTTAAACAGTTCACAACCACCTGCAATTCCATCTCCAGGGGATCCAATACTCTCTTCTGGCACCCAACCATAATACAACAGACACTCACACAGTCACACATGTAAATAAAAAAAAATTAAGTCTTTGAATGAGTGGAAATACTAATAATAGCTAATATTCATTGAGTGTTTGCTCAGGAGTTATGGTAAGAGTGTTACAGAAACTGTGTTATTTAACATTGACCACAATTCAATGAAGAGCTTTATTATGCCATTTGGGCTGAATAGGTTCAATTATTTTGTTTGTTGAGACAGTCTCAATATGGAGTCCAGGATGGCCTCAAGCTAGATCTTTCTGCCTCAGCCTCCCAAGTGCTGCGATAATAGGCATGCATCACCATGCCTGGCTTAGGTTCAATATTTTTTTAATACTGATGCTATAATTGTCAAACTCACAGTAGTTAGCTGAGCTTACTATTCTCCCCAGGGTAGTAGATGTACCTGAGTGACTTCAGTGAATCTGTTTTCTTACCTACCAGTCTACCTACCAGGAAGTGTATGATAAGAGAAACTCATGCTCGTGGGCCTTAATTATGCTTATGTTGTAGAGAACCAAATTACAGCCTCACTTCTAGAGATATTTAGCATCACTTACAATAATACATATTTATAATTATTCATATTTATAAACAAAATGATCAGTCTAATATCTAAAAGATAAGATCTGCAAAGAGATCTTTATGGGCTTTAGTTTGTTTGTTCATTGTTTATTCGGGGGTGCCTGGCATTGAACCTAGGGCCTCTCACATGCTAGGCAAAGTAAACACTCCATGAGTAACACCTATCAATATGCATATACATATTCCCTTATATAAACATATATATATGTGTGTGTGTGTATGCCCATATATAAGGAGATGTGCGTATAATACATTTTTTTCTGGTCTCAGTGAATTCATATGCAACCACAAAAATGGTAAAATGCTTCCACTTCTAAGAAACAAAGTTAGAAGCAGGGAATATGTATGGGCTAATTCTTTCTCAAGGTGCTGGTTAAACTGGCTCTGCCGGTGTCTTTGCTCTCTCCTGGGACACTAGGTAAAAGACATGCTTGTTCCCACCTCTGGGAACTATGCCAATCCCTTCTGTTTAGCCTCAGCCGATCTGGCTGAATCAGGCACAGGGCAATCCATCAATAATTTCACCTCCCCAGGTTAGACCCATAGTGTTCAGAGGTGTGAGACACAGTCCAAGCAAGGGTTGGACCTGACTAAAAGCAAATCAAGCTGCCTCAAAAGGGGAATTCCAAGGGAATTACTCAAAGTATTGTGCGGCTCCTGATAATGAGAAACCATCTTAGTGAGATTATGTGACTGGCTTTACTGGTGACCCAAAGATGCTAGTGCAAGAAGTGTTTCTTATTTGTTTATTTTTAAGACAGGGTCTCATCATGTAGCCCTGGCTGGTCTAGATCTCACTGTGTAGACCAGGCTGACCTTGAATTCACAAAGATCCTCTTACCCCTGCCTCCTGAGTACTAGAACTAAACGTGTGTGCCCCCATATCTGGCCAAGAAGTAGTTTGGGCTTTGGTTTCTTTAATACAAGTTTTCACTCTGTAGGCCAGTGTCACCTGGAACTCATGGTAATCCTCCTACTTCGTCCTCCTCAGTGCTGGGATTGCAGGTGTGTGATCTGCCATGCACAGCTCTAAACAGTTCTTGAGTTGAAATTTTTCACTTCCTGCAGAGGCAAGCAGATCTCTGTGGGTTCAAGGCCTGCCGGGTCTATGTAGTGAGTTTCAGGCCAACCGGGATTACAAGGAGACCCTGTCTCAACCCCCCCCACACACACCTTTTTTTTCACCTCACTTTGGTTGGTCTACTCTTTACCATTCGGCAAAGTAGAACCATCAGGAGAAGACAAGAAACGTAAAGGGAGAGAGTTTCAGTTGCACCTCATATATTTGACTTAAAAGAGCTGTTCTATTATAGGCTTAGGTTATGTTTTTTTTTATTATCTTTTTTGAGGCAGGGTCTAATATATCCCAGGATAGCCTCAAACTCTCTATATAACCAAAGATGATCTCAAATTTCTGATCTTCGTGCCTCCACAATTTGAATGCTGGAATTGCAGGCAAGCACGACTTGCCCAGTTCATGTGGAACTGCAGATCAAACCTAGGCTTCATGCACGCTAGGCCATCAATTGAATTGCAACCCTAGATTCTGGCTTTGAACTCTTGCAAAATACTTTTAAACTTTAAAATCATTCCTCTTTATGTTTTTCAATAACTAGCATAAGAATTACTAGTATAACTCCCATAGCAGTCTCGAGAGGTCACTGGCTCAGAGAGCACTGTGTCCATTTGTGTATCTGAGGAGAGTCAGATGTGAGTGGCATGAGTGGAAGGGTCATTTTCCATCCCGGCTGGGATGTGGAAGAGTGCAAGGACACATGTTTTAGAAGGCCAAGGAAGTCACTCTTCCCACACACCCTGGCCTTGGACAAGGCCTTTCCTCTGAAACTTTGATGGGTTAGGTCCACTCAGCACTGGGACAGAAGGGTCTTGGGGGAGAGTGTGCCCAATTATTATAACCGAGCATTTCCACAGCAGTTGGCATTTCCACAATGCCAACTAACAATCACTCTACCTGCATAGACCTCTTCAATCAAAGTAAACATATGGAGTGCTCCAGATGCCATTTTACAGATGAGGAAATTAACTGTCTAGAAGTTTAAGAAAGTTGGCAGCATGGAAGGATATCATGGTTCTTACACTGTACTGGGTCAGCAAAACAAAGTGACTCAAGGCTGGAGAGATGGCTCAGAGGTTAATAGTACATACTATTCTTGCAGAGGACCTGAGTTAGGCTCCCAGCACCTACATCAGGTGGCTCATAATCACCTGTAACTGCAGTTCCAAGGGGATCCAATGCCTCTGGCTTCCCAGGACATCTGTACTCATGTACAGATACCCACACACAGACACATATGCATGACTAAAAATAATAAAAATAAATCTTTAAAAACCAAGGTGATTCTGTGTGTGTTCTCCTTATAATACCATTAAACTGTAATCAATTGGGATTTTCTGGAATAAAGCCTTCTTGTACCACATACCAAATCCCATGTCCACGTTTGGGGCTGATAAAAGGATAAATGAAACATGGAAGCTTTATTATATAATCAGTGACCTTGGTCAGGGTCATAAACCTGGTTCCTGTGCTGAAGATGAATCTAGGCCCTTAGATTCCCGTCCTCATCCAGTACTGAGAACATGCCCAGTCACTGCATGCAGCTCCTCGGGTCATCTGTAACAAGCAATGTAAATATCACCCCATTACTCCTCTTTTGGTATAACCCAAATATTTTGGCTTTTACAGACCAAGACACTCTGTATTCCTGGAAATGTAAAAAGAGATGATAGAATTAGAAAGCAATGTGTGATGGTCTAAAAATGATCTTAAATCAGACTTTCAAATATCCCCTGGTAGTGAAAAGACAGAAGAGAGACTTGCCTGGCTCTTTAATATATTTACTGGGTAAATAGTAAGCACTTGCAGTTCCTGACTTAATCAGAATGAAGTTCATTATCATAAAGAGTTATGCCCTTTGGTCCTATTTGCATTAAACAAGCACCTTAATTTCACTCACATCTCTGAAGGAAATTATAGGCTGTGATGGGAGGGGGAGGGTTTGCAGAGATATTCACCAGAGCAAATACAGGGGAAAGGAGGAGGTGGGCTAAGATGAGAGCCAAAAGAACCCATAGATACTCTGTTTATCAGCCTCAGACTAGGAGAGTCATTTTCCTTTCTTGTTTTTAACTTGAGGTTATGTCCGTCTCTCTCCCTGGGTTTTGAAAATATGTTATCAGGTCATCTAAACCTTTTGTGAAACATTTCAAACTTGTATGTGCATGAACTGGTGAAGATTTACTCTATTTGACACTATAACTGAAGATTTTAAGGCATTCTTTTAAGCAGAACTCCACTGAAACCCCTGGGGCTAGATGGTTATCTCTAACCAGATGCTAACTGGGTTTCACTGATGAGAGTCCAGGGTAAGGTGAAAACTGCTTCTGGGGCTTGGAAAGTAAGGCTCTGATGCAGTGCTGGGGCCCCATGCGGTGCAAGGCCTTGAGTTCAATCCTCAATGATTTAAAAAGCAAGCAAGAAAAAAGTACAGGTGGAAAAGTTTCTGCAGACATTGTTTATGCCTAGGAATGTCAAATCCATCTGAAATCTTAACATGTCAAAAATCACTCTGTTCATTTTTTCCTCTCAATTTTAGTTCATTTGGAGAAATTAAATGTTCCAACCTCACCCCCGACCTCCCACCCCAAGACACATCCTGGTTCTGGCTTCAATAGAGCTGAATAAAAGAACAAGCGTCCTTAAACCAGAAGTACCCGCCCAAGGTCATTTTGGATTGTTTGATGCAGACGCCGGCTACAAGAAATCTGGACGTCTCTCGGTGGGAATGTGGATAAATGATGTCATTCCACAGAATTAGGACCAGACGGGGAAATAAATGTAGCCAAATCCTGCAAGGAGGCGGGGGAGGGGGTGCGTTGAAGGCCCCCGACTGCTTTTGAGAGCTTGAAAAGCCTTAACTGAGAAGCCAACAACGTCCCTGGGACTTGGCTGAGAAGGTGGCATTTCTGAGATGTGACGTGGGGTGGGAGCAGGCGTTCTGACACTAAAATATTGAGTTTGTGACAGACGCTGGGTATGAGGAGCAAGACTCCCACAATGGACTTGGTTACTGTGGAACTATGTCATCTGTTGTGCTGTAATCAGTAGGAGCAAAGCTGCACGTTGAGCACGTTTTCTCCTGGATCTCATCCTTGGCGACGGATCCAGACCGCAGCCTCCAAGATCTGTTACAGAAATAAACAACTGGGAGACAACAACCAAAACAGCAACACAGCGGAGCAGGCTCCAGAGCTCAAGCTCCACCCCTGGAAGCCTCGGGCCAATCAGAAGACTGTTGCCGGGGCCCTGTATTGGGCCGCCTGACGTTTCCATGGAAACGGAAGAACGTTACACACTAAACACTGGCGGCGTTGACGTCTATGCATTATATCCATGGAGACCGCAGAGCAAACGTCATCCGGCCCGCCTCTCCGCCCTCTCCGCCCTCCCTGAGCGCCAACGGCGGAGGGAGCGACGCAGGCGGCGCCGTCACGTGCTGCCAGGCGGGCCGGAGGCCTGGCGGGCGGGGCCTGTTGCCATGACTGCAGCGGCTGCTGTTGTTGTTTGGAGCTGTAATTAGAAAGTGCTGAGGCGGCAGTGGAGCCAGAACCCATTCTGGAACAGCATCTCCCGCCCCCGGGCCAGAGAGGGTTCCCCAGCCCTGGGAAAGCCAGGACACCCCCTAGGCTGTCCCAGCCCGCCCCAGCCTCGGGTCCTGAGCCAAGACGTCTGTGCGCCTGCGATTCCAGACAGGGCCAAACCTAGACCACTGGCTCCTCCCTCAGTGGGCCACAATTGAGAGTGCCCTCCCTAACCGCATCTCCTCCAGCCAGCAGACGAAGGAACAGCCACTGCCCACACTCCCTTCCCTGAGACTGGAACAAAAACCAGCTTAGCAAACTCCCTTTGTTGGAGATTAAGCCCAGAATTAAGGAAAAGCGGGGGCGGGGGCGGGGGCGGGGCGGGTGTTAGAGTTTGAATTTTTATCTTTTATACTCTAAGAACGGCAGAACTTGAAATATTTACTCCAGAAAACTTAGATGAGGATTAATGACCCCACTCAAGAACAAGTTTCCCTCAAAGGGAGAGAAAACTCCTAAGTCTCTGAGGACTGATTTCCAAACTCGAGAAGAGCCTGAAAAACTGATTTGTACATGGCTTAATTCTGTCTTATCTGTACAAGCCAGCCAAATATGAGAAATTTCTGTGTGCTGCCTCTTTCTTTACCCAGCTCTGGAAACAGTTACAGAGAGATTGCAGCAACAAAATGTAAACAAAGCCCAGATCATGAAACAGAGTGAAGGGTTGAGGTGACCACGTGAAGGCAACCACCCTAAAAGAAGGTATATTGTAGGTAAGAAGACATGGCTGAGGGGCCCAAGACTTTGACTCTTTTCCAAATAGCACAATGTGGATTTAGATTGCACCTTATAGGGCTGGAGAGATGACTGAGCAGTGAGGAACACTGGCTGCCGCTTGCAGAGGACGCTGGTTCGATTCCCAGCACCTACATGGTGGTTAACAACTGTCTGTAACTCCCGTTCCAGGGGATCCGACTCCCTCTTCTGACCTCCACAGGTATTGCTCAACAGGGGTGTACTTCCATATATGCAGGCAATACAGTCATAAAATAAAAATAAATAAAATATTTTAAAACAAATTGCACCTTATGTGGTGGGGGACCAATTAAAAGCAAGCCATGGTAGGGCATGTTGTGCACACCGGTAGTCTATCTCAGCACACAGGAAGACTATGGCAGGAGAATTTCCAGTTCAAGGCCAGGCCAGATTCCCTCTTAAAAAAAAAACAATCCATTGACATGAGCACATTAGAGTCTGTTTCAGAAAGTGGAGACATAAAGAAGGAGTTCATGGAAAGGAATGGCACTTGGGGTTGGCCTGTTTTTCTTCTATTCCTCCACCAACACATATCCCATCCCATTTTCCGTCCCTGATGATGAGCACCTCAGGGTTCCTGTTACTCCACAATGCTCACTGAGTGTCCATTCAGAAATTTTACCACCTGTCTGCAAAGAGTATCCAACCCCTTTCAACATCTCCTTGCTCCATCCTCTGACCTACGTATTACTCACTTCCTTTGCATCCTTCTCTAAACAGTTCTCCCTCACTTCACTTCCTACTCCACCGCCACTCCCCACAGTTAACCAGCACCCTCTGAACCCTGGCCCCATTCACCCATCCACGTCGATTTTTAATTTTTTTGCATTTATTTTTTTATTTGTGTGTGTGTGTGTATTCACCATAGTGCATATGTGGAGGTCAGAGGACAACTTTCAGGAGTCAGTTCTCTCCTTTCACCATGCGGAAGAGTGGGGACTAAACAAGTTGTGAGGCATGGCCACAAGCTCCTTTCCCCTCTGAGCCATCTTGCTGGCTCTATCTATCTATCTATCTATCTATCTATCTATCATCTATCAATCATCTATTTAGGTATATATGTATATATAACATATATAATGTATATATAATATATAATATCTGATCCTTATATCATACAACAACATTTTGAAACTCCTGTCAAGTTCTAAACAGAGAAAGGACTTGGTGAGTAAAACAAACCCATCCTCTGCACTTAAAATTCCTAAATAATAGCTAAGATACAGGCTATAGATTTGACCACAGTGTGAATTCTGTTTATTATAGGACTATAGGTAAAACAGCCATTTGCCAATTCTTCCATCTTCAGGGAAGCAACAATTACGTTTGTCTGATTTATTCTGTCGACCAGTGGTCAAGCTAGACCTCTTTGAGAGTGCCATTTGTCACTTTCTGCTCCAAACTCTGCCTAGACCATAAAACAGAGGCAGAAAGAGAACCTCAAGTTCAGGTTGGTAGAAAAAACTCGCTTGTGGGTAGATTAGAATGCATCAGTTTGGGGCTTGGGACTAAAGTGCTTTGTGTTTTGTTTCATTTGAGAGGGTGCTGATGAGATTTCCCTGCAGGTGCCCAAATAGCCCCTCCCAGCCCGGAAAGTGGAAGAGCAGTCCCCTCATCCTCCCAAGTGGAAATTCATGGTTGTTAGAGTAAGAGTTTTATTTACAGTATGATTCTAGCTCTCTCAAGAACTCTCTTCTAATTCTTCAGGCCAAGCAAGAACCCAGCAAGCCACTGATGGAGAATCAGGAGGGAGGGAAAAATGAAGGAAGATGTTCCTAGTATTTTTCACATGACAGGACCATAGACTCTCCTGTGTTTCTCCTCCGAACACTCTGAGAATTAGGTCCTCTGTTGCCCACTTTGAAAAAACAACATGCCAAGGGCGTAGTCTTTACACTGGGACTTCCACTCCAGGTGTTGCTTTTCAGACCTTTCACTCGTCATCCTCACAATGCAATGGAAGACCCATCCTCTGGGGTCATTTTATAGTGTTCCTTTCTGTGGGGAAACTCTAGTCACCTTTCCCAAACTCTTAAAATGAAATGACCCAGGGAGACTGAATCTTTTGTGAGATCTGTTCACATCATGAAAGTAAGCAGGAGGATCCATCCATGCCTCTTGAGACTAGCCTACATTTCCTCATTGGCTCGCAATCCAAGGAGACAAAGGGAGACCGGCCTCAAAGCACAGTGTGAGGAGCCTCTGCCCTGCCCCCGGCTCATGGGAGCACTCCCTGTGTTCAGAGCTACCTGGAGTCTACTCACATTCGTCTGAAGCTGTCATGTAGGACTGCCCCTCCTTCTTCCTCCTATGTCTGACCCTGAAGGGAGGCACGTCCAGCACGAATTCCTCTCAACCTCAGATGCCTTTAGTATTTGAATGTGTCTGAAGGGTTCTCTCCCTGACAAGCTATATTAGTCAAGAGGGATGGGTGGGAAGGGCATTTCCCAGTGATCCAGGGCTTGGAGGAAGGGGAGACCCCCCTCCCTCCCCTACTTGGCAAGCAGCTCCTAGAGGGATACATGTGGGTGGTAATAAGTGCAGACAAGCTGGAGGGTTTCTTGCTGGGCAGGAATGCCCAGGGCCACACCTTCTTCAGCCTCAGCGCACTCCTCGTGTCTGGACCTGTGAATGGGGTGGCAGCACCAGGGAGTGGGTTGTCCTGTGTCTGGCTCCAACAACCGGTTTATTGTGATGATTCTATTTGTGTTCCCAGTGTTCTGTTTGACTTGGCATCGGGGGAGGGAAAGGGCAGCAGGTTCACTCTAGTTTGTACTGGGTGGTTCCCGAAGCCACACCCAGGCATTAAAGCAGGCGCTGGGGCTGGCACACTGGGGATGCCTTTCCCCGGGGGCCCATGAGTGCAAAAGCAAGGTGTGGGAAGAATTTCCTTTTTCTGGACTAGCCAGGTGTGGTTGGCATTTGACCTATTCCTGTATTAGTAAGTATCACCCAGATTCAGGGCAAAGGGCAGGCCGACCAGATTCCTGTCACTCTGAGATCCAGGGTTGGAGAATGGATGGTCAAATTTGTTTGGACTGGATTATCCTATATTAATACCCAGGGCACTTTAGTTCCTGCTTCTAAAACAAAACAAAATCTACCCCAAGCAAGGTGACACCTACTTGTAAATCCCAGCGTTCGTGAGGCTGAGGCAGGAGGATCACCACAAGTTCTAGGCCAGCCTGGGCTACATGAGACACTGTCTCAAAAAGTAAAAAAGAAAACTAAGTAAACTGATTAAAATAAAACAAAATCTAATGTCTGATATTTGTGCTTTACTTTGGGAGACTCTGTCCCTCAAAGCCAAATATGGGCTCTGCCTATGTTCTGACAAGATGATGGTATTAATGAGAACAAGCTTCAGGGCCTGAAGTTGAGAAGCTGAGAGTCTGCTTTCTTATTCAGAGAGGCTCTGTCCAGAACGGAAGGCTCTGACTTCCATTAACTGCACTTGGGCTACCACCGCCACCCAAGGTTCTCTTTGTAGTTGTTGCTTATTTGCTTTTGTTTGGTTTTAGTTTGTGTTTGGTTTTAGCTTTTTCAGACAGTCTGTAGCCCAGGTTGGCCTCAAACTCAATGTGTAGCCAATGATGACTTTGAACTTGTTTGTTTGTTTTTCTTTTTTGAAACATGGTCTTATTAGCTGGCCTGAAACTTGTTATATTGACCAGGCTGTCCTGGAACTCACAGAAACTGACCTGCCTCTGCCTCCCAAATGCCTGGATTAAAGATGTGTGCCACCATGCCCAGCTGTTTGAACTCTTGATGCTCTTACCTGCATTTCCTAAGTACCAAGATTCCAAATATGTACCACCACACCCAGCTAACCAGGCCTGGTTTTAACATTTTTATAAAAATTCATTGACACCTCAAAACAATGCATAGAGGTAAATAGGTGAATACTGCTATCATCTGCTCTTACAGATAATGGAAAAATGGAGACAAAGAGAGGGTAAGGAAGTTGCCAAAGGTCACATGGCTTCTACGCAGAGACACCAGCACTGGACATAGTGGGGAGTCTGGCCCAGGATCCATCACTCACCCTTGATGTCCCTGGAGTAGCTGTGATGGAGTAATTAAACATAGATATGGCCACCCTTTCCCCCACAGCTCACTGTTCATACTCCCAAATTAACTCTGGAAAGAGCCTTCCTACCAGCCTATAAGTTGCCTTTGCTGTGGGCCCTGGAGTAGCCTTCCTGGAATGCAAGGACTTCCTAACTGAAGGTGACAATCATGGTCACCCAACCAGTGGGACAAAAGGACCTTTAATATTTATTTATTACTTTTGTGTAATGTCTATGAGTGTTTTGCCTGCATGTATGTAAGTGTACCATGTGTGTGCAATGCCCACAGAGGTCAGAAGAGGGCATCAGATTCCCCTGGAACTAGAGTTATGGATGGTTACTGGCAACCATGTGGCTGTTGGGATTAAAACCCGGGTCTTCTACAAGAACAGCCGGTGAGCTTAACCACTGAGCAATCTCTCTAGCTCCCCAAAGGACCTTTAGAATGGCACTAGCTTCCAGGAGCTTCTCACCTGTGTCATAGACAATACCAAAGCCAACACAGACCTGTCACGAACGAGCATTCTGCCCAGATGGATGTGTAACTCTCAGGGGCTCCTTCGCTCAGGAGCTGGCACAGCTAGGCTGGAGGTGCCTGTTGTAACTAAGCATGTTGAGCTGGCAAGACTGCAGACAGCCCTTCCCTGAAGAAAGTGGCCCTGACTTAGACAGCTGGGTGATGAAACCATTTCCTTTCTAAGAGCGGTCTGGCAGGGCTACAGGCTTTGTTCCTGGGGCCACTCCCTACCCGGATGTGATAATGTACATTGTGGGCTTTAGACAGTTAGAATCTTCTCAAAGAAAGGCAAGGAGTAGATAATTACTGCCATTTACATTTATGGAGCCCTTCAAGTGTGGTAGGTGGCTGAGGTAGATTCGCTGACCTCATCCTTAAAACAATCTTATGAGGTAGGTTTGATTATGATCCCCTTTGACAAGTGAAGAAATGGAGATAGAAAACCTTCCCAAGTCAACACAGGCAAGGCAGAGGTTCCCACTCACTTTGACTTCCTGGACTGTGCTCAACTAAGTTAAGCAAAATGGAGGCCTTCCTTCAGAGTCAGAGAAGACGTGGAACCAGGAGAGAGCCTGGTAATATTTCCATACTAGGCTCAGGGTTCAAGGCCCCAAACTCCAGTTGACTAGGGATCCTTGGAACCTATGCATCTAGAAATGCCATACGATAGACACCCAGGCTCCTGCTGGCCATTCTAGAGGCTCATGAGTCAGAGATGGCTCCTCTAACCACACAACCTTTCTCAGAATGGACTGGCCACACAGAACTGAAAAGGATGGGGACAGAGTGTTGGTATACTAAGTTATCTTATCTCTGGGCACTTGTCTGGACATGCCCTTGTCCATCTGAGCTAGATTTTGTTCTGTGACTAGGATAGCACCCTGTGAGGTTAAAGCCAATGAGTCCTAGACAACTTTCTATTCCTGACCTCCTTAGACTACCTCCTCTTCCTCTGCTCTTCACAATAAAAGACATATACTGTGGTTGTATAACCACAAGCCCTGGAGCCTAATAACCTCCCTGGGTTCAGATCCTAGTTCTGTCACTATTTATGTAGGATTGATCTTCCAAATTATTTTTCAGTGACAAGTGGCCTTATCCATAAAATGGGAGTATCTGTATGTCTTAATTTCTTTTCTGTTGCTGTGATAAAATACTCTGACAAAAGCAATTTAAGGAAGAACAGGTTTATTTTGGCTCACAGTTCAAGGTCACATCCACAGTCAAGAAACAAGGAACAATGGATCCACATGTTCGGCTGGCCTTCTTTTTTAATTCAGTCCAGTATGCCAAGCCCAGGGAATGGTTCTACTCACTATTAAGATGGGTCTTCGATTACATCAATTCATGTTATCAAGATAGTATCCTACAGGTATTCCCACAGGCCTGTCTCCCAGGTGACCCTAGATTCTATCAAGTTAACAACACTAACCATCATATCATAGTGCCTTCTTTTTAGTTGTTGATAGGTAGATAATGAGGATGTGTGTATGAATATGTGTGTAGCACGCCACAGATGTCAAACATTAGTACTGCAGGGTGGTCATTAGATCTTTACCTGGTTCTTAGGATACTAAACTGTTAGCTGCTGGGCTATTCCTTATATTCAACTTCCCTTTCCTACCATCATCTCTCAGGTTAGACTTTTCTGAAGAGATCTAGCAGCAAACACTCTTAGAATGGGACAATGGTCTCATTAGATTAGGTGAGGAGGGTCTTGGGAAATTCCTCAAAGCCAATTTTCTTGATAATGTTAATGTATCAACTTGAGGAGGCAACCAGTGCTATTCATTTATAACAGCTATGGAGAAATCGTGTCAACACCTCAGTATGGATCTTCTCTGCTGGGCTCAGAGGTTAGACTGAAAGTCATGAAACCTAAAATAGTTATTAGGCAACAGCATGGGATTACAGGCGTAAAATAACCTTTAAAAAATCCACCCCCTCGGTTGGATTCGCCCTAGGCACCTCACCTCCTTTTCTTAGCCTGTCATCTCAGCCTGACTGCAGACCTTACCTTCATAGATTTACCTTCCGTTCCACGTGTATCATGAGGGCAGTTCAATCCATGTGCCAACTAAATATAAGCGATGATGATCTGGCCTAGGATAGAAAGTGAGCGACTTCATGGGTGAGTTACTGTTGCAAAGGAGAGTCGAGGGGAAGGACTGTTTTATCTCAGATCTGAACAAAAGTCTATTTCCTGTGAAGTCTGATGAGAAAAAGAACAGAAAAAAAATGCGGTTTGACTCTATTGCATGAAGTAATTACGGTGGGTCCTGCCCTGTCGAGAACGTTAAAGACTTAAGCAGCGTATTTGTGGTCTGGTTGTGTTATCCGATTCTGGGGCTGATACATGTTGCTTTTAGCTCACGGCCGTAGTTTCCAGGCCTCCTTTGGATTCTTACGTTATGGTTTCAGTGTGGTCACACATCTCTCTCCACTATTCTGGTGGAACAGCTCGCTGCACAGATACTCCCACAAACAAACCACAGTAATAGCAGTAGCTGCCAAGGAGGACAGGTGCTGCTTTCCTTCATTTCTTTCATTGTGCCCACTTCACAGGCTGGGAAACCTAGGCTTAGTACAAATGAAATAAGTGACCTTGGCTCACATGGGTAGAACGATACAGGCCATGTAGCTGCCCAAAATAAGCTTTTTTTTTTGCCAAACGATGCTGCATCAGCACATGCTTTCCTCTTTCTATACCTCTTTGTGCTGTGATTTGCCCCCTTTCTCCTGGAACCTACCTAGGATATCATTTGTACTCTCTCCATCCCTTGCAGATGCACACACACATGGACCACAATCTTGTTTTGCTGTCCCAACCATTTCACCATAGAGTAGTCCAACACCCCTATGAATTTTTTTTTTTTTTTGAGACATGGTCTCATGTGCCCTAGGCTGGCCTCAATGTATGGCCTATGAAACTGAGATGACCTTGAACTCCTGATCCACCTGCCTCCACCTCCCAAGTCCTGGAATTACAGGCATGTACCACCAGGTCTGGCAAAATCTTTTGAACTCTTATTTGGACCATTGAACTTGGCCCTTAATAAGGCAGCATTCTATGCTACTGATCAAATGTTTTACTGTATAGAGTCTGTTTCTCTAATTAAACAAGAAGCTCTAGGAGTCAAGGTCTGCTTCTCAGCTCTTTTGGAGTCCTCCTACTCTCAAGTCTAGAATTGTGCACTTAGTAAGTATTCATTAAGAGTTTGAACAATGAGAATGGAGAGATGGCTCAGCCGTTAAAAACACTGATTATTCTTGCAGAGGACCCAGATTCCGTTCCCAGCACCCTCATAGTGGCTAACAACTGACTGTAACTCCAATTCCAGGGGATCTGATACCCTCTTCTGACCTCCGAGGGCATTGCATGACACTGGTACACTTATATACATGAAAACAATACACTCATACACATAAAATTAAAAAATAATAAAAAATATATTAACAAGTATTAACAAAAAAATGTCTCTCCAGGGACTGGAGAGATGGCCCAGTGGTTAGAAGCACTGACTGCTCTTGCAGAGGATCCAGGTTCGGTTCCCAGCATGCACATAGCAGCTAACAAGCATTCATTGCTCCACTTCCAGGGGGTCAAACACCCTCTTCTGGCCTCCACAGGCATTGCACACCAAGGGTGCACTTATATACATGCAGGCCAAACATTCATATGTATAAAATAAAAATGAATAAAATGTAACAAATCATTTTTAAAAGGATCTGAACAAATAAAACTCCAGACAAATATTCCAAATACAACTTCTACACAGGATGTTTTCAGTGAGCAGGATTCAGTCTGAGCATAGCTGTCCTTACCTATAAGTCTTTTTTTTTTTTTAATGCCTTACCCAATAAATAGATAACTGGTAAAAATGCAATGAATGGAAGGAAAGAAGGAAACTCCACCTCCATCATTTGAGAGTAGGGTGCCACTCTAGTTTCTTTTCTGTTCCTGTGATAAAATACCCTGATCAAAGGCAACTTGGGGAGACAATAGTTTATTTCATCTTATACTTTCAGGTCACAACCCATCAGGGAAGGAATGTGAAGCAGGTACCACAGAGGAATTTTACTGGTTGGCTCACTCAGGCTCAGCAGCCCAGGACTACCTGTCCAGGGAATGGTACCACCCACAGTAGGCTGAGCCCTCCTTCTCCTCCAGTTAACAGTCATAATAATCCCCCATAGACATGCTCATAGACTGATGTGATCTAGGCAGTTCCTCAATTGAGGCGCTCCTGTCAGATGACTGAGATGTGTCAAGTTGACAGATGAAGCTAACTAAGACAATTAGGCAAATTGTCTTGGCACATCAAAGCCTCCATCTCCGTGAGTATGAAGCAGGAATGCTTCTTGCAGGGATTTTTCCAGAATTATAGACAGTCCCTAGAACAGGTCAGCTCCGGTAGCTCCCATTGTCCCCATTCCTACGCTCTCAGCCTTTGGTGGGAAAAGTTTCCAGCAACTTTGAAACAGAGAGATGGCCGCAAGTCTAATGGGTGGAAAACTGCTGAATGAGCCAATCAAAGCAACCACGAGCAATCCTGTGCACCCACTGCCCCACCCCTCCCAGTTTTCTGCAAGTTGCTATTGCCAGGTTTGGGGTTTTTGTTTTGTATTTGCTGTGGCTAAATCAGAGCCCCCGCGGTGTCTTCCTATGGAACCTGGTGTACAGTTGCTGCGGGGGCCCACTTTTCCTTTCTTTATTAAGAAAAGGAAACAGGAAATTGAATGTAAAACCCTCCAACCGTTAGAGTCACACCAAAATTGTGAATTTAACCACACCCCCGCCAGGAAATGAAAGTACAGTTCTCACAGTGATGTTCCTCACCTTTCATGGCCCACATGATGTTTTTCAGATTTGAATTAGATAGTGGAGATGAAAGGGCTCAACTTTGGGCAAGGGGCAGCTGTCATTGGGTAACTGTTGACTGGGACACAGATTTGATACTCTATAAAAGAAGGGGTTTTCATTTGTTTTATGTCAATATGGCTCTGTCAGATGTCACCAGCTGCAGAGAGAAAGGTACACAGCAGATCCCCACCCACTGATATGTTTGTTTGTTTTGGCTTGTGTAGTGTATCTGAAAATCGACCAGCATTTAAAAACAGAGAGACTGCATGCACACACGTGCAGACACCTACAGTCGGGATTCACAGCCTTTCTGAGGGAAAAAACAATGCCAGTGGCTTACAGCTGCCTAAGCTAGGTCACTTTATCTGCCTGAACTCAAGAGTGTTTGAGATTCTAGGCTTTTATCTTGTGTATGTGAAAGGCAAACACAAAACTGCCATTCCCCAAGATGTGAGTATAAGTCCCTGCTATACATCCCCTGCTATACATCCTTTATCCTTTTCCTACATGAATTTCCTGATTCCAAGTCACTGGTCCTGGCTACCCTAAACACAACTATGCATAAATTGCCCTAGTCTGAGCATAAGAAAAAAAAGTCACTTCCTTTTTGTGGTTTTAATTAATTAATTAGTTAATTGATTATGTGTGTATGGTTAAGCACCGTGCTGTGCGTGTGGAGATCAGAAGACAGCTTTTTGGATTCAGTTCTCTCCTTCCATCCTGTGAATCTTAGGGATCAAATTCAGGTCGCCAAACTCGGTGGCAGGCACCTTTACCCACTCGGCCATATTGCCAGCCCTCCTTTTATTATTTTGATAAATGTCTTGCTATGTAGCCCAGGCTGGCCTTGAGCTCTCCATTCTCCTAGGTATTAAGATTATAGGCATTTGCCACCATGCCTGGCTCTGTTGGACCTCTTACTTTGCTGATGAGTTCATGCTTCCTTTGCAACTGGACTCCCATTCTCGTTCAGAGACTCACATATTGTCCTCTCCATCTCTGTGCATTAAGTGAAAGTGATCTCAAGGCTCATTCCCTAAGTAGATATATAGCAGAGGTATGGCAAATTAGTGTTGCCCAATTCTTCTACCGTAATGATTGGTTGGGATATATGCACATGACCCGGGTGAAATCCACTAACACCTTTGAAGGGAATGCTAAGAATAGAGTTGGTGCTGTTTATACACTAGACTTGAATTAGGTAGGGTCTTGCTAAAAAATTAGGAGAAACAGGCCCTGGAGTCCCTTGATATAGCCTTGTCTAATGCACCTGCCCCGGACTTTTCAATACCATGAGGTGCTTCTTAGAGAAACTAGCTTGACCCTTTGCAGATCTGCTACCTGAAGCCACACTTTTTCTAGGAAGCAAGCCTGGGTGGAAGAAGATGGACAGGACACACTTATATACCTCCCAGGTGACCCATTAGATTTCAACCAGGACTCCCAGAGATCCAAAAGACACAGTTAGCTTGTTGGTATTTCATTCTTTTCTAATTACAAAATTAATGTTTTAATTGCAATAATCAAAAGTAAATCATATAAATAAAAAGATAAAATCCTTCCCTCCTCCCTCTCAAGCCAATCTCTAAAAGTGATATAACAACTATGGCTACTGATAGCATTGTTTAAAAAATTACCACTTGTGCAAAAAAATTTTTTTAAATGCCACTTCTGTTTATAGAGGGCTTACTGTGTTCCAGGTACCATCCTAAGCCCCTGGAGTGTCTCCCTTACCCTTTGCTATGTCCTGCGAAAGCATTTTGGTTCTACACAGAAAGAATATATGGCATAGAAAGAGTCAAGCTGCAAAGTTAATAAAATTCAGTGAGTCTGACTCCAGAACCCAGATTCCTAGTCACTGGGTTACTGGGTTGATGGTTAGGTATTTAGCCATAAATATGCATTTGTACACATTAAATAAACCACAGCAGGCTGATGTTACACATTCTCTTCACAATTATCTCTCGTCTGACCATCATCTTTGACAGCATTCCTTGTCACTTTCTAGGTAAGAAAGGCAAGCTCTTGCCTGGCATGATGGCTCATGCCTGTCATATTAGCACTCAAGAGGCAGAGGCCAGAAGGTCAGGAGTTCAAGGCTACCCTTTGCTACATAGCAAGTTCAAGGTCAGTCTGGGTTACATGAGACCTAGTCTCAAACCTTTTCTTCCACCCGCATCCACTAACAAGAAACTCAAGCTCTTGTCTGGAAATATTTGTGGACAAAGATGATTTTCTGGGATGACAGTCCATTCTGGTGACAGAGCCACCCAGAAAATGGCAGTAACCCTCAGGGGATAAATAGACATCAGCCTTAGGGTATTGCTGAGCTTTAAACCCACGGGTCATTAGTTAAGGGTGTCCACCTGTTGCCCCTCCTTGAGGGCAGGGACTACATGCATCAGGACCAATTTTATTTCTGGAGCCTGGTATGGCACGCCTGGCTCAGAGTAAGTGCTCAAGGGACATTTTCTGAGTGAAGGCATAAAGAGAGCACTTGTTGAATACTTCAGGGAAGGGCTTCTAGAAGTGAGACTCACCCTGAGTGCTGTGAGGTGATGCTGCTAAGCCCTGAAGATGACACTGACCTGGATTCATAAGTGCTCATTAATAATGGTGTCATGCTGACGTTCATACAATATTTCCACACAGTCGCTCTCATTCTGACACACTGAGGTAAAACCCACACCTTGCATTCCATCAACAGCCAGTTTTTTTAAAGACCCATTGGTAACTACAAAGGTAGTACAGTGTGGTGGTTTCCAGGTTGGAATCTGGAGCCAGACTGCCTGCATTTAATCCCAGCTCTGCCATTGACTGTGTGACCTTAGGTTTGTTTCTTACCCTCCTATGACTTCATTTGCCCACCTATACAGTGGGAATACTTACCTAGTAAAGTGTATTTACCTAGTATAGCTATGAAATTTATCTGAGCTGTAGATGCAGAACATTTAAAAGAACGAGAAGCATGCAAGCAGCACTCAGTAATTATTTAGTATACTTACTAGAAAGAGTCCTGTTGTATGACTTTTTGTTTGTTTGCTTTGGGACAGGATCTTCCTGTGGCTCCAGCTGGCCTGGAGCTCACTATGTAGACCAGGCTGGTCTCAATTTCACAGAGATCCATCTGCCTCTCCCTCTCAAGTGCTGGGATTAAAGGTATGCACTACCATCCTCTGTTGTATGACTTTTAAAAAAAGAATCAGGCCAGGCATGGTGGAACACACCTTTAGCCTCAGCACTTGGGAGGCAGAGGTAGGCGGATCTCTGTGAGTTCAAGGCCAGCCTGGTCTACATAGCAGGTTCCAGGCCAGATGGGGCTACAGTGAGACCCTGTCTCAAAAATACCCTCCCTCACCCTGCCAAAAATCAAATTTCCCGGTGTGCTAATACATACCTGCAGTCCCAGCACTCCTGAATCTGAAGCAGGAGGATCAGGAGTTCAAGGTCAGCCTTGGCTGCATAGCAAGTTCAAGGCCAGCTTCCTGAGACCCTAAAAAAACAAAACAAACAAACAAACAAAAAAAACACCATCTCTTTTAAATAAATAAACAAAAAGCACACATATGAAAGGTGACTGAATTAAATGACAGCATGAGAGCTTGTACTGTTTTCTCCCCTGGTGTCCTGTAAAGTCAACGAGCTACTGATTTGAAATAGCATACAAGTGAGCACAGAATACATTGTTTTAACTTGCTCTCATCCCTGGATGGTGTTCCAATTCATTATTAGTTTCTTGGCAGTTAAAGTGCATGCCTTTCTGGGTGATGGTAATGCTGCCTAACACACATAATCCCTTTAATTCCCATCCACTGTGTGTCCCAAGTCCCCTGTCTTTTCGTTGTCATCATCTCTGGGATCTTGTCTCCCTTTCCCCTAAGTGGCTCAGTGTCATCATTCATGGGGAGCTACTCCAGCCTCTGCAGCTGTTCTAAAATTGTTGAGTATGAAAACAACCATCTTCCGTCCTCTCTCCCTAAGGCTCCCAACCGCACAGGCCTCTCTTGTTCCCTCGCCATCAAAGCAGGCTGAGTGTGTGTCAAGATGCATAAGCCTAAAAAAGAACTGTTTGAAATTCTGAAAACTTATTCCCAAATGCTAGTTACTGCCCACCCTTCTCATAGCCAGTTTTACTCCAGGGTTACTGTCCCTCTGATTCTACGATTGTGGGGCAGGTCTCAGTGCAAGAGATAGGATTTGGGAAAATATTTATGTGTATGTGCACACACACGTCTACACACAGATACTTGCCTGAAGGAGATCAGAGTGTGGCTCTCAGTGCTGCAAGAATATATTTGGGGCAATAATGCCATGTGAACATACAAAACTAAGTCCTGCGGAACCGAAGTCAAACAAACAGAAATGCACACATTTAAATAGAGGCGCTAGCCAGGAGTAGTGGCGTGCGCCTGAAATCCCAACAGTCAGCGGACAGAGGCAGAAGGATGGAGGACTGAAGCTAGCCTGGGCCGTATCATAGCAAGATTGTGTCTCAAAAAAGTAAAATATTACACACACCACACACCCAAGAATTGATGATTAGCCATCATAAAATTATTTCCTGTATATGAAGATTGTGTCAGAGATGAAACTGAATGGCCTCTCTAGTGTATTTATGCCTGATTTATAGTTTGAGGCTTCATTTCTCTTGTGCCTGAGTCCCTGAGGCCAGACTCACTAGGGTGTGACCTGGACAGAGGTGGCAAGCAGCCCCAAGTGTGACTTAAACTTGCTAGGCAAGTTCTATCACTGAACATCCCAAGGCCCCCTCTTCCCCTTTGTTTATTTTAATTTGAGACAATGTTGCTAGATTACTCAGGCAGACCTTAAGCTTGCAATCCTCCTGCCTCGGCTTCCTGAGTAGCTGGGTTGCTGACTGTGAGTTTTGATAGTCGTGATAGAGCCGTAGCTGGTTTGGCAGACCCTTGGTAGAACTAGGGATATGGCATAATGGGGGTCTGCAGTCCTCCGGGAAGGACACTGGGTCTGTGCACAGGCTGTACACTCTGCCCTCATAGATGCTTTGGTAGAGTGGGACGTAGAAAAGGTAGACGCTGACTGGTGATGATCAATATTCAGCGTTCTCACCTGTGTGACACAGCAGTGGGCCAGGCCAGCACAGATTCATTTTGTCCCTCTGTTTGGACTTTTATTCATGGTAGATTCCCCAAGACTCGGCCTTTCCTGTCTAACCACACTGACAATGCCCACGAGCTCCAAGCCCCTGTGACACTGAGGAAATGTTAACTCTGAAATGTGGCTTCTGCCCCAGTGCAGTAATTCATTCAAAAAACACTTTCTGGGCAGGCTGAGAGGCTGGCCAGGTAACAACAACATGGTCCTTGGGCCCTAGATGCCCATGGTCTAGGTGGGCTGCAGAGCGGTTAAGCTCTCAGGCAAAGATGAGCAAAGATTCCAAACGAGAGATACCTACTCCAAGGCAGGAGGGGTTAACACAACTTGTTTCTGTCAATACCTGATAGAAACTTAGGAATTTTCCAGGAAAAAAAAAAATGAGGGGGCCAGTCCAGGCAGAAGATGAAATGCTGAGGCCAACTTGGGCTATGTAATGAGACCCATCTCAAACACCACCACCACCAACAGTGATAGGAAGCACATTCCAGGCAGAGTCCATGTTAACAGACAGAGGACAAGAGAGTTAAGCGCATTGTTCAGCTTAAGGTATCAAGAAGAGGCTCAAAGCAGGGAGGTGGTGGGGGGCTTCCACAGGGAAGGGTTGGGAGAGTTGGGAAAGTTGCTATAAAAACGAAGCCAGTCATAAGCAGGCTGCCTGTCTCAGAGAGCCGTGTCTACCTGGCAGTGCACTCAGGTTTTTGTTTGTTTGCTTGTTTTTGTTTTTCCCCCGGGGGAGAAGTGAAGAACTATTGAGGACCTCTCCTCAGTAGAATGATCAGATTTCTGTTTTGGAAGATATTAAGAGGCTTAGGTAAGAGGGTCATGAGTCTGGGCTTCCCATGGTGAGTATCTTCCAGAGACAGAGACAGAGTCAGAAAAAAGAGATAGAGAAGAGAGGCTCTGATGGGGCGGTGGGGTGACAGGGCGACCATGGAGCCAGGGTAGTGAGCTCTCACCTCCCAGCCTGGAAGAAGAGTGAGGGGAAGAGCTCAAGTGTCAAAATTCCATCCAAGCCCATTATTAGTAAGTCATGCAGTGATTCATCTCCATCTTCTCCATTCCTGGCTTCATTTCCCCATCTGGCCCCGCGAGCCCCGCCTTTGATTCTGGCTGTTTCCCTTTCCTTCTCTTAGTAACTCCCTCACTGGAGTTCTAAGGGTCCATTTCTCTTCTGCCCTCCACAGCCCCTAGATTCTTCTGGTTTGCTTTGTGGAGAGCTTCAAGTTTATCTCTCCCAAATCCCTTATCTTTGGCCAGTGGGGGAAGCAAATCAACAACACTTTTCAAAAGGCAGCTAAGAAATAGGGCATCGGTCAAGTTATGAGTTATGGGAACTCAAAATTATGGGAATTTCATTGCCGTGGCTGCTGCCGGTGACGGGAACCAAATCAACAACAGAAGCCCTGGCCTGGGGCCTCCCATTCTGGCAGCACCAAAAGCCAAGATTTGAATCTGCCAAGGCTTCATTCCCCCGGGCAATACCTTATGGGTTCCATCATGTCATTTAGACCGTAGCCAGGAAGATTATATATGGGAAACACGTGGCTCACCAAGAACAGGACGTCTCCTTACCCCTGCTGGGAATGGGGAGCAAGACAGATGGCCCCGGGGTAAACTCACTGAGTTCTGTCACTCCTATTCTTTTGTAAATGATACATATTTTGAGAAATCTACTACCTTCTAGTACGTTCTGTTAAGGTTCTGTTGTGTATTCATTTACCAAAATTTATATATCTACAAATATAACATTCACCGTCTGGAGATACAAAAATAAATTAAATATGGCACATGATTAAGACAAGCAAGCACATATCTCTTATTTTACATAGTAGTCAGAATCCCAGCAGTGTGTTTTGATATGTAAGGAAAAATTTTCCTGGTGAGATTTGCCTCCGGTGATGTAGGCAATGTCATCTTCGTTCATGAGCCATCTCTAAACAGACTACCATGTTTGTTCATGCAGCAGCTGCTGTTAATTTCAGATGAAAAATTCCTGCTATTCAAAAGCAGAATCTTTTGTGTATAATTTACAAACCTCTTAGGTCCCTTTAAAATGAAAAGAGTTACCAAAATAGAAATTATTCTTATTGCCATGCCAACAGCAGGCTCACAACATCAGCTCACAAATACACTCTGTCCTAAAGCCCAAAGCACACACCCTCACGTTCCTCCATCAGAAAGATCTTTCCATTTCCTTCCAGACCAAACCTCCCCTCCTTCACGTTTAGTGACTTCTCCCAATAGTATATGCAAGCCTTGTCCCTCTGAGCTGGCAAGAACACACACACACACACACACACACACACACACACACACACACACACACAGAACTCTGTCTGGTGACAGATTGGGTCTGAAAAATCTGGCAGCCTGTGTGGCCGATGGCAGAGTAGCCTGTTCTCGCTGTCTCCCTGGAGTCCCTCTGCACACGCAGGTGCACGTCAGCGCCTGCTCTAATTTTATCCCTGCTTGATGGAGGAGACTAACTGAGCAGCAGGGAGGCTGCTATTTTGGGTCTCTCTGCGGCTCTGTGTTATATAAAGCCTATTGCCGTGACCTGCATTGCTTTGAGGCTGAGCCTCACTTTCTTACGAGTTCTGTCACAATATGTCATCAGTTCAGACACACACACACACACACACACACACACACACGGGGGGGGGGCTCTAGGGGAATGAGAAGGGAGGTGTGTATTGAGGAGTGAGTGAGTGAGTGAGTGTGTGTGTGTGTGTGTGTGTGTGTGTGTGTGTGTGTGTTCATGGATGTTCATGCATACTATGTGGAGTCTTGCTCTGAAGACAGCATACCAAAGGACTGGCTTGGGAGCTGGTAGCAAGAAGCTTGACTGCATGAGACTGTGCAAAGGATACTCCAGGCTTTTAAGGAGGAAGTTAGTTCCTATAACTGTTCCAAATTTACTTTACAGTTTTTTTTTCAGTGACACTCCTGCCCCATACCACTTCTCTCTGAGTCAACGAAGGGTGAAGGCTGGTGTCTTCCAAACCTCATTCTGCAAAACAAACAAGAGAAAGCAAAAACCTTCCTGTGTTTATTTCAGCCTAACTGAACACACACAATCTGGAGATTAAAAGGTTGTGCCAAGATGTCAAGGGGAGAGACAAGACTAGGAAATGTAGCCGGCTGTTCTGTAGGCTTCAGAGTTTTGACCTTGTCTGGAAGTCATGAACATTGCTCAAAGGTGTGATGGGCAGAAATGCTGTCCAGCTACAGCAGGGAGTGTCCAGCTATAGCAGTAGGGTATCCAGGTACAGCAGGAGATGTCCAGTTATAGCAGTGAGTGTCTAGGTATACCAATGGGTGTCCAGCTATACCAGTGGGTGTCCAGCTACAGCAATGGGTGCCCAGCTATAGCAGTGAGTGACCAACTATATCACTGGGTACACAGCTATAGCAGTGGGTGTCCAGCTATAACTATGGATATCCAACTATAGCAGTGGGTATAGCAGTGGGTGTCCAGCTATAGCTGTGAATATCCAACTATAACAGTGGAAGTCCAGCTATACCAGTGGGTGTTGAACTATAGCAGTGGGTGTTCAGCTATAGCAGTGGGTGTCCAGCTATAACCGTGGATATCCAACTAACTATAGCAGTGGGTGTCCAGCTATAACCGTGGATATCCAACTATAGCAGTGGGTGTCCAGCTATAACCGTGGGTGCCCAGATATAGCAGTGGGTATCCACCTATAGCAGTGGGAAGTTTTTTCTGCCTGAAAGAAGGCAGAACAAAATAACCTTTTTCCCAAAAAATAAATATGAGGCTCGTTATTTCCATCACTGAGTACCAGATATCAACTCCAGGGAGGGAACATGGCTGACTCCCAGAGACCAGAAAAATAATACAGACTAGACAGAATGAAATAAGAGATATGTTTATTTGTTGTTGTTTTGCTCTGTGTTTGCTCCTGGGGACTGAACTCAGGGCTTTGCACCTGACAGGGCTCTCCACTGTCTCACTGGGACCTGTGAAAGTCTTCTATCTATTACAAAGTCATTTGGGAAACTTTTTGTTCTTGAATGCTCTTTTAAACATATTGAATTATTTCTTATCATTTATTAGATCCTTTGATGATAACCAGAATAAATCCTGGATATATTTCTGTGGCACCTGGGAGTTGTATAGTATTGAATTTCCAAATCAAAACAATACACACAGGAGAGATAATGTATACTGAATTTTTTAGATAGGAGCCTTATTGTGTAATCCAGGCTGCTGCTCATGACCCTCCTGCCTCAGCTTCTCAGGTGCTAGGACTATGGTGTACATCTGGCTTAAACTAATTCTTATAAGAATTCCCTTTAAATATTTTAAAATTTATTTATTGCATTTTTGTTTGTACCTGTGTTAAGAATGGAAGATGACTTTTGGATATCAGTCTCTTTTTCTACCTGGGACCTGGGAATCAAGCTCAAGTCATCAGGATTGCTGGCAGGTACCTGCTGAACCACTTGGCCAGCTCAGAATTCTCATTTTTTAAAATATTGTATTGTATTTATTTATTTGCTTATTTTCTATGTGTATGAGTGTATGCCTGCTTGTGTGTATGTGTACCTGTGTCATGAAATGCCTGAGGTCAGAAGAGAATGTCTGATCCGCTGTAACTGGAGACACAGACAGTTGCTAGCCACCATGTGGGTGCTGAGAATTGAACTTGGATCCTCTGCAAGAGAAGCTAGTACTCTTAACTGCTGAGCCATCTCTCCAACCCCAGAATTCCCATTTTTATTTAGCAATTTAGCAGAAAAATTACCTGCTTAGGCTACATAGTGAGTTCCAGGCCAATCTGTCCTGGGCTACAGAATGAGACTCTGTATAAAAAAAAAAAAAAAAAAAAAAGAATTATGCCAGATATGTTGGCTCATGCCTCTAATTCCAGCACTCAGGAGGCAGAGGCAGGTCTCTGTGAGATCAAGGCCAGTTTCTGGCCAGCTCAAGCTACAGGGAGACCCTGTCTCAAAAAACAAAAACCTAAGAAACAAAACAGAAATGAGTCTAGCCCACATGGTAATATATGCCTTTTTATCTCAACACTTGGGCGGCAGAGGCAGGTAGATCTCTGAGTTTGAGACTAGCCTGGTCTATGTAGTGAGTTCCAGGCCAGCCAGAGCTACATAGTGAGACTCTACCTCAAAAAATAAAGGAGTGGGATTGAGGGGGAATAGAAGGAGAGGCAGAAAGGAGAGAAGGCAGGAGAGACAGAGAGAGAGCAGGAAGCAAAGCCTGACTTTTACCGTCTCCTTTTTCCATTCTCCGAACCTCAGAGCTGCTCTGAGCCCCTCACAGGCACTGCCTTCCTCCTGCACCTCCCTGTGCAGATTGACAGGTATCCCCAGCTTCTAGTCCTCTCCAGTCTGCCTGTGCTCTGACTTCTCCGCACTCACAAGAGCATACAGAAACTGCCTCAGTAGACAGGCTCTGTTCCCTTTTGTAAGGTCAGGCGTGAGCACAGATACTCATCTTAGTAGACCAATAGCCGAGATGTGCCACCTGGTAGGTGAGCCGGGCAGACTTGCAGAGAGACTTCTGAAGAGAGGATGTCTCTGAAAGAGAACTAGGAGGTGGATGGGAAGAAGACATGGAGTTCAGGGAGCTTCAAAGTGACATTTCTTCTCTTGGACGGCTTTTGTCTGTAGCCTGCCTGGCACGGTCACCAGGAGTGGAGGCCACGAGCTGACTGGAGAGGCATGGTATGCAAGACTTAGAATTCTGTCCACCGTTTCTGTGCCCCTCGCTTTTTAACTGGGCCCTGGCCCCTCTCACAACTCCACTGCTGCTGAACAAGTTTTCCTCATTTCCTTTGCTCATAAACAGCCTTTGCTCAGGTCTCCTCTTTCAAACCCTCCACGCTCCCAGCCCAGCCCTCCCCATTCCTCCAATCCCCACCCCACGTCCTCCGCAGCTTAGGAAGCTTAAATCATTCTTCAAAGTAAAGTGAAAAGGTGGCCTCTCTTGACACCTGTCCCTCTCTTCCTGGTCCTGGTGGACAGGTTTTTCAGGTGGTCCCCACAATCGCTGCCTCTGGTGTACACATCCTGTGTACTCATGTGTGTGGTGCAGGACCTGAGCCTATCATATGATATCACTCTCTGGATTAAGACAAGAGAAATTGTTGACATAATGAAGGCCCATAATCAGGTGTTTTGGGGTTAATTAAAAGGGAGATTATCTGGGATGCTTCCTGAAGTCAGAAAAAATATTCTGGTGGCTTTAAGGAAGTCACCCACCAAGCTAGGAGAGAATATGTGGAAGGGGCCACAGGACAAGGATTCAGGCAACTCTAGCTACTGAGAGTAACCTCTGTTGATTCCCAGGAGAACAATGGGAACCTAGCATGCAAGGCAATGTGCACAATAATCCTAGTGGTAGGAAGGCTGAGGCTAGATCCCGTGTTTGAAGTCAGCCTGGGCAACATGGTGAGATCCTATCTCAGTAAGCACAACAACAAAACAACACAAAACCCAGAAGCCAGGTGTGGAACTGTACCTGCTCTTGGGAAGCTGGGGCAGGAGGATCAGATGCTCAAAGTGATCCTTAGATACTTAGAGAGTTCCAGACTAGCCTGGGCTACATGAGACTTTGTGTCAAAAAATGAACAAGGACACTGGAGACATGGCTCAGCAGTTAAGAGCATTGACTACTCTTGCATAGGACCCAGGTTCGATTCCTAGCACTTCCATGGTGGCTAATGACTTCCATAACTCCAGTTCCAGTGGATTTGACACCCTCTTTGGGCCTTCACGGGCTTTGCATGACACAGGTGTACTTATATACTTGCAGGCAAAGCACTCGTACACATAAAATAAAAATAAATAATAAATAATAAAAAACCACAAAAAAAGACTAACTAAATAAGTGAAGGAATAAATAAGATAAAATAAGCTGGGACTCACTGATACATGTGGAAGGAACTGAATTCTATCAAGCACCATATGAGCCAGGAAGGGGGAGAGGATTGTAGCTCACAGACACTTTGTGGGACACCTGGCCCCTGGCACATGAAAACCAAGAAAATAAATGATTGTTCTCTTTTGTTGCTAAACTGGCTACTTTGTTCTGTAGTAACATTTTTCTTTAATGTTCTGAGAATACCAGATCATTTAAGGCATGTTTAAAATTGCTTATGATAGTACTAATCCTTAATCAGCTGTGAAGTCTGGAGTTATATATCCAGGCTTGAACTCATAGCAAAATATTGTCTCTCTCAGAGACCTTTATTTAGTATGTCCCCAAAGTATACCAGAACAATCTACGGGATTGTTAGGCAGCTGCCTCCAGATCCCGAGAGGGAGTGTCAGTCCCATTGTCTGTATGTGTTTCCTTTCAAGATCATTTGCCCTGGCCAATATGTGTGTGTGTGTGTGTGTGTGTGTGTGTCCTGACTTTTGATTCAGAAGTGACGTCTCTGCAGCTATGAGTGACACTAGAAAGAGGGAACCAGCCTATGAGGTTGATCTGCCTGATACCTACGCAACTTCTGCATATGGGTAAGCACTCATTCATGAACACAAAAACACTCAGAGGCCTCCTTTATTGGCTCCATCGATAGTATAAAATGCTTGCAACAGGGGACCAGGCTTTTTATTCCCCTCTGTGTAAAAAGGTTTATAGATTAAAGGCTTCTAAATGAGACTCTGGGAATCCTAAAAGCCCAAATTTCCTTTGCTACTATTTTGCATCCCTTTCAGTCTTACCTTTGGCTGGGAAAAGAGGAGGAGGAGCTAGGGATATAGGTAAGTTGACAGAATGCTTGCCCAGCATACACAAGGTCCTGGGTTCAATCCCTACTATTGAGTAAACTGCGTATGGTGGTGTAAGCCTGTAATCTCAACACTCTGGAGGTAGGAGAAGGAGGATGGGAAATTCGAGGTTATCCTCAACTATATAGGGAGCTTGAGGCCAGCCTGGGCTACATGAGTTCCCATCTTAAAGAGAGAGGAGGTAGGGACTTCTCATGCTAGATCAGAGGGTCTAAGTCAAGGACCTAGGGGAAGAGCCAGAGAGGAAGGGAAGCCTGGCAAGAACCGCTGGACATCTGGTTGAGGCCTGCCTGGTGTGTACTATGTGTAGACGCCTCTTTTTTCTCAGAGCCTGTTTGAGTGCAGAATGAGGATCACAATCACACCTAGTTCCTGGGTTGTTTTAAGGATTATGGGAAACAATGCAAGTAAGGCATGTGATGTTAGGTTTGGGTCACAGAATCACCCAATACTCTTTAGTTATTACCATTATTTGGCCTGTACAGAGGCTCAGATGAGGTTTTTTAGGGTCAGAGTCCTTTAGGGCTGCAAAAGCTGGCTAGAAATGGGTTCCCCTCCAAAGTTGCTGACTTCTCATCAGGTCTTAGGTCTGACAATCTCCTCATTGTAGGCTGCCAAGTCACCTCACCCCCATCCTGGGAGTGGCAAGGAAGGCTGGCAAGAACCCTAGGAGTGAGTGAGACAACAGGTGTGAATAAAACCGGAAGTCTGGTTTGGAAACCAGTACTCACCCACAGCAATCACTCAGAGAGAGCACCTCACCTAGCCAGTGCCTTGAGTTAGCCACCACTCACATTCAACTTCAGTGAGAAGGTTTGTATCAGTGCCCACAAATCTGAATACCAAATGTGAAACTTCAGGTCACTAGTGGAGACAGATTTAACTGGCAGTCAAGGGTTCCCTGAGGCAACACAGGCTTTGGTCCTCCGAAGTCAAATCCTAGGTCGTCCAATTATTGTAACTTTGGGCACATGATCTGACCCATAAGCTTCAGCTTTTGTATCTTTTAAAAGGAGAGTTGAGAAAACATGCAGAATCTAGCACAGTGCCTGGCCCACACCATAAAATTCAAGCTCCTCCCTCTTCCCCTCCCAGGTGTCTGGGACACTCCTCTATCCCTTCCCTGGTTGCACACTGAAGACAGTTGACCACGATGCCTGAGTTGACGCCAGTTCTTGATTATTTGATATTGCCACACATCTGGCCTTATCTCCAGTTATTGACTGTAAGACTGGCTGCTCTCTGCTCCACCTGGCTCCTTCCTGCCAGGTGGCTTCCCTTGACGCACTTGGACAACGATGAAGGGTTGGGCTAGGTCACCCGGTAACACCAGGGTTTATGTGAAAGGGTTTTGCTAAATATTGCAAACTAATGGGAAGGAATTACTGAAAACATGCAGATGTATCAACATGCTTGTAACATAACTCCCCACCGGTTCGCCTCCTTAGAGCCTAGCTCCTCGATTCTTATGAATGCGCTGCCGGGTTCTTGCTGGAATCACCAGGACTTCTGTTTAGGCTTATCTCTGGGTTTCTCTTCCTCAGTCCATCTCCTAAGTGCTGGGGTTCAGCCCACTTCTTTTGGATCCCTCCACCTGCTCTCTGGGTGACCTCAACCACAACCAGATTCATCTGTCTGGCTTAGACCTCTGTTCTGCCCAGATCTGTATATACAGCTGCCTCGAGAACATTTCTACCTGATGGCTCCCATCCCACTCATGCATACAGTATGTACTCAATAAATTATCGAGTGTTAAAATCAGGTTATATAAATATTGCCTTGTCTGCTTTCCCACCAAGCCCTTCCTTCCTAAGAGACGGTTATGAACATGTCTCCAATGATTAAGAAAATCTTCAGTGGCTCCCCACTGTCTGTGACTGAAGTCGAGACTTCTTAGCATACCACGACCTTCCTACCTGGGCTTCTTGACCTCTGTGTCCTTGCATAGCAAAATAGAGCTGTTGACCTGACAGCCCCAGACTCCTCTGTATGTTGTGTACCAGGAAACGGCCTACCATGCAAACCCAGAAACGTAAACCAGCCCATACCCAGCCTTCCTCCTCTGAGAACTCAGTGTCTCCTGACTGTAACCCTCTTTCTATCAGCAGCATTCCAGGATCATTCAGGTCTCCACTCGTCTCTCTTGGGGATGCTGCACCTGCCCAAATGGCCCTCACTTCCCGTGGCGCCCGGTGAGGACCTTCTCAGACACATATCTGACTGCGTTCTTCCTCCTTTTTCAATGTTCTCTGAACTTTTTCTTGACTTATTTATTTTTATTATATGTGTTATGAGTGTTTTGGCTGCATGTATATAAGTGCACCCATGTGTACAGTGCCCGTGGTGGCCAGAAGAAGGTGTTGGGTCCACTGGAACTGGAGTTACAGACAGTTGTTAGCCACTATGTGAGTGCTGGGAACTGGACTCTGGAAGAGCTACAGTTTCTCTTAATGGCTGAGCCATATTTCCAGCTCCTTCAAAGTTACTTTTATTTATGCATGTGCCACATGTGTGCAAGTACCCTCATAGGCCAGAAGAGGGTGTCAAATCCCTTGGCCCTGGAATTACAGGCAGTTGTGAGTCACCTAATGTGGGTGCTGGGAACCTAACTCAGGTCCTCTGGCTCTTCACCATGAAGCTGTCTCTCCAGCCCCTGAACTCCTCTTCTTTCTTGCTCAACTGGTCTCTACCAGTCTTTTAATTTTATCCATTCATTTGTTTGTTTATATTTTTGAGACAGAGTCTTGCTATGTAGCTCAAGCTGGCATGGAACTAACTACATGGCCTCAAACTCCTAATATTCCTTCCTTAACTTTCCAACAAGCTTGTGCCACCACACCTAGGTTTCTACTAGTCTATTTTAATAGAGACAAAGAATTATTTACCAGATCTAAAGTTGTCGGCTACAGTGACAGTGAAAAAGACAAAGAGGGCATATTTCATATCCCCACCCCACAAAGCCCCCAAGGATCAAAGGCTCCGCGGCTATTCATTCAGCCACTGGGAGGAGGGCCATAGCCATAGCGATAAACAGAGCTTGAGAAGCTTGAGAAGCCCTCTTACTCTCTCTGCAGTAGCCTCTCCCTGGGCCTCTCTGGCCTTCCCTCGTCCCTGCTCCAGCTTCTCCACGCTGAACTGTTGCTCCCCTCTCATACTTCGAGCTTTTCTGTAGGTGCTGCAGCTGAGAAAGGCTGGAGTACAGCTCAGAGCTTGCCTGGCATGTAGGAAGGGCTAGGTTCAGTTCCCAGCACTTCTGGGTGGGAGGGAAGACAGTGAGAAGGAGGGGTTCAGTGAGGCTTCCTATAATTTGGAGACTTTTCTGACCCCTTCCAGCCTAGCTTGTTCCTTCTTTTCTTTCTTCCTTTCTTTTCTTTGTTTTTCATTTCTGGTATGTGTATAGTGTGTGCATGTATGTGCGTGTGTGTGTGTGTGTGTGAGTGTGTGTCGTGTATGGGTGTTCAATGTATGTGGGTGCATGTGATCCCCTTTCTTAAGGATTTGTTTATTGTTTAGTCTTCTATGAGCTCTGAGGGGAAAGGCAGGTGTGCTGGTTAGTTTTACCAACTTGACACAAAGTAGAGTCAGCTGGGAAGAAGCAACCTCAAAGAGTTTTCCAGATTGGTTGACCGGTGGCCATGTCTGTGAAGTATTTTCTTTAAAATATTTTTATATCTATTTACTTATTTTATGTGTATGAGTGTTTTGCCTGCATGTGTGTAAGTGCACCCATGTTGTGCAATGCCCACATAGGTCAGAAGAGGGCGTCGGATCCCCTGGAACTGGAGTTACAGACAGTTGTTAGCTGCCATGTGGGTGCTGGGGATCAAACCCAGGACCTCTGCAAGAGCAGCCAGTGCTCTTAACTGCTGAGCCAGCTCTCCAGCCCCATAAAGTATTTCAATTGCTAGTTGATGTGGGAGGGTCCAGCCTGCTGTGGGTGATGCTATCCCTGGGCAGGTGGGCCTGGCCTGTATGAGAAAGGTATCTGAGCAAGCCGGGGAAGCAAGCCAGTAAGCAGCGTTCTTTCATGGTCTCTGCTCCAGTTCCTGCTTGAGTTCCTCTCTGACTTCCTCAGTGACCGACTGTGATGTGGAAATGTAAGCCAAATAAACCCTTCCCCCCCTTCAAGTTTGTTTTTGGTCAGGGTTTTATCACAGTGACAGAAGTCAACCTAAAGCAGCAGGGCAGTTCCTTTTATTCCTGTGCATCTCCGGCGGTGGCATAATGACTGGCACACAGTGCCTGGTAGAACATTGAGTGTTAAAGCAGCTCTCATTGCCTCTTCCATGGAGAACGTCTTAGTCTGGGCTCCGCATTGAATCCATCCTACCTAAAGGCCAGCTCTGATCATATCTCCACAATGATCACAAAATCTTCAGTGGCTCCCCGTTGTCTGTGGGGTAAAGTCCAGATCCTTAGCACAAAGTGTCTGGTGCTTGTCTCTGACCTTCCTACCTAAGCTAATTGCCCTCTACACCCATCAGAGCTGCTCCCACACAGGCCTGCTCGCTACTTCCTCAACGCCCCAGACTTTCTCCCTCCAGATTAGGGTTTACTCTGTTACCCTCAGCATGAATGCCTGGCCCAGTTGCCTCTGCCCCTTGCAATTTTCCTGACCTTCAAGGCCTGCTTCGTAGGCCATCTCCCTGCATCCCTTCTATTTTAATATTTATTTTATTTTAATTATATATATAAATTGTGGGGGCCGGTGTGTGCATGTGTCTGCCAGTGCCCTTGGAGCCCAGAAAAAGCCACTGGATATCCTGGAGCTGGAGGAGTTATAGGCAATTGTGAGCCTTCTGTGAGGATCCTGGGATCTGAACTCTGGTCCTAGGCAAGTGCTCTTAATCACTGAGCCGTTTCTCCAGCCCACCCTGCAGCCTTCTTTTTAAAGGAAGTTGAAGTTCCAAATGTTTAACAGATTCATGTCCTTGTGAGTCTGACCTGCTCGCTGGTCACATCTTCTCTCTTCCCTTTGCTCCTTGCTCTTCCTGTCCAAGAGCACTGGCCTCCTCTGGAACCCTCAAATGGACCAGACTCTTTCATGATGCTGAGCTATTGTGCCTGCTGTTCCCTCTGCCAGGAAGACTGTCCCTATCCACCTTTCACCCCTACAACTTTTCTGAAGTTCTAGCCCAGAGAGTGTTCTCTTTTAGACACTCCTGCCACCCTGTGTGGATTTTATTCAGTGATTACTCCTGTGTCTCTCAGCTGGGCCACATCCTGCCTGAAGGCCGGGCTAGTGTGGGTCTTCCTTATCATATCTCTGGTGCTTAGCACACTGGTCAAGCAAGCATACACTAGGTGCTCAATAAATGTTTATTTGCCAATAGGCATCTCCAATGAGAGCATTTACAACAATTCAAAACAGCATAGTCACCTGTCTATAGTTTAGTTTAAGCTCAATCATAAACTGCTTTTTAAAGAAAACAAAGTAATTTCTATAATGAATATTTTAAACATACACAAGGGGCTGGAGAAGTGACTCGGTGGTTTAGGGCACTGGCTGCTCTTGCAGAGGATCTGCATTTGGTTTCTGGTACCCTTCTAGGAGTTAACAACCCTCTGTAACTCCAGTTCCAGGGAGTCAACGCCATCTTCTGGCCTCTGTGAGTATTGCGTGCCAGGTGCACTTACATACATGGAAAGCACTCATACACATAAAATAAAAATAATTTTAAAAAAATTTTAAAAACATACACAAAGTCAGGAGAACAACACAATGATACTCTCTTTCTGTCATGCTGCCCAACTGTCGACAGCATGTGGTCAACCTTGTTTCATCTATTCTCCTATTTTTTGTCTTGTTTTTGTTTTTGAGACTGGGTTGCATGTAGCTCAGGTGGACCCCAAACTCAACAAATAGCCAAGGATGACCTAGATTTTTTTAAAGATTATTTATTTTATTTTTCATATCTATCAGTGTTTTGTCTGTTTGTATGTATGTATACCATTTGCATGTCTGGTACCCATTGAGACCAGAAGAGGGCATCAAATTCCCTGGAACTGCAGTTACAAACTGTTGAGAGCCACCATGTGGGGGCTGGGAACTGAACTGTGGTCCACTTCGAGAGCAGCTAGCGCTCTTAACCACTGAGCCATCTCTCCAGCTCCAAATTTGGACTCTCCTGATGCCCCTGCTTCAACCTCCCAATTGAGTGCTAAGAATCCAAGCATGCTCCACCACACCTGGTTTGTCCAGTGCTGGGGATCGAACCCATGGTTTCATGCAAGCTAGGCAAGTACTCTAGCAAACGTCCCCAGCACATATGCATATTTACCTCACTGTTTTCTAAATTATTTTGCAACACATCTCAGTCATTGTAAATCAAACATTTCTTGAGGGTTATTCATCTTGTTCATCTTGATTTTTCATATAACTTAGCATCTGGCTCCTAAGAGATAATAAATGCTAATTGAATTAAATAATTAGAAGAAAATGGCATCCATTTACTCAAAAGTTTATTCAACAAATACAAATCAAGCAGCTGCTGCGTGAGGCACTGTTCTAGGCACTGGGGACAGAGTCTAGTGGGAAGGCACAGGAAGTGAGTGAATGAATAATGGGATGTTAAAGTACCCGCCCTGGTAAGCGCCATATGGATCATTAAAACAGGCAGATGTGACAGCCAGTGATTAAGTAGCTACGTGGCACAGGTGGTTTAGGAGAGCTCCTCTGAGAAATGACCTCTATGAGCCCTGAACGGGAAGAAGCCAGTCGTCATGGTAGGAAGCTGAGTGAGAAAAGCAGTCCAGATGGAAGGAACAGAACCCTCTGTGTCCCCTTGGCCGGTCTGCTTGACAGAGAAGCAGAGAGAATTCTGCAGTGTAGCTAGAGTGGGGCAGCTGGGGGAAGTGGCAGCCATGAGCACTGAGGAGGAAGCAGAACCACTTCCTGTAGGACTTCCTAAGCCAAGGCATACAGTTAGGGTTTGGTTGAAGGTTTCTTGAGACTCCATCAGAGGGTTTGAAAAGGGATGTGAAATAATCTGTTTAAAAGATCAGCCTGGCTCTAGTGTGGAAAGTAAAACAGAAGATTATGGGAAGACCAATTAAGAGGCAATTGCAGGGCCTGGGATAAGTAAGGTTCAGCAGTTGAGAGTGTTCACTGCTGTTCCCAAGGACCTGAGTTTGATTCCCAGGCTCCACCTCATATGGCTCACAACTGCTTCTAACCCCAGCTCCCAGGGGGGGTCCAAGATCTCTGGTCTCTGAAGGTACCTGCACTCATGTACACACCCCCCCCCACACACACAATTAAAAATAAATCTTTAAGGACTAGAGAGATAGCTCAGCAATTAAGAGCACTTGCTGCCTGGGGTTCAGTTCCCAGCACCCACATTTCACAGCTCACAACTGCCTGTAACTCCAGTTTCATGGGATCTGATGTCCTCTTCTAGCCTTCATGGGCACCTACTCACAGTGGTTTATGGAAAACACACATAGGCACACAGATATATACACATAAATATAAATAAATCTTTTAAAAATTTCTAAATATTTAATTTTTTATTTTTATTTTATGTATGTGAATGTATTGCCTGCATGTGTTTAAGTGCACCCATATTGTGCAATGCCCTTGGAGGTCAGAAGAAGGCTTTGGATCCCCTGGAACTGGAGTTACAGATGATTGTTAGCAGCATATTGGTTCTGAGAATCGAACCTGGGTCTTCTGCAAGAGCAACCATATTTCTTAACTGCTGTGCCATCTCTCTAGCCCCATAAATCTTTTTTTAAAAGAGGCAATTGAAGTCATTCAGAGAATAGTAGTGTAGGGGACCAGAGTGGGAACTGTGGAGACAGGGAGAAATGGAAGACGGAATGTGGGGACGGTCTGGATTAGTGAGTGCAAGGTGGTGAGGCACAGAATAAAGAAGGCCCTGTGACACGGAGGAGGCCTGCTTCTGTGCAGCAGCGTGGCTACCAAGATACCAGGTAGAGTCAACTAAACCCACGGTTTCATTTCCAGAACTTCCGCCCCAGCCTCAGGGTCCTCATCTGTAAGATCCCATTTCCGGGAACCCTCGTGAAGGTTAGATGAGGTATGTAAGGCGCAGACAGTGTCTGGCACACAAAGTGCAATGAATATGAATCCTTATCCAGCACTCTACCCTGGAACACAGTCCTCCAAAGTCAGCCACAGCCTGTCCCATGATCTAATCTGGGCACTAGGTGAACTTTCCTCTGAGAGTGAAGGCCCTAGTGAAAACTTGATTCACACCATAGTATGGTACTGCACTTCTGTAATCCTACCATTGAGAGGCTGAGGCAGGAGGATCCCTGGAAACTCAAAGGCAGCCTGCACTACAGAGTAAGTTCCAGGTGAGCCCGGACTACAGAGTGAGACCCTGTCTCAGCAGATTAAGAGGGAAGGACAGAGAGACAGAGAGAACCTGGGTCGACCGCATACTTGGAAGGTTCCTGTACTTTTGGTTTGGTCATAGGAAGGTCTGGGAGAGCAGGGGAATGATGGTCCCAGGGCTAAGTCTGAGAAAGACCCAGAATGCTTTGGTAAGCTAGACTTCACCCCTAAAGGGGATAAAACTAAGAACAGTGTTGAGAAAATGGAACACTGTGGGCGCCTCTGTTCCGAGTCGGGTCCGGGGCATAAAGGAGGCCCAGAATCTGCTGCTCTTGGCTCTTGGCTCCCCCGCCAGGTTCCGTGACTCAGTAAGCACAGGGACCCTGGCACTTCCCTCAGCCTGCACTTAGGGGAACCGCTTCTGGACCGCTATGACAGGTCCTGAGAGCAGCAAGGGCAGCCGGAAGTGTTCGCCCCACTTCCACCTTCCCCAGGCCCGGAGCAAAATGCTAATCTTGTCCTAAGCTGTGTATGTATGTGGAGATACACACATGTGCATATATGTCCATATACACACTTATTTTACATAGAATACTATGAATATAGTCTATACATAGAAAGACTAAAATGGGGAGGAGATGGTTCAGCCAGTAAAGTACCTGACACACAACCATGAGGACCAGAGTTTAGATCCCCAGAACACATATAAAAAGTCAGGTGTGGCAGCACATGCCCCATATACACACCCACACTAGTGAGTGTGCACACCATATACAACACACACATAACAAACAAAAAAAAAAAGACTAAAATGTAGACATTAAAATGTTAAAGGTGATTTTTCTCTGGGTGACAGACTAAAGTCACTCATTGTTAATTTTACAACCTTCTCTATCTTTTTTCCCTTAGTGCTATTGAACCCAGGGCCTTGCGCATGCCAGGGAGACACTCTACCACTGAGCTATATCCCCTAGATTTTGGGTTTTTGAGAGAGGGTCTCACTGTGTAACCCAGGCTGTCTCTGAACTTATAGTGATCCTCCTACCTAAGCCTCTGGAGTGCTGGTATTACAGGCATGAGCCACACCACACCCAGGTCATAAGACCTTTCTTTCAAAGTACTCAATACCATTCCAATGCAATGGGGCATTTGTGTAATCCTAGCTACTAAGACAGAAGGATTGGGAGCTCAGAGACAGCCTAGGCTACATAGTGAGTTCAAGGATGGCCTGGACAACTTAGTGAGACTCTGTTTCAAAATAAAAATTTTATAACTTTATTTTTATTTTATGTGTGTAAGTGTTAGGCAGGTATATAAGTGCACCTGTGTGGAGGACAGAAGACAGAAAAGGGGATCAGATCCCATGAAACCGGAGTTACGGAAGGTTGTTCGCTACCATGTGGATGCTAGGATTCAAACCCAGGTTTCAGCCAGAACAACTAGTGCTCTTAATTCCATCCCCCATTTTTTCATTCTCTAATTCAGCAAATATTTGAGAGCATCATGAGTATTTGTGATGGTTAATCTTTATTGTCAATCTGACTGGATTTTGTAATCACCTAGGAGACACATCTCTGGGTATGTCTGTGAGGGTGCTTCCAGAGAGGTTTATCTGATGAAGACTCATCCTGAATGTGAATAGCAGCATCCCATGGACCAGAATCCCAGACTGAATAAAAAGAGGGCAAAAAGGAAAACGCCATATGAATACCAACATTCACCTCTCTCTATTTCCTGACTAGATGCAATGTGACAGCCACCTCCTGATCCAGCTGCTGGCTGCTGCCATGCCTTCCGGGTCACATGGACTGTATGCCTTCCAACTGTAAGCCAGAATAATGCCTGCCTTCCTTCCTTAAGTTGCTCTTGTCAGGTATTTTGTCATAGCAGGAAACCAATACAGCATTATTGCTGGCCCCAGGGAAACCCAGAGGATACTGTTCTCATCCTTTTTAGGATTTTGATTTTCAAGTTAAAGCAGGATAAGGCAAGGAAGTGAACGAATGATATAGAAAGTTAAGGGACCTGAGGAAGTTCCATAACATCCATTTAGAGGTATTAATGGCAATAATGTGCAAGAAATGGAATTTCTGAGCCTTAAAGGTGGCTAAGACTTGGTAAGTAGAGCAGGTGGAAGGGAACTGTGGGCATGCAGATGGCATAAACAGAAGCACAGAGGTAGGAATGCCCAGGGGTGTTGGGAAAAGGGCAGGCAGACTGGATATATTCACTTGACTTAACCCCAAGTGCTTTCTCCCTTTGGCTTGCATGTTGTTCTAAAGGCTCAACTGCATCCTTGGAGCGATGAGCCATATGTTACCTAACATGCCCCATGCAGGAAGACATGTCCTATTGCCCATCCTGGGCATATTCACCACACATCCTCAGTCCAAAAATAAACAGCCAGATTATTTCCTCTTCCTAATGGGGAAGCAGAAGCTCCTGGGTGAGCAGAGGGAAGGGTGAGCCCTGTCTAGACCATCATCCCAAGGGGAATTCTGTCCACACAGTTCCCCATGGAAATCCCCAGGGCCTGCAGCAGCTCTGCTGACTCAGGTCACCCTTTCTAAAAGTGCTTCTGACCCCAGTCATCCTGCCCTCTCCAAATCCCCTGTTTCCATCCATCCTGTGCACAGGGATCTTCCAAAGGGTAATTCTGGTAGTAGGTGTCATCCATCTTGCTGGCTGAGTTGACTCAGGGCTCACCTTAGGCCCTTTCCTCCCACCTCTGGGAACAGCTGCAGACTGGCTGTGTGACCTATGGGTACTGTAGGATGAGATGTGTTTTTATTAGAACAGGCTTCTGGCCAAATTCTGTGTAAAAGAACCAACCATAGGGCATTCTGGACCCTAGGCGGTTTGTCTTCCTAGCACATACTTGGCAATGTTGGGCATGACTGGTGGTGTGTGCATGCTCCTAGTATCCAATAAGTAGAGGCCTCAGATGTTGCTGAATGGCCCACAATACAGAGGAGAACAGAAAGCATGGCTTGTCCCATCTCTACTCCCACTTGTTAAAGAATTAGCCAGCCCGAATGCCAGAACTGCTGAAGCTGGGAAACCCCAGCGTGGGCTGTGTTGTGCATTTGCTAAGAAAAGAGTCTCTGGAGAATCCAAAGACTTGGGGACAACTAAAAAGGAGGACCCTCAGGAAAGAGGCGTCTCCTAAGGAATAAAAGTGATGTTTCCAAGCTGCTGGCTCTCATAAATACATACATACATAAATTAAATAAATAAAGCCAGGTGTGGTGGTACAAACCTGTAATACCAACATTCAGGAGACTGAGGCAGAATGATCAAGAATTTGAGGCCATGTTGCACTACAGAATCAGAGCATCTCAAAACAACAAAAACTAACAAACAAAAAGCATGTGAGATGGGCCAGTGAGATGGCTCAGTGGATAAAGGGGCTTGCCACCAGCCCTGAGCACCTGCATTTGATCCCCAAATCCCATGTGGCAGAGAGAGAGAACTACCCCAAATTATTTTCTGACCTCCACACAGGCACTGTGGCAAATGTGTACCCACATATATACACATACACAATAAACAAATAAATGTAATTTTTTTCTAAAAAGAGTATGAGAAAGGTTAGAGGATGAAAGGAGAAAAATCTAGATTCTTACTACTAGTGTTTCAACAGCTTCCCATCAGAATTCCAGCAAACGAAGCAGAAAACATTTAGTCTGGAGTTGTATAAATCGATGATGGCCTGCAACCTTGAGAGCATCTGACAGTGCTTGATGGAGGGTCCACACAACAGGTCATCCCTCTGTCTGCAAAGAACTGGCTCCAGGGCCACTAAAATCTAAGGATGCTCCAAGAATTTCTGAGTTCCTTATATAAATGGGATAGTATTTGCCGATGTCCCACATACAACCTCCCAGACACTTTTCACTTTAAAAAGTAAATGTGTGTGTTTTTCCCTTCTACTCTGGGCATTGAACTCGGATCATCAGGCTTGCATAGCACAAGCCCCCTTCCAGACACTTTAAATCATCTTCAGAGTCCTTATACCTTATATACTGTAAGTGCTATGTAAACAGTTCTATACTGTATTATTTAGGGATTAATAATGAGAACAAAAGTCTGCCATTTTTCAAATATTTTCAGTTCGTTGAATCTGTGGATGTTAGCACCCTTAGATATGCAGAGTCTATTGTGGAAGGTGAAATTGAAATTCAACAGTTTGGTCCATTGCTTACAGGTGGTATGTCAGTTCGTTTTCCATTGTTATGACAAGACACCTGAGGAAAATCAACTTAAAGGAAGAAAAGTTTATCTGGGTCCTTGGTTTTAGAGGCTTCAATTCTTTATTCCTTGTTCTTGTTACTTCGGGCCCATCGTAGCAGAGGATGTTGTGGCAGGAGACTGTGGTAGAGGGGCTTCTCACTTCATGATGGCTGAAACATAAAGAGGAAGGGGCCAAGGTCCCAAAATCCCTTTAAGGGGCATGACCCCAGTGACCTAACTTCTATCCACTAGGCCACTAGTCCCCACTTCCTGGAGGTTCCAATACTTCCCAATAGTGCCATAGCCTGTAAATCCAATCTTGAGCATGTGGACCTTTGGGAAACATTTGAGATCCAACCCAGAACATTCCATCCAAAGTCTCAAGTCTCCAAAATCCTTTGTTGTTGTCATTTTATGGTGTTTTGAGACACAGTCTTTATTCTGTAGCTCAGGTTGACCTGGAACCTACTTTGTAGCCCAGGCTGGCCTCACAGATCTTTTCACTTCAATTTCCCAGGTGTTGGCATTACAGATATAAGGTACCTATATTTAAGTCTCCAAAGTCTTAGTTATTCTAGCATCATTAAAAAAAAAGTATGACTTCTTTGGACTGGCAAGATGATTCAGTGGGTTAAGGTCATTACTACTAAGCCTGACTTCCTGGGTTCAATCCCTGGGACCCCACACGACAAAAGGAGAGAACCGACTTGGAAAAGTAGTCTACTGATTGCCACACACATGCCAGAGCATACACAAATCCCACACCCTCACCCCACAATAAATAAATAAAAAATTAAAACAAAGCCCTTGCCTCTTATTCTTGGTAAGGAATTAGCATATTTCCATTGTACACAGAATAGTTGGAGTGTACAGAATTATGACTTTGTTATCTATTTGGAGAGTAAGTGTGGTTTAAAGAGATGGATTTAGGTGTCAAGGTGACAGGGGTGGACTTTGCAGTAGTTGCCAACTTGACTGGATTAAGAGACACCTGGAAGTGGTCAGATGTCTGAGGCTGAGGTTGCCTCAGTGAAAACTTGAGTTTACTATGTCAGCAGTGTTAATAGCCACATTGTGCCCTCACTTTTCCTTGCAAATCCTAGGCATTTACTTGGATATCTTTTTAAAATATACAGGGTCTCATGTAACCCAAAGTAGCCTCAACTTGCTATATAGCCAAGAATGATATTGAGCTTCTGACCCTCCTGCCTCTACCTCCTTGAGTGCTGGAATCACAAGTGTGCACCCCAGTGCCCTGTTTATGCAGTACTGGAGAGCACACCAGGGCTTCATACATGCTAGGCAAGCACTCTGCCGGATGAACTTCATCCCAAGCCCCTCAATTGACTAGCTTGAGCAGACAATAGATCTGTCAAATGTCCTCCTCCTCTGACCTTCTCCTCAAGGTCTGATTTTATTCAGTAAGCATTCACTGAGGCATGCCAACATGCCTAGCTGTCCGGTGGCTGCTGTGGATACACACAGTATGTGGATTTCATTTCGGATGACTCTGTGGTTTTGAGACTGGGGGCTTGAAAAGATGCCGATGCTGCCACAGCCACCGCAGCCACTGCCAGCAAAAGAGAAGCGTTGGTGGGTGAGTGGTGAGTGAGAGCTGCACTGCAAGACAGTGACTCAGGAGCCAGTGGTCAGGACCTCCTAGGGGAAGATAATCGGGAACCTGCTGGAGCTTGAGGGTTGAACTGCAGGCAAGAACTCAAAGACTAAATGTCGACTTCTTCCATGAAAAGGCAAGTCCACTGAGGCAGAAAATAGGACAGCAGCTCGGGGCTGGAATGTGAGGAGTAATTCAGAGTGCAAAGGAGGTGGAAGAGGAGGAGAAGAGGAGAAGAGGAGAGGGAGGAAAGGGGGGGGGAGGCGGAAGAGGAGGAGGGGGAGGGAGAAGAAGAGGAGGGAGAGGGGGAGGAGGAGGAGGGGGAGGGGGAGGAGAGGGCAGTAGCAAAGGAAACCAGTGAGAACAGTGAAAATACTAGAAAAGTGGCTGGCGAGATGCCTCAGAGGTTAAGAGCACTGGCTGCTCTTGCAGAGGATCCAGGTTCAGTTCCCAACACCCACATGGAAGCTAACAACCGCCTGTAACTCCCAGTTCCAGGGCATTGAAAACCTTCTGACCTCTTCAGGCACTGTACAACATAGGTGCACTTACATACATGAAGGCATAACGCTCAAACACATTTTTTTTTTTTTTAAGGCTAGAAGTATAACTCATTGGCAGAGCATGTGTACAGCATGAGTGAATGGGGGAGGCCAGACCTGAGTTCAATTCCCTGAACCATTAAAAAAAAAAAAAAAAAAAAAAGACAGTTTAAAAGTAGGAAGTAAACTAAGAGAGTTCAACCCTACAACAATTCAGAAGGGAGAGTTTTTTTGTTTTGTCTTAATTCTGGTTGGTTTGTTGTTATGTTATTGAATCTCTGCAGTTTTATTTAAGCACAAATAAAGCATCATGAGCCGTCTATTCATTTACTTTGCTGCGAAGTCTAATGTTGGGATCTGTGACTCCGATGGCCATCTGTGCTGCTCTTCCCATGATGGCTTTGTGGTTCTTAGAGGACACAGTGTGCGCCATCTCAGCACAGTGAGATTCACTGCACATCAGGAGTACATTCAGTTCCTTGACACTGTGGACGGGCAACTTCCAGAAGCCACTGGACAGTATGTGTTTTGGTTTCTCGTTGCTCCCATGTGTTGGGCATCAGGACCCAGCCCTTGAATCATCTCTGAGCCCTGTTGACAATACCACTGGGTTTCTGCCAATTGTGTTTAATTTTGACATAGTGGTTCCACTGGTGCTGGATGAACTTCTCGGTCCTCCTTTTGACAATCTTGGACTTTACCAGAGGTCAGGAGGCAACTATGATGGCATGTGGGAGATGGCAGCCACCTCACAGATAGCCTCAAGGAAGAAGGCCAACTGATTTTTTTTTAATGTCTGTGTCTGTACTGAATGTGTACCACATGTGTACAGTGCCCAAGAAAGCTGGAAGAGGGCATCAGATCCCCCAGAGCTGGAGTTATAGGTAGTTGTGAACCACCCAACATTGTGTCGGGGATGGAACTCAGTCCTCTGGAAATGCAGAATGTGCTTTTAACCACTGAGCCATCATCGCTCCAGGTACTGTCTGACATGTTTTTCTGACTGATTTTTTGTGTTTGTTTTTTGTTTTTGTTTTTTTTTTTGAGACAGGGTCTCCCTGTAGCCCCAGCTGACCTGGAACTCACTATGTAGACCAGGCTGGTCTTGAACTACAGAGATCTGCCTGCCTCTGCCTCTCAAGTGCTGGGATTAAAGGTATGTACCACCACGCCAGTCTTATGACTGATTTTTTAAAAGCACTTTTAAAAAAAAATTACATTTAGAGCAGAGGATGGCCTGTGGTAGTCATTTGTCTCCTTCGACCGTTTGAGTCCCAGGAATCAAACTTAGGTACCAGGCTTCGTGGCAGGTATAAGCCTCCTAAGCTAAGCCATCTGGATGACCCATGATTGACTGATTGATTTTTGAGACAAGATTTCACTATGTAGCCATGACTGGCCTCAAATTTTCCATCCTCCAACCCCAGCCTCCCTGGGCCTAGGATTACACTTTGAGTCTGTCTGTCTATCTATCTATTTATATTATCTGTCTATTTAGATGGGGTCTCATGTAGCCAAAGTAAGACTTGAACTCCTGATCTTTTTGCCTTCACTTCCCAAGTGCTGATATTACAGGCATGCACCACCACGCCCAGTTTATCATCATCTTCATCATCATCATTATTATTAGGTGCTGAGAACCAAACCCAACCCTTATTATTTTTTTAAAGGGATAGTCAGAAGATACCAAAGCTTCGTAACATGAACACAAACAAAAGGATCCTGTGATGCAGGGTGATCTGCCATGCCAAGTTTGCCCAAGACTGTCCCAGTCTTAGTCCAGAGAGATCCACATCCCAGGAAATATCTCAGTCTTGGGCAACCAGGATGGTTGAGCTAGATACCAAGTTCGGGCACCCAAAATGAATAGCTGAGCAGCTTCGAAGACACCCACATTTAAGTGAATCAGACTCTGCCTTTGCCACATCCTCTGGGCATGACCAGGGCCCAAACACAGGGGAAGGTCAATAAACTGAACAAATTTCGGTCTCTGAAAACCTTTGATCACTTTTGAGGTTTTTGAGTCTGGAAGCATTTCCTATTAGAAAATTCAGTTAGTCAAGGTCATGTTTTGTTCAAGTACTGTTTCTCTACATTGCCTTCACCCAAGCCGTCACTCTTACTGGAGGCTCAGCTGTCAGGTTAGAGTGGACAGCCAGCCTTTCAGAAGAGAAAGTAAGCTTCAAAGTAGACACACTGTTAGACAGATCAAGGAAAATCTGCTGAGCCCATTAACACTGAGAACCACAAGGTAGATCCACGGAGCTTTGGAACCCATGGCTCTTCTGAAGGCCCAACGCACTGTGCCATTATCCGTTGTCACAGAGCTCCTTGGTCCCATCTTCTTGTGCTTGAAATGAAGGGAAAAGGGGGAAAATTTATAGTCTTTCTTTTTTTATTTTTTTACATGCTCCTGTTTCTGCCCATTTCCTCTAAGCTAAGACCCAAAACTGGCAGTTTGTGTGCCAGTTCAGCCCGAGACTGTTTGAGTTGGCCTGCCAGGTGTTTTTGAAATGTTTCATTAGTTGCCAGTGTTTAACATGTAGGAGATTTCACATAAAAATCTGAATGTCCTGCTTTTCTTGCGAACTGGGAGGATGTGAGGACTTGGGGGCAGTCTGACAGGAGCTGAGCTGCTGGCTGGAGGCCTCATCCCCACCTGCCTAACCCCTCCCTCCCTTCACCTGCAAGGCCCACCCCAAGACTGCACAGAGAGCGGGCTTCCAGAATACCTAGGTCACTAGTTCTGAACCGCTCGTCTTGACCTGTTTCCTGCTCTATATCCCAACATGTTCCAGAGCCTTGGAGGTTCTGACGTCATGACTGATTTCCTGTTTGAGGATTCGACTCATCCCTCTGGCCCAATTCCTGGCATCGTTCCCCCAGGTGTCCCAGGCTTCCTGCCCAGCCCACCCTTGCCCCTCTAAACCAGAAGATGTATCCAGTTCCACACTGCTGGCAGCCACACAAATCAAACCACAGGCTTCCTTTGCTCTTTCTGTCTGTCCCTGTCTTACTAACCTCTCCCCACTTCTTTTAGATCTTACCTGGTTTCTGATTCTTCAATTTCCATTTTCTGTCCTTGAAATCATCTTTTGGACTTGACCACAAAGTTCAGCTCTTTTTATCTTAATTCATGGCCTCCCTCAAAATGTACCTTAATCTTGACTTATATCTCTTCCTACTTACAAAATTACCAACTCAGTATGGCTCCAACCTTTAGAAATGCATCAGTTAAAGTTATACTGGCTGCTGTAACAAAAATTCCTAATTCTCAGAAGCTGAGCATAAACCTATCAAACACTTAATAGTCAAAAGTACTGAGTTTCCCAGACCTGAAGACGTTTTAATCCATTTTCAGTTGCTATAACAAAATATCTGAGACTGAGTCATTTATAAAGGAAAGAACTTTACTTGGCTCAGGGTTCTGGAGGCTTAGGAAGACCATGTGGCACGATGGCTCTTTCTGGAACTTCTGGAAACAGCCAAGTACTGCTTCAATTTATGGCACACAAGAGGGAATTAGGTACCCACAGACCAATAACAGGACCTGGCATAGCTTATAACAACTTACTTTCCTGAAAAACACTTTTATTCCTCTAACAATCTAAGCACCTCTTAGAGGCCCCCTTCCAACACTGACACAGTAGTAATCAAAGTGTCAAAATGAGAGATTTGGGGGTTTTTTGTTTTAAGAAAAGGTCTTATGCAGCTCAAGATGGGCTTCACTCACTATGCAGCTGAGGATGACTTTAAACGCCTTATTCTCTTGCCTTCTGTTTCCCAAATGCTAAGATTGACAAGTGTGTACCACTGCATCCAGCTCTCTCAACATGAGTTTTAGAGGGGACAAACCTTCTTTAAACCATAGCAAAAGGCTGTCCCAAGGTTCCAATTTGCTGCGGCTCTGCTATCATCAAGGGCCTGAGAATTCATTTTATTTACTTGATAAGTAGCAAAAGGAGAGTAATGGGGGCCGTCATAGCTCAGCAGTGGAGTGCTTGCATACGTAAGACCCTCAACTACTCCCCCACATCACTACAGACAAACCTAATCTCCTCTCCTCATCGCCCAGAGATTAGGGTTTACATTCATCCAGGTATGGTAGTTCATGCCTAAAATCCCAGCCCTCTGGAGCCTGAGGCAGAAGGATCACTGCCTCTAGCTCAAGGCTAGCCTGGACTATGTAGTGAGACTCTGTCTCAAAAAATAAAAATTTAAAAATTTAAAGGAGGAAGGCGATGAGCTCCTTCCAAACAAGCAATGATACACCTCCTCTTGGCTGACATTCCCTTGGTAAGAGCTACTTATGCATCCCCACCCAAATGTAAGAGACAGGAAACGTAGTCTGTGCCGAGTCCTCCAGAGACATGTCCTGTCAGGGAAGGAAGAGTCGGGCTTTGAGTGGTCAGCTGACTATCCCTGTCATAGCGCCCCACCCAAGCAGAGGCTCACCTCGCTGACTCCCTGGTTGGTACTAGCTCTCATTAGGAGTGGAGTGGAAATGGTATATTTTTCTCCAGCTTTAATAGAAGCAGTCAAAATTCTCCATAGCAACCAGCAGAAATTCAGATCAGCCAAAGAAAAGAGGGCCTCTGTTGGCTGTCACTGCCAGAAGTTCAGGTGGCTGAGGGCTCAAAGTATGCTGGACCGAGCACCCAGCACGGCATCAGGTCTCTCCTGCTCTATTCCATATTTTCTCTAAGCCCATTCTCTCTCCTTCTGCAGATTTTCTCTACATGACACAGAAGGGAACTGATTGCTGCTCTTGGGGTTGCAGTGTCCCAATTCTGTGCTCTAGCCAGTAAAAGCTCCCTCTCCTTCAGTTCCAAGTTTAAAGTTTTATATTTATTTATTACCTGTGTGTGTGCAAATATTGTGGGGTGGTCATGCATGCCATAGTTTGTATGTGTAGATCAGAGAACAGTTCCTTCCTCCTTTACATAGGCTCTAGGGATCAAATTCAAGTCACCAGACTTGCATAGCAAGTGCCTTTACCTATGGAGTCACCTCACCAGTCCTAGCTCCATGTCTAAAAACCACAAAGAAGACTCTCATTGCCTTACAGAGATCATGCATCTACCAAGAAGGTGCTAAGCACATAGCACATAATGCAGACTCTCCTTTACCTATAGCATTGACCAGTCCAGAACCTGGGCCTCAGTGCTGGTCCTGAGAAGAGCCCTCTGCTACCTGTACACAGTCACCTTGCAAGATTTTGTTAAAGTTGCAGTTTCTAGAAGAGTGTAATAGCCAGCTTTCTGTCACTGTGACAAAATACCTGAGATATACACCTTGAAGAAGGAAAGGTTTATTTTGGCTCATAGTTTCCGAGGTCTCATCCCATAGTCACTTGGCTCCATGTAGTGAAGGCTGGCCTGTCGTGAGGCAGAACATCATGGTGGAATGACATAGAAGAATAAAGCTGCTGACCTCATGGCAGCCAGAAGCACAGCCAGCTAGTCAGGGTCTGACACAAGATCTGTGCTCCAAAGTCATACCCCAAGTAGGTCATACCTCCTGGAGTTTCTACCACTTTCCAACAGACACCTAGTAGGATCTTCCTGGTTTTCTAAGAAGTTACCAGAACTGAGCAAGCCATATTGATAAGGTTTTTTGTTTTGTTTTGTTTTAAATGTCTGAAAAAACAGTTTCATCAAATGGATGCAATTTAAATAATGAAATGATTATTGGGAAACCCATGATTCTCGGGCAGGTGTTTATTTCAAATACTGAAGTACCTCATTTACTAATCCATCCAACAAAAAATTATTAAGCACCTGTGATGTGCCCAGTCTAGAGTCAGTTGTTACACTTGTAATGATCGATAAGTTCAAGTCTTCTGTATATTCAGACTTACAAACTTTCATATGTAAGGATACATAGTTGCAGCGAGATGAGATACCAAGACCAGGTATTTAAATCAAATGTGATGACAGGAATGGTAAATCACATTAATTACCCCAGTACTTGGAAGGCAGAGGCAGGAGGATGCTGAAATAAGTAAATAAACTTACTACATAAACAAAGCAATCCTGAATTCTGAGTGCAGTTTCTAGGAATTCTCATAGGCCATGGATTTAAAACAAAACTCAGTGTTGTTTTTGTTTTGTTTCTTTGTTTTATTTGTTTGTTTTGAGACAAGGCCTTATTATATAGTCCTAGCTGGCCTGGAACTCACTACGTCAACCAGGCTGCCCTCCAACGCACAGAGATCCACCTGTTTCTGCCACCCAAGTGCTGGGATAAAAGGTGTGTGCCATCATGCCCTGCTATAATTTTAAATCTAAGTTCTTAAGTTCTTCATATGAAAGTAAATATGGTATTTTTCTTTCTGAGTCTGTCTTATTTCAGTTTACCATGATTTTCAGTTCCATACATTTTCCCTAAAAAATGCCATGATTTCATTTCTGTCTGGATCAGAGGTCAACCCCCAGTGCCATTCTTAGGAGCCAGCCACCTTGGTTTTGTTTTGTTTTGTTTTGTTGAGACAGGGTCTCTAATTGACTTAGAGCTCACCAATTCAGCTTGGCTGACTAGTCAGCAACCCCAAGGGATCCATCTTCCTGTCTCTGACTCCCCAAAACTGAGTTTGTTGGTGTGTACCACCATTCCTGGCCTTAAAAATAAAACTTAAACAAACAAAAAACATGGGTTCTGGTGATTAAAGTGAGGTCCTGTTGCTTGAAAGGCAAGTGTTTTTACAGGTTGAGCCATCTCCCCAATCCTTGTTTTTCTTTTGGGCTACAAAATACTCCATCGATGGACATAGGCTGGTTCCATTTCCTAGCTGTTGTGAATCGTGCAGCTGTACGGATGTGCACGTGTCTCCGTGAGTCCTTCAGCTATGTACCCGAGAATAGTGTAGTTGGGTCATATGATAGTTCTTTTTTTAGTTTTTTGAGGAACCTTCCCCTAGTGTTCCACAATGGCCACAAAAATGTATGCTCCCACCAGCAGAGATGCAGAGTCCTGTCTCCTCACATCCGCCTCAGTGTTTGTTGTCAGTGGTTTTCTTGGTAATATCCATTCTGACTGGGGTAAAATGAAATCTTACAGCAGTTTAAATTTGCATTAAGAGCATTGGCTCTTCTGCAGAAGACCTGGGTATGGTTCCTAGTGCCCACGTGGCAATTAACAACCGTGTGAAACTCCAGTTCCAGGGGATCAGATACTCTTTTTTGATCTCTGTGGGCGCCGCACAACCTAGGTGCACTTACCTGCATATAACCAACACACCCATACACATAAACTAAAAAATAAATAAATAAATAAAAACCCAAGTCATCTAGTCAATAAATGAGTGGGGGAGCTGAATAGGCAATTTTTAAAGGGATAAATAAAAATGGCCAATAAATACTTGAAAAAGTGCTCAACATTTTTTAGTCACCAAGGAAATGCAAATTTAAATTTTGTTTATTTATTTTTATGTGTATGAGTGTATTGCCTGTATGTGTGAAAGTGCACCTGTGTCTTACAGTGCTCACAGAGGACAGAAAAGGATGTTGTATCCCCTGGAACTGGAGTTACAGATGGTTGTTAGCCTCCACGTGGGTGCTGGGAATTGAACCAGGGACTTTTGCAAGCACAGCCGGTGCTCTTAACCACTGAGCCATCTCTCCAGCCCTGATTTGGTTTTTAGTGTTTAATTGTTTAATTTTTGGAGTTCTTTATATACTCCAGACAGTAACCCCCCTGTCTAATGTATAGCTGGCAGAGATTGTTCTCCCATTCTGTAGGCTATCTCTGTATTCCTCCTATGCAGAACCTTTTTAATTTGTAACAATTTTTTAGCAAATCTTTTTTAAAATTCATTTATTTGTGTGTGTATGGCATGAATACAGGCACGTGTGTGCCACAGCATGTATGTGGAGGTCAGAGGACAGTTTGCTGAGAGTAGATTCTCTCCTTCTACCTGGCTTTTCTTTCTTTCCCTTTCTTTGCATTTTGGACAAGGTCTCACTGTGTAGCCTGGTCTGGCCCCAGAATTCACTACTTAGACCAGGCTAGCCTTGAGCTCACAGAGAACTTCCTGCTTCTACCTCCTGAGTGCTGGCATTAAAGGTATGTGCCACCAGGCATGGCCTTCCACCTTCCTTAAGGCAGAGTCTCACCCAGCCTCAGCAGACTGGAGCAATGTTCCTGTTTCTGCCCTGCATCTGGACATAGACGTGATGGGATAACAGATGAACATCATAGCATCCAGTTGTTATTTTAAGGGATAAGAGGTAGTTTATTCTGGAGCCAAATATGAGTGACTGTGGCCCCAAAACACAGATTTAGGTAAATCCCAAATTCCATGTTCCAATGTGGAAGCATGCATTCAGTTTTTAAAATGTGGATTCTGAACTCAAGTTGTCAGGCTTGTATGAAAAGGGCTTTTACCCACTGCATCATCACCCCAGCAATTCCACTTGTCAGTTCTTAGGATTATTTCTTATGTTATTTCCACTAAAACTCACATTAAAATTTAATGTTCATTTCAAATGGGATTGTAGATTCACAAGACGAGGAGAGACCTGAGAGAGTATATTCTGTCTCACTCCGTGACACACAGCACTACCCTGGGACTCTACAGAGTCCCTACCAACAAGAAAGCCCTCACCAGATATGTGTGGTCCCTCTATCTTGCATCTCTAGAACTATGACCTGAATAACCCTTTATTCTTTGTAAATTAGTCTATGGTACTTAGCTATAGCAACAGAAAACAGACTAAGACACCAAGAATGAAAGGAATTCCTGATATGCACAAGAAAGGAAGATAGGAATCAGGAGTCAACAGCAGCCAAGACATCTTAGAATTCATGATGTATGACAAGGCATTTCTGGACTGTAGGCACAAATGACATGCCACCTACCAGTTGTGCTGTGGGGAAGGGCCACCCTCTAACCCTTTCTTTAATTATTATTTAGGCTTAGTTAAAAATTTCTTCTAGTAAATACCTATCTCCATTTTTTCCTATTAACAGTAATTGTTTTATAGTTACAGAAACTTGCTTTATATTTATAGGCTACTACTATGTAAAATAAGGAAATTTATAGCCCAGTACTTGATATTTTTAGTTATTCAGGTCATATTTTGCTTTGTTAGATGGCCTCACTATATAGTTTAGTCTGGCCTCAAATTTGCCATCCTCCTGCTCGGCCTCCTGAGGGCTGGGCTTACAAATATGTGTCACCATGCCTAGAAGTAAACTTTTTATATTTTAGAATAATTTTTTATTTATACTTACAAAAAAGCTGCAAAGGTAATAGAGAGTTCCCGTATACCCTTCACCCAGGTTCTCTTAATGTTTGCGTGTTTTTTAAGATTTATTTTTATGGGACTAGAGAAATGGCTTAGTAGTTAAGAGCACTGACTGCTCTTGCAGAGGACTCGGGTTTGATTCCCAGCACTCGAATGGCGGCTAACAACCATCCATAATTCCAGTTCCAGGGAGATTCAATGCCCTCTTCTAACCGCCACAGGCATTGCATGATACAGGTGCATTTGCATACAGACAGACAATATATTCAGACACATAAAATAAAAATAATAAAAAAGATTTATTTTTATCCATGTGCGTGAGTGTTTGTGTATGTGTACATGTGCATGTGTGTATAGGTACCTGCGAAGACCAGAAGAGGCTGTGGAATCCCCTGGAGTTAAAGTTACAGATGGTAGTGAGCCACTCAACATGGGTTCTGGGATCCAAACCCTGGTCCTGTGGAAGAGTAGGAGGTGCTCTTAACTCTGAGCCTTCTCGTCAGCCCCTTGTTAACATTCTTTTTTTTTAATATATTTATTATTTTTATAATAAATTATAAAAACAGTTATTAACCACCATGTGGGTGCTGGGAACAAAATCCAGGACCTCTGCAAGAACAACTAGTGCTCTTAACTGCTGAGCTATCTCTCCAGCCCCCCTTGTTAGTGTTCTTACTATGAAACATTTGTCAAAACCAAGAATTTAATACAGTATTATTAACTAAACTCCTTACTTTATTCTGGTTTTGTTTTTGTTTTTTTGAGAGTGAGTTTTGCTATCTCCTACTTTCTGATTTTACCTGCTTTTCTCCTAATGCCTTCTGTTCTGTGTGTGTCTGTGTATGTATGTGCACACGTGTGTGCACATGTTTGTCTAATTCAAAATGTGCTTTGTACTTAACAGCTCTGGATTTTTGGAGACCAATAACCATCAGGCACGGGTCAACTCTGCTTTATCTCCTCACTGCCAATGTTCTAGACATTTCATGGTTCATTAGCACCTCCACTAGAGTGTGAGCAAAGGAAGGAAACAGTTTTGAAATGCAAATGAGCCAAATGTTGTCATTTATTCATTTGCAGAAGTTAGCTCAGTTGCTAATGAGGCCAAGGTTATTGGTTTTGTAAAGAGTCAGCTGGCTGAGCAATGACAAGGGAAATTTTGTCTTGAGGCTTTTATTTGCACCTCAAATTCTGTGGAGAGTCTGTGCAAATCTTTTGGCACAATGAGAAGACAGTGGGAGCCTTCCTCGTTACCTGGCTACTCAGAATGTGGTGCATAGGCCTGGAATTGTTAGAATGCAGAATCTCAGGCCCTGCCCAAACCCGAGGATCAGAATCTGTGCTTTGACAAGATTCTCTGGTGATTAGAAAGCATGACGGCGATGTTTATGATCTTCACTGAGAACAGGCCCTCAACAGACTGTTGGAATTTCAAAAGTGAAAATAAACAAATAACTAAATAAAGCTTGGGTTGTAGCTCAGTGGCAGAGGGCCTACTTGGCATGTTCAAGGTCCTGGATTCCATGCCCAGCACCTCCCTCCACCCCCTAACAAAACAAAAAAGAGACCAATCTCCCCATCTTAGGGAGGAGAGGGGAGAGAACGGGGGCGGGGGGAGGAGAGGATACAATCCTAAGGATATCCCCCAGTGACCTATCCCTCTACCTAGGCCCTGCCCTATCTCTAAAAGTTTTCAGGAACTCCTAAAATGGCTTCATCAGCTGGGGACCAATGCTTCAATTCATTAGCCTTTGTGGGGACATTTCATATCTAAACCATAACAATGATCACAAGGACAACTATGATGATGGGTGTATATACACATGAGTATAGGTGCCCACAGAGGCCAGAAGAGGAGGCCAAATCCCCTGGAGCTGGAGTTACAGGCAATTGTGAGCCATCCTATGTGAGTACTGGGAACTGAACTTGGACCCTCTGTAAGAGCAGTATATACCCTTATCCACTAAGTCATCTCCCCAGGTCCCTAAGAGGCTAATCTTGAACTGGAAGACCAGAGAAGGCTTTCCAAAGAATGTCATATTTGAGCTGAAAAGAAGAAGACCAGTTGAAAAGGGGTAAGGATGGAGAAATGCAAGTAAGGGCTGAAGACCTCAGAGGACAGGGAGATCATGGTGTCTCCTTGAAACTGCTCAGACTTCTACAGAGCTACAGCATCAAGGGCCAACACAGGAAGGTTTGAGGAGGAGGATGTGTAGATTTTCTTCTTCCTGTACATCAGCATCTTATACATAGTACTGAGCACCAATTATATGCTGAGTATTGTGTTAGATGTTAGAGACATGAGAAATAAATATTACAGTCCAACTAGAGTTGGGACTCCAGTTTTGGTCTGGTAGACACTGTATTCTTCTAAGGAAAAGAGAGTAACCATGTGCTCCAGACACTTGACTGGCCATGGAACTACAGGGTTTAACATTTGCCCTGATGGGCTTCAGTCTTGCTTTGGTTCAGGTCCCCCTGAGTTCCTATTCTTCTCTTCTGAAGATGGAGGATTTTTATTTTTAATTATATATATTTGTGTATCTGTATGTAGGTATGTGCATATGAGTACATATGCCTGCAGAGGCCAGGAGAGGTTGTTGGATCCCCTAAGTTGGAGCTACAGGTTCACAATCTTAACCACTGAGCTATAGTTCCAGTACCTATTCTTCCCTTTTGGAATGGAAATGTTCATTCACTGTTACATACTAGAATGTTGTAATTTGCTCTTTTAATTTTTACACAGTTTCACAGCTAGGAGTTTTCATTAGGTCTCAGAAGAGACTTTGAGCCTGGACTTTTAACAATGCTGGAACAAATAGTAAGGCTGGGGGACTCTTGGGGCTGAACTGAAGAACTTTGAGTTATGAAAGGAACATGGGAGCCAGGGGGAGAATCTTATAGTTTGGGTCTTTTTGTTTTGTTTCGCTTTTAGCACTTTGAGACAGGGTCTTACTATGAAGCCTAGATTGCCCTGGAGACCAGGCCAGCCTGGAGCTCAGACTAGTCATCTGCCTTGGTTTCCCAAGTGCTGCACGCACCACCATCCCACTATAATTCAGATCTTAATTACTGCTCCATAAGGCCCACATACTGAAGGACTCAGCCTCAGGTGCCATGCGGATATAGTGGAGTCCAGTATAATGAAGTTAGGTCATTTGGTGATATAACCTTAAAAGAGAGATTAAAACTCTGGATCTGTGTGTATGTAGGTCCGTGTGTGTGTGTGTGTGTGTGTGTGTGTGTGTGTGTGTGTGTGCGCACCCAGGCACAGGTGTACATGTAGAGGACAGAGTTCAACTTCAGAAATTGTTCCTCTCCTGCGGAAAGCTAGTCACTTTGCTTTTTGTTGTTCTTATTATTATTTTGCTTATTATTATATGTGTGTGATGTGGGTGTCAAACATGCCATGGCATACATGTAGAGGTCAAAGGACAGCTTTGGTCAGTTCTTTCCTTCCAACTTTATGTGGGATCTGGGCTTGCACAGCAAGCACCTTTAGCTGCTAAGTCACCTCAATGGCCCTCTACCTTGCTTGTTTTTAAGATTCATTTTTATTATTATTTTAAATTATGTGTATATGTGCATGTCTGTGTGTGGGTAGGTGCCTGTGGAGTCCAGAAGAGGACATCATATCCTCTGGAGCTGGAGACACAGGCAGATATGGGCTGGTATTTTGTCATAGTGTTGGAAAGGTAACACAGAAGGCCAGGTTTATATTCAGACAACATCAGCCAAGTATATCAAATGTTGACAGGCTATGAAAAGGGGTCCCAGCTAAAGCATCCCATAAGAAAATGGCTTATAAGGTCCACTGAGGTAGAAAGTGCTGCTGAGGTCAACACTGGGCGGGTCACAGGAGGCCTCATGCATTCTATAGTATGAGCTGAGCTCTTACCTGCCAGCCCTAGAGAAGAACTTATTTCTAAACCCTTTAAAGTCATTGGCAAGATTCAATTCCTGTGACTGTAGGGTCAAGAATCTTGTTTTCTTGCAGGCTGCTGGGCAAGGTCCACTCTTGTCACTAGATGCCACCTATGTTCCTTCCATGGGGCCCCTCAATCTTCAAAGCAAATCTTAGTGCATGAACTCTCTCTTGAACTTTGAATCTTTCCTTCTCTTATGCCTCTAGCCAGAGAAGCTCTGTTCTGAGAGAGCTCTCTCTCTCAGGGGCCCCTGTGAAAGGATCAAGCTCAGTGGAATAGTCTCCTTGTCTTAAGCTCAGCTGTGCCAAAGAACATATCACAATCAGGGGTGAGAGTTCATCACATTCAGAGGCTATGGGGATATTTGGAAAATTCTGTCAATCTCCTGAGCTAGGAATCAAGATAGAAGTCTGGACTCCTAATACTGGTAAGCCTTGGTCAGTAACTTAGATCCCACAAGAGCTTTATGTAAGGAAGTGAGGTCTGCATCCTGATGACCCCCCCAAGAAGGTGGCCTTTGTGTGATTAATTGGGTATATTTCCAGAAGGTCAGACATTCACCCAACCCCATGACTTCAATCATCTCTTTGCAGATTCTGATCGTTATGGTAACTTTGAGAGCACAGCTCATCCTTCCTCTGAATCAGGTCTGTCTGAACCTTCCCTCTGACCCCATGGAGGGTGAAAGGTCCTTAAATAAAGACTGACCTCCTCCAAAGCCTTTGTCTCGTAATGGGAGTAAAAGCATCAGTGATTTCTTTTCTCCACCTTCATAGGAAATGGCTTGAAGTGCACAAGCGGGAAGTGGTGGTGCATGCCTTTAATCCCAGCACTCAGGAGGCAGAGGTAGACAGATCTTTGTGAGTTCAATGCCAGCCTAGTCTATATAGCAAGTTCTAGACCAGCTGGGATTACAGGGAGACCCTGTCTCAAAAAGACCAAAAAAAAAAAAAAAAAAAAAAAAGAGAGAGAGAGAGAAATGGAAGAGGGACCTTCCCAAGCAGCTACAGGGAAATGACGATCTGGGGGAACCATGGAAACCAGGTCCCAACTCGGGGAGGGTTTACTTCGTGATGTAGAGAGAAGAGAGCAAGACAGAAGGCCTGTTTGAGAGAATGAAAAATCTGCACTGAATTGACTCTTGAAGGAAGATTAAGACGCAAGGCAAGATCGGGGAGATGGCACCTGCCTCAGAAGCGTGAGGATCAAAGTACGGATTCCTAGAACCCGCATAAGTGGGTGTGGCAGCCTGCCTGCAGTTCTAGCACTCAGAAGGCAGGGACAGGAGATCCGCCAGCAAGCTGGCCAGCCAGACTAGCTATATTGGTGATTAAATTGGTATTTATTTAGTGGGAGGAGACACAAATGTGTGCCATAGAGGTCTGAGGACAATTTGCAGGAGTCGATTCTTTCCTTCCACGATGTGAGTCCTGGGGATCAAACCCAAGTTGCCAGGCTTGGTGGCAATCGCCTTTACCCAGTGAATCATCTTGCTGGTTATTTCTAGTTCAATCACTAGAGCTCTTTGGGGTGGAAGGCTGTCACAGCACATGCCACATGTTAAATTCCTAAGGGATAACTTTTGAAGGTATAGAACACAAGAATGCAAGACTAGCCAGGCACGATGGTACAAACCTGTAATTCCAGCCCTTGAGAGCTTGAGGCAGGAGGACTGCCTTGAGTTAAAGGTCAGCTTGGCTCATATAGAAGTTTTGTCCCCCAAACAAAAAACTAAAAGAAGGCTAGGACATAATATGCTGTCCATTTAGCAGAATAATAATAGTAGGCTCTCCCCTATGGCTGGTGACCTGTATAGCCACAGGTTCCTAAGCCTGATATCAGTGCCAGGTATGAGCTCTGTCATGTGAAGTGGATCTTACATCCAATCAGAACGTGGTCGGTTACTCACATAACATTCATGCCACTATTGCCCCAGGGGCATGTTTTGTCAGGTCAGTTGTAGCTTGCAGAGCTCACAGCCAGGCAAGGTTGATGATTGCTGTTCTCTTCCAGTACCACACATAGCACCTTCCAACACTTTGAGAGCTAGTCAGTAGAAATGAAGCTTTGAGGTCAGTACCAGCCTTATTTCCCATGTATGCAGTGTCTTCAGCAACAGGGTCTTTATTAATGCATCACTCAACTCTCACCAGAGAAGCTTCTTTAGCAATGACAGCTAACACAGAGATCCAGAACTCATCAGCGTGCAGAGAATAAGAGACTTCAGAGTCGTTAGACTGAATGGGACACCTATATCAAACCCTCACCTCCCAAGGCTCGGTGATCATTTTAGACGAAGAGGACAGAAAGACTGTATGAGCCAGAGGTGGTGGATGACTACAAGAAAAGAGTGTTTTAGAGACAGCAGAGCAGTTACTCATATGAACTCAACAGCAATTGTGGCAGCATGCACAAGACCTGCAAAAGCTCAGACCAGACAAAATCCCAGCATGGAGAGGAGAGTGGACAAGAAGCCCCAGTCATAGCTGAGGAACTATTGGCAACCAATTGCTGTTGTAGAAGGAAAGTCAGTTTTCTTCAAGGTTCCAAGGGGTGGACCCACACCAAAGGGCATTTAGGATACAAATTAGACTTAACAGGCCCTAAAAAAAGAATAGAGACTATGAATTGAGCTGGGGGGTAGTAAGGAGAGTTCAAAATAGGGGAGGGGTGTAATATGATCAATACACTGTATGAAATTCTCAAAAACAATCAATAATTTTTTTTTCAAAGAATACTGAGGGTAAAAGAAGAAGGCTATTATTTCTAGAGGCGGTGAGGAGTCAGTGTTTGAGAACGGCATAGCAATTTGTACAACCAAGGTCACTTGTGTTGACTTAACCTGTATGTTTGCAAGTATATAATTTCAGATTACATTAAACCTAGTATCACGCACACACAGAGTCTTCCAGTTCACAAAAGAACTATGTGGTAGCATAAAAGAACTGCATTGGACCGGTGAGATTGTTCCCTTAAAAATAAATAAAGTGTTACTTTAAAAACTGTATTGATCGTGTTTTCTTTACATATTTTTTAATTATTTTCATTTTATGTGTATGAATGCTTTGCCTGCACATACATAGATGCACCGTGTGTGTGCAATGCTCGCAAGGGCAGAAGCTACAGAGCGTTGTCAGCACCGCGTGCTGGGTCTGACCGCCCGCTTTCAGCATCCATTCTCTTTCCTGACTTCATTTAGATCCCTCAAGGGATATAAGTCATGTTTCTCAGATCCCCCTGCAGTTACGGTTCTGGATGACTCCACCAAACTGGATACACCCATGAGAGATTTAAAAGGCAGAGGGGATGAAGTCAGGAGTTCCCTTTCTACCTGCTTTGGCTATGTAACACATCAAAGAGCTACGGGAACCCACAGCAGGAGTGCCAGTAGGCTATGTTCAGATCCACAAGTGTCAGATAGAAGCACAGTAAAGGAGGCTGAGGCGGCACATAGTCCCAGGATTAGGACCTACTGGTGGACTCTGTGTGTGTGGGTATGTTCACATGTGTGCTGGCACATGTGTGGTAGATTCTTAAACACAAATCTTAGCACAGCTTCCTGGTTATCGAGAAGTTGCAGTTGCTTCAGAAAGTCAGTTCTGGGGTACTCTAATGCTTAGTCTAAGAGATAACTCAGTTTCTAACCCTTCTGATAATTAGAAAACTATGAATATCACTCTTTTTTTTAAAGATAGTACTGCCAAGGGCTGGAGAGATCATTCAGTGTTTAAGCATACTGACTGTTCTTGCAGAAGGCCTGGATTCGGGTCCCAGCACCCATATGGTAGCTAACAACCTGCTGTAACTCCAGTTCCAAGGGATCTGATAGCCTCTTCTGGCTTCCACAGGCATTAGGCACCTACATACATGTAGGCAAAACACACACATGAAATAAAATTTCAATTTAATTAAATTTTAAGAGTAAACATAGCCAGGAGTGGTAGTGCATACCTTTCACATAGCACTTGCCAGGCAGAGGCAGGCAGATTTTTGTGGGTTCAAGGCCAATCTGGTCTATAGAGTGAGTTCTAGACTAGTGAGGGCTACAATAGTGAGACTCTCAAGAAAAAAAGTTAGCATATGAAGTAATGTTTTCATTATGGTATTTCATACATAGATGCCATTTTACTCTGTTCTTACTCATCCTCCCCACCACTGCCTTGACTTTCATCTTTGTTGAACACACACTGTGTAGCTTGGTTCCTGCCATGAACTGTGACTTCTGTAGCAAGAGAATATAAAAGAGTAACTTTTAAGACTGGGTGTGGTGGCACACACCTTTAATCCCAGCACTCAGGAGACAGAGGCAGGCGAATCTCTGAGTTCAAGACTAGCCTGGTCTACACAGCAAGTTTCAGACCAGCTGGGGCTACAGGGAGACCCTGTCTCAAAAAGACCAGAAAACAAAACCAAAGTGTAATGTATATATCCAATGGTAGATAGATATTTTAGATACTGCACAATGTCAATAAATGTGCATTTATCTAAATGTGTAATAGAAAAAAGTTATAAGTAGCATGTCAGATCACATTTCATAAATCAATGACATCATGAATATTATTGTTTCTAGAAAAATTAGAGGGAGTAACCATTGCTATGGCAAAGCATGTTCATTAATTTAATGAAAATATGAAATAACATATGAAGAGTGCCAAATGTCATGAGGATTGCATTCTGATGACTGAAAATTGGAAAACCTTTCCTATCTAAGCACTCTGTGAGTCCCCAGCTGTAGGAATGGTAGAGCAAACTAAGATCATATGATCTGTTTCTGCTTATGCCAGATCTCCATGCCCAAAGACCACCATTCTTTTGAACTCCCAATGTTACTGAAAAGTCAAGTGTGTTGTGGCATCCAAGAGAGTACCCAGAACCTATGGCTACTCATATGTCAAAACTTAGAAGAGGCCATCAGAAGGACAAGGGGTGGAGGAGAAATTACAAAATGAGCCTGGCTCCAGGAACAGTGTGTCTTCAGCACACAGCCCTAAGTTCAGAAATACCAGACTTGGGTGTGTTTACTATGGAGACTTAGCTATAGTGAAAAGAGGGCTATGACCTGGGATTATTGTCTTCAGAGGGAAAACTGACATCATCTCTCAGGAGCCCTGGTCAAGAGCCACAAGCCCCAGACACACTAACAAAATAAAGTGACAGCTCAGAGCCACTATATCTCTCTATCCTTGTTCTCATCCTAAAGACCTCAAGAGAGATCCTGCAGATACACGGCTCTAAATGTAATGAGTACAAATTGCAAGCATTCAAAAGCTGTATCTTGATAATGCTTGATTGCAACAGCAAGAGATAAAATGAGAGACTGAACAAAAGGACATTTAGAAAAATCGTCTAATAGGTCAGTGACTCTTGAGGGTCAGTGTATGTACAGACCGGGTCCAGTTAGATACAGAATAATCCCCTCTATGTCTCCCGTCTCATATGGAAGATGGGCACTTTTTATTAATCTTTTTTAAATTTTACGTGTAGCATATATGTAAATACACCACATTTGTGCAATGCCCAAGGAGGTCAGAAGTTATAGAAGGTTGTCAGCCACAAGTACTTTCTGGGAACTGAACTGCGGTCCTCTGCAAGAGCAGCCAGTGCTCTTAACCATGGAGCCATCTCTCTAGTCCTGATGATGGGCACTTTAAAATTAATCATTCCAAGCTAGGTGTGGTGGCATGAGCCCACGGTCTTTACTACTCAGGAGGCTGAGACAGCAGGATTCCTTGAGCTCCGGAACTGGAGACCAGTCAGGACAATACAGTATGACACCTTCTCAAAAAAAAAAAAAAAAAAAAAATCATAAAATTTGCAGGTAACATCCAGAAAGCATTCTAGTTCAGGCTGAAGATGAATTTCTGGAGTCTGGTTTTAAGCAACTGTCCTGACGGTTCTAATGGTCAGCTGAGTTTGCAGACTATGTTTTGAGCCCTTGAGTAACATACTTTAGCTGCTTTCTTTCACCCCTGCCGGCCCGGCCTGGCTCAGTCCTTATGTGATGCTGACAGCCTTCCGACTTTTCCCTTCCCCTTCCCCTGCTCTCTCCCTTCCCTCCTCTTCTCTCCTCCTCTTCTCTCATTCTCTCTCTTGCTCACTCATGTTTTTGAGACAGGGTCTCACATGTTTGTTGCCTAGGATGACCTAGAATTCACTATGTAGCCCAGGCTGGCCTTAAACTTCTGGCAATCCCCCTGCCTCAGCCTCCCAAATGCTGGAATTACAGATGTGTACCACTACATCCAGCTTCATCTTGAACATTATAGCCAAATCAATTCTTCTAAAGATCAGGAAAGTCATACAGTAAAAGGAACTAGGATTTAGTGTCCAAAAAGAAATCTGCCTCTTGGGAAAGTAATTTGGCACCTCAGAACTTCAATATCTTAATATCTTAACTTCATTTTAATAAGGGTATAGACTGGGGAGATAGGTTAGTTGTTCAAGTGCTTATGTTGCAAGCATGAAAATCCAAGTTTGATTCCCCAGATCTCATTTAAAAAACAAAAACAAACTGGGAATGGTGGCACACTGTAATCCCAGTGCTGGGGAGGCTGAGGCAGGTAGATCCCTGGACTTCACTGGCCAGCTAGTCAAGACTACTTGGTGAACTCCCAGCAAAATCAGAGATCCTGTATCAAAAAAAAAAAACCAAGGTAAAGGGCACATGAGGAACAACACCTAAGGTTGTCCTCTGGCCTACATACACATACAGAGAGAGAGAGAGACAGAGTTGAGAGAGAGAGAGAGAGAGAGAGAGAGAGAGAGAGAGAGAATGGTTAATAAAGAAAATCTATTCAGGGGCTAGAGAGATGGTTCAGTGGTTAAGAACACTGGTTGGTCTTACAGAGGACCCAGGTTCTGTTTCTAGCACCCACACGGTGACTGACAATCATCTGTAACTCCAGTTCCAGGGGGTCTGAGGCCCTTTTCTGACCTTCACAGGCATTGCATGACATGAGTGCACCTATATACACACAGGCAATGCACTCATACACATAAAAATAATAAAATTTTAAATAACATCTATTCAGTCACTGAGTAACATGATCTCAATCACATCATTTCTGGTCTCCAAAATTACCCATCACTATTAGCACATATGTTTCTTTTTAAAGGACAACTTGTGGAACTAACTGGCTCTCTCCTCTCACCCTGTGGGTCATAGGGATGAAACAGAGCTCATCATAAAAGCAAGGGCTTTATCCCCTGAGCTACCTTGCCAGGCATAGTATGCATATTTCTTCTGTGTGGTCAGCATCTTTTCCTTTGGAAAACATCTTTCTTTTCCCAGTCTGCAAGATCCTAGAAGTTAATCAATCCCAGATCCTGTGAGAGATGCACATGGCCCAACATAAGCCTAATAGACTCCCGGGAATATGAATTTTAATAAGGATTTAGAGATGGAAGGGTAGTGTTGAACTTGAGTCATAAATCCATCCCCTGGAGGTACCCTCTCACCTGGTCAGTTCTTCAATTCAATAAGCTTCCTAAATATCCTTCTAGTAGCTTGCCTCTTCTTTTTTTCAGTTAAACCAGAATTAGATCCTGTCTCCTGAAACCCAAGAGCCCTACCTGACATAGATCCCCATTGTCTGCAGAATGAAGCATACAAAGTTCTCATTCCACATTACAGACTCTCTGGGTTGTCTTTACCTGGTATTTAATGGTTCTGCCCTAATTAAGCTTTAAGTCCGTGTGTAGCCATCTTCAGAAAGCTAAGTAGTAGATGGCTTGCTTTTTTTTGTCTTTTTGAAACAGGGTCTCCCTGTAGCTCCAGCTGGTACCAAACTCACAGCAATCCACCTGGCTCCACTTCCCCAGTGCTGAGATTAGATGGGTGCAGCACCACACCCGGTGTGGCTTACGTTTTGTAGGTAACTCATGTCTGTAAGCCCTCGAGATGCAGTGCTGTGTGGCTCGATGTATTTTGATCACATTTCACTAAAAACAAGCTCTGATGGTTTAAAACAAAGAAAACTACCCTGCCATTTGGATACAGAAGCCAGAAACTAAAAGAATAGAAAAACTAGATAAAAATTAAGTTTGGAGATGTTACAAAAATATGTGCACACCTTTAATCCTGGCACAGAAGAGACAGAGGTAGGCAGATCCCTATGAGACTGAGGCCATCCTGGTCTACATAGTAAGTTCCAGGCCAGCTGTGGCTACAAGGAGAACCCACCTCAAAAAAAAAAAAAGTTCTTGACCCACGTGTAATTGGTGGTACACAGCCTTAATTCTAGCACCTGGGAGGGGAAACAGGAGACTCAAAAAGCTCAAGGTCATCCTTAGCTACACAGTGAGCTTGAGGCCAGTCTGGACTACATGAGAACTTGTCTCAAAACAAAATTTTTAAGACTTCTGTTTTAAAGATCACATCACATTCTTTTGGCTCGAAATTAAATTTGGAAGTTTAAGATGGCGGGCGGGGGGCGGGAGGCTGAGCCAAATGTGGTGGTGCATGCCTTTAATCCCAGCACTTAGGAGGCAGAGGCAGGCAGATCTCTGTGAGATGGAGGCTATTCTCATCTACATAGAGAGTTCCAAGTCATTTGGGGCTACTGGAAGACCCTGTCTTAAAAAAAAACAAAAAAAAAAAAACCAAAGTAGGGGCCTGAACTAACTAACAAATAATACTGCTTTTCTTTTTCTTTTCCTTTTTTTTTTTTGACACAGGGCCTCATGTCTCATGTAGCCACGGCTAGCCATGAACTCCTGATTATCCTGTCTCTACCTCCCAAGGGCTGGGATTACAGATATGTGCCACCATACCACCCAGCTAACTGACTCTCCTGAAACCCAAGAGCTCTAACTAGCACATTAGCTACCCAATGAAGCCAGATTCCTCTGGGTTATACAACTTGATGTTCAAAAAGCATTATTAATGCCCTTGGAACATCTTGATGACCCAAGAAATCTTACTCATAGATGATACATTTTGAATTTTAAATTAACACATTAGCTTCATTTATATTTTCACAGATAGAAAGGAATGCAAATTCCTAATAGTTCACAAATAAAATGGAAAGACTAGATTCTAGGTAGGTCTGATATAAGACTATTAGAAAATTCTCTTTCCTTTGTTTCCCTGTTCCCTCTGCCAATGTTACTCATCTCAATCACCAACTACTCATTGCTATCTGGGGCTGCATTCACTGGCACTTAATTCCTTGACAATGAAGAGAGGTAATGAGTAAAGTAATTTCTCTTTCAATAATGACACGAAGAACCAGCCTGCCTTGGAGTCCAATAAACTCGGCCTCATATCTTGCTCTGGCACTTGTTAATAACTAACCTTCAGGCAAGCCATTTATTTCCCTTCTCTAAGCCTCAGTTTCTTTATCTCTGCAATGGGGACAGTAAAGCCAGTTCCCATGCCCAAGATCCAGATTCTGCTGTCCCATAGTGGATTGGATCCTCAGAATTTCTTTACACTATCCAATGGACTGTTGCAAGGATCAAATATATTCAAAGTCATAGAACAGTACCTGGCACTAAGACATGCTCAATAAATGTTCTTCTCCCTTCTGTTTCAATGATTCTTTCCTAATACTGTTGCCCACTTCCACTCCAGAATTCTAATCACAATATATACAGGTATATGTATGTGTCTATGGACATAAATACAGACTTTTTAGAGAAACATATTCTATGTGTTTATCTGCTCATCTGTTAAACCAATAGTTTTAGAGAATCCTTTTGTGGCAATGTTCCCTGCTCTCACGGAATTTACTTTCTCAGATGGGACTGTTTTCAGTGATGACACACAGTGGTCAGGTGTGAAGAACAAGGGTCAGGTTTGAGGGATGAGTGCCAGGTAGACCAGGTAAGTGGGAGAAAATGTCTCTGAAAACGGTGCCTTTGTGGCCTAGAAGAACAGGAGAATCCAGTCGGGCTGGAGGAAAACACAGTGAGTGCCAGAGTCCTAGGAATGTAGATAAATGCTCTGCCCCGGATTTACATCCCATGCCATAGGATGGACTTACATCATAAGCTGCCAGACAAGGCTTAGGATCAGGGTCTGGGTAACTGGTTTTCAGGTGCCATGTTGGGCCACAAAGGAGACTAGAAACTCCTGAAACAGTCCAAGAAGCAGGCCAGGGAGACAAATGAGGAAGATAAGGCTTTCAAACAGTTAAAAAAAAAAAAAAAAGACTAGACTGGCAGTGAAAAGTGAAGGCAGCAACATAAAGAGAGCTGTCCTTACAGCTGAGATGACACTGACCCTGACCCTTGCTTCCTTTCCTGTTCAAACATCTGGAATCCCTGTCATGATATTTTTTGCTACCTATAGCTAGAATGAAGTCTTGGAGTCTTTTTGTACATTATAATAAACTTTTGTAAGGAAAAAAAAAAAAAAGCCTGAGGGACAGTTGCTCAGTATGTTTGAGAAACAGAAAGAAATAAAAGTCCTCGGGGTGGAAAGGAGGCAAACAAGGGGAATGGCAAAGAAAGAGTCAGGTCCCACAGCATCCTCTTACCAAGAGTTGAGATTGGAATGTGACACACTGGAGATGAAACACTGGAGATAATGGGAAAGGAAAAGGGATCTGATTTCTATGTAAAATCATACTCTGGCTACTATGTCTTGATTGAAGAGATCAGGATGGAAGCAAGACCAAATGATAATACACATAGATACACATACATATACACACACATTCATATACTCATACATACACACATACATACACATACATACGCACATATAGATCATACCACACATGTAGACTTCTTGTGCTGCTAAAACAGAATACCTGAAGCTGAGAAATTTATAATGAATAGAAATTTCTTCTTGTAGCTCTGGAGGCTGAGAAGTCTGAGGTGAGTGGCCCCATCTGGTAAAAGCCTTTACGATGTATCATCCCACAGTAGAAGGCAGAGAGCAAGAGAGCATGCATGTGTATAAAATGGGGTAAAGGAAGAAGGACACAGAGGGAAGGGGGCAGAACTCATTTTCTTATCAAGAACCTGTTCTTGGGACTAGAGAGATGGCCTAGCCGTTAAGAGCACTACTGGCTGCTCTTGCAGAGGATCCAGGTTTGGTTCCCAGTATCCACACAGTGACTAACAGCTGTCTGAAACTCCAGTTCCAGGGCTCTGACACCCTCTTCCGGCCTCCTCAGGCATTGCACACATGGGTACATTTACATACATGTAGGCATAACACTCATACACATACAATGAAAATAAATAAATAATAATTTTTTTAAAGAACCCACTCTCTAGAACAAAGGCACTGATCCATCCACAAGAATAGAACCCTAATGACTTAATCACCTCTTAATGGTCTAACTTCTTGGGCCAGTAAGATAGATCAACTGGTAAAGATGCTTGCTGCCAAGACTGATGACCTGAGTTCTGTCCCCAGAACCCACATAGTAGAAAGAGACCAACTCTTGCAAGTTGTACTCTGACTTAAATTTTTTTTAAATGGTATTACTAATTTAAAAAATTTAAGTCCAACTTCTCAACATGGTTGTATAAGAGATTGTTTCCAGCACGTGAAACTTGGGGTCCATACTCAAATCACAGAGCTCCAGGGCTGGTGAGATGGCTCAGCAATTTAGAGCACTGTTTTTGCGAAAGACCTGCGTTCAATACCCTCTCCAGTGCCTTCTATTCCTCGACAATGTCCCACCTTCCCCACACTGTGGCACTGGGTATTGAACCCAGGGCTTTATACCTATCAAGCTAGCAATCATTCATAACTTCAATTCTAGGGGATTTGAAGCCCTCCTCTGTCCTCCACAAGTACTGTACTGTACGGGTGTACTGACACACATGCAGGCATAACACTCATACACATTAAATAAAAATTCAAATCACAGAGCTCCTAGACTGAGAAAGGAGCACAGAGGAACTCCATTTAGGGGAACAGGTAGGCTTGGGGTCACCTGCCTCAGGATCATTCTCAGCTGTGAAGTGCAGCTGTCTGGGATCCACTGCTACCACGGGCAACAGATCTCATCAGCAGAAGCCAGGATAGCAGTATTTTTACAAAACACCCAAGTTATTTTATGGACAGTGTCTAAATGAAATGTCCAGGACCCTGGCACTCCAACATCCTGTCACTACAGTGTCTTTTCCCAAGTGGGTTAAAATAGGGTTCCAGATACCTTTCCTCCACAACCCACCTCTGTCTGGTCCCCCAGCTCCTCTCCCTCCACCTCACCTCCACACCCACAGCCACTGAAGGGAAAGGGAGCAAGAGAACTCAGGTCTGAAAATCCTGGGCATGGAGGGAAGGTTTCTTGGTTTCCTTCTACTTCTCTGCCTGCTGGTCTAACAGGCTCTTGTATCCAGGCCCACTGATGTGTGCTGCTCTGAGTGCAGCCTTCCAACAGCCGTAACAGTCTACTTGTGTTACCAGAGAATTTTAGAATTTTAAGAACTATAATATAGATAGCTTCATTCTAATTTAACCATGGGTTGGCAGAGAGGGAGCCAGACTCTAAATATAGTCAATTCTATATTTCTAGGGCATTCCTTGAAATTTGAGAGGGAGGAAGGGAACTTGATCACTCTCTATGCTATGCTGTACAATTTACAGTCCATACAAGCTCCAAGAAACAAATGTTCTTATTCTCATTTGGAGAATAAGAAATTGAGGCTCAAAGTGGCAAAGTAATTTGACCAAGGTCACACAGCTGGTCAGTGTAGACGGTCTGAAGAAAACCAAAGTTGGCCAGACACCAAAGCTCATGCTCAGCTAGCTCTTGACCACACTGTGTGCCTTCCCACATCCTTCTCTAGAACCTTCCTCCAGTGGAGGGATAATTAGCATCATCTCCTTCTCCTTGTGAGGTCAAGAGGGCAGTTGGCCTAGCTCTCCAATACTTGTATCTCCTTGTCCATCACTCAGTGCCCACCCTCTCCAAGTGCCTTCTACCAATGCCCCACCTTCCCCACCCCATGTTACTAGATATTGAACCCAGGGCATTATGCCTATTAGGCAGCTTAAGTGCTCTAACACTCAGTCCTATCTCCAGTCCTCTTTTAATTAAAAAAAATGTTTTCATTGGGGCTGGAAAGATGGCTCAGCAGTTAAGAACACTGGCTGCACTTGCAGAGGACCCAGGTTCAGATCTCAGCATCTACATGGCAGCTAACTACTATCATAACTCCAGTTCCAGGGATCCAAAGCCTTCTTCTGACCTCTTAGGCATTGTACAACATGGGTGCACTTACATACATGCACACAGTACACTCATACACTTAAAAATTTTTTGAAAATGTTTTTATTAGCAGATATTAACTATATCTAGTAATGGGTTTCATCATAACATTTTCATACGTGTACTTTGGTCATATTCACAAACCACGCTCACATCCGCTTACTCTGTTGTTTCCTCCCACTCGTGCCTTTCCTCCTTTCAACCACCATCTCTCCCGACGTCCAGACTTTTACTTTCATATCTTTTGTTGTTTGTATTGTTTTGGTGGGGTTTTTTGTTTTGTTTATTTATCTAGTGAGTTCAAAGTTCATTTAGGGTTGTTTACTGGAGCATGGGTGAGAGTTTTACAGAGGTGTGGACACCCTACAAAGGGCTACACCACTGAGGAAAATGCCTCTGCTCCCTCATCAACTATTAACTTCCTATAATTCCTCAAGGATTGTTGGACCTATGAGCTCCTCCCCACTCTCTTTCTTCTCTTTCTTTCTTTCCTTTCTTCCTTTTCTTTCTTTCCCTTTTTTTCTTCCTTCCTTCCTTCCTTCCTTTCGACAGGGACTGGCTGGCCTGGACTCACAGAGATCTGCCTGCCTTTTCCTCCTGAATGCTGGGATTAGAAGCATGCACCACCATGCCTGGCTCTCTTCCTTACATTTTATTTTGACACAAGAGCTCACTAAATTTCCCAAGCTGACCTTGAGCTTACTCTATAGCCCAGGCAGACCTTAAATTTGTAATCCTCCTGCCTCAGCCTGAGGAGTAGCTAGGATTATAGGCCTGTGCTACAGGTCCAAACATCCAAGCCTTTCTAGACCCTCTCCCTTCCTTCTTCCCATGTTTCCTTCAAACCCAGGCCAGAAAATTTTAAAAGAACCAAACACGTTTGTTTAGAGGTTGGCCACTTTGGCTGCTTGTTGTGATGGAGAGGTAGTGGGGACTGTTTTCACTCTCTGGGTCTTGAAGTGATGATTGCTTCACGTGGGGTGCTGTGATTTTGCATGCCAACTCCTCAACAGTGAGATATTTCCTAATTACTCCAGGCCTGCAGTGATTTCTCCTTGTTAGACTATGCTCACAAAATTAGCAGGAAGCAGCCTTATCCTGAAATGTTTTCTTGTCACATACAGATATATTAGAGCTAATCATTACTACCACTCACACACACCAGTTAAGGGGTTATGTTTCATGCTTCACTTGCAGTCCCTACCTTACCCAACACATTGCTTTTTTAAAAATACATTCTTGTCTCCTTGATTGGCTGAGCCTATAGAGGAAGGGACTACTCAGTTTATATCTGAAAAGTGGCACCAGTTCTTGGCTCCTAGAGCTAATGTCCCTATCTTAGGTGCCCTGCTACACCCTTTATAGACCTTATCTCTGCTAATTCTCAGGAACTAACCTACACAGCACTCTTCTCAATGCACAGCTAAGGGATTTCAGGATCTGAAAGCAACTTGCACCCAGGTAAGATAGTGACTGAGCAGGAAAAACAGCATTAGAAGGAAGGAAGTGGCCCACCACAAAGCATTACACATGTATCTATGTGTGTGCTTCATCTCCACCAGAATGAGACTCCCTGAGGTACATAGACTGGGTTTGGTCTCCCTACAGGCCTAGCCAGAAACATACCTAGGGCAGTTGCATAGTAAATATTTATTTAGTAAATTGTCAAAGGAAGTTTACACTGATTACCGATTGGGCGAGAACAAGTATTGGTAAAAAGAAAATGTTTGCAAAAGATAAGTCCCATGTGCTAGATGGTAAGCCCTGAGCCACTGAGAAAAAGTGGGAAGCAAGAAACAGCGCCTGTATGAGAAATCCTGCCTGACAAGGGAGGAGGAAAGGATCAAAGGGGACTAAAGACCTTGGATATAGAAGAAGATGGGAGGGTTTGATAGTTAGTCCCCTTGGCATCTAGGCCTATGGGTTCTTTCTACCAGAAGGAGCTACAGAGAGGAACAATTACAAGACATCTCTCAATTGGCAGGAAGGTATCAGGGGTACAAGAGAAGACCTGGAAAGACTTGTGAGGGGCTCTGGACAAAGATGTTGGGGGTTGAGATTGGATCTGGGGGATCCTGGAGGCACAGGCAAGACTTGAAGAAGTGCCACGAGAAAATGGAGACATGTGGTCTGGTTGAACATGTGTGAAAAGAGGCTATTCTCTTGGAGGGGGCATAGCGAGAAGGCAACGGAAAAGCATGGCATGACGGGTTCAGGGAACATAGACCTGCTCTGAGAAAACCATGGGAGGCGTGGTTCAGGGAACTGATTCAGAGTCAGCTGGACCCGGTGAGGGTGCAAGAAAAGGTGAGAGAGAAGCACAGGGCGCCAGTGGAGGCAGGACCTAAACAGATGCTTCGTGCCCTTCCCCCAGCTCCACTGGCTGCAGACTTTTGAGCAAACTGTTCAGTGCATCTGTTCTAGTTTAGTTTCTGATTCTGTGATAAACACCATGACCAAAAGCAATTTGGGGAAAACAAGGGTATATTTCACCTTACAGATCACAGTTCATCACCAAGGGAAGCCAGGGCTGGACCTCAAGAGAGCTGCGTAAGGTAGAAAGCACAGAGGAATTTTCTGTTTTCTGACTTGTACCAAGGCACACATTCAGGTACTTTTCTTATACAACCCAGTCCCACCTACCCAAGGAAGGCACCACCCATAAGGGGCTGGGCCCTCCTACATCAATTAGCAATCAAGAAAATGCCCCACAGACGAGCCCACAGGCCAATCTGACAGAGGAAATTCTTCAGTAGAGGCACTCTCTTCCCAGGGGTGTCAAGTTGACAACCAAATTTAGCCATCACACCATCTGATCTGTTTCCTCATCCATTAGGTAAAAGATAATGCCACAGTCCTTGTACCACTGCTGTGAGGGTGAAACAAGACCTATCGGGGTTGTTACCAGGACTCCATTTCACTCCCCAAATCAGAGAATGTTCAAGTCCCTTATATAAAATGGTGCAGTGTTTGCACATAACCTACATGCATCTTTGTATATAATTTAAACCATCTCTAGATTAGTTATAATACCTAATACAATATAAATGCTACAAAAATACTTGTCATACTGTTTTGTTTAGAGAATGACAAGGAAAAAGGACTGTTTATGTCCAATACAATTTTTTGTTTGTTTGTTTTGAGATAGGGTCTCACTAAGCAGCCCTGGCTAGCCTGGAACCCCCTATATAGACCAGGCTGGCCTGGAACTCACAAAAATCTACCTACCCCTACGTCCCAAGTGCTGAGATTAAAAGCATGTGCCACGACACCCAGATTGATGCAATTTTTTTTTTACAATTACTTATTTTCCATCCTTGGTTAGTTGAATCTGCAGATGTAGAAGCCACGGATACTGAGAATGGGTAGTGTGGAGATTACCACAGCATATGAAAGGAAAAAAGAGGATATCAACATTAGCCATCACTGACGTCAGAAAGATCAGACCATTCTCCTGGAAGGAAAGGATCTAGGAACCCAGTGAGAAAACAAGCCACCTCCAACTTGTTCTGTTTCATGATAGTTTAAATTTTCTGGGAGCATACTATGGTCTGACTCTATTCTAAGCCTTTTAAATGCTTTATTTCATTTCTTTCTCATCATAGTCTTAGAAAGTGGGGACTCTAATCATCCTTGTTTGCATGAGACAGCCTACAGAGTAAGTATAGGTACCTATCTGAAGCCACACAGCTAGTAGATAACAGAAGTTGGATTTGGAGGGTAGTAAAGTTCAGGTGATCTGATCCCATGGCCCCTGCACTTAAATCCTGCCTCCCATCAGTCTAATGATAGATATCTAGGGATTCAGCGGGGATGATCCTGGAGCTCCCAGATGGCATGGGGGCAGGTTGCACTTCATGTGCACTGTAATCTCCAAGGAGGACAACTTGAATTGCAAATCTCCAAGCACTGTCCCCAGAAAGCTGGTTTGCTGGTAGCAGTGATAGTGGAGGCTAGAATAGAAGTGACAAGCATTAGTATTTTTAGTTAGATCCTTAGGTAATTCTGATGCAGGTAGTCATGCCAAGCAGAAGAAGACATGTGCTGGCCAATGTAAGCAGACAGCCTAGTGGTGCTGCTGGATGTTCATACAGAGAGACAGGATACCAAGGCTTTCAGGAAGCAATATTATTCATGTCTGCAAGGTTCTGTGGAGTCACATCCAAAGGCTGAACCTCAAGTCAGGGGCATTGGCTTTTATAGTTTTTGCGAGTTAACCCTTTACTTTTTAGTGCCTTTGTGTCACCTATATGGTAACATACATGCTGATCGGTGGGTGTTCTATCCTATGGGCTGAGACAGGGTCATACATGCATTCATAGATATTGATTGACTATGTCACATCACCTTTTGTTCTAGAAGGCCCTTAGTACAGTGGAGATGTATCTGTGTGCTGTGACAGGGTAAGGCCTCCTAGATCAGGTAGCATTAGACCTGAGCTTTAAGGATGGATAGAATTTTGTCCATTACTCCACTCATGTCTATTTAGAGAATGTGTGGGGTTGAATTGCATCCCCTAAAAGATATGTCAAAGTCCTAAGTTCTAGAATCTGTGATGGTAGCCTTATTTGAAATAAAGGTCTTTTTAAAACAAACAAACATTTTTAGCTGTTGTATGCAATAGAGGTTTTTGGGAATATGATTAAGTTCTGAATCTTGAGCTCATTCTGTATTATTTGGTGGTTCCTAAATCCAGCAATAAATAACAAATACAAAAAGATCGAGAAGGCTACTCAAAGCAGAGATTGAATGATGAAGCCAAAAGCCAAGAACTACTGGGAGCCATTAGAAGACAGAAGACGCTGGAAAGATTCCCCCCTTGGCCCTTCGCAGGGAAGGCATCCCTGCCAAAACCTTGATTTCAGGCTTCTGGCCGCTAGAACTCTGAGAGACTATATTCCTGATATTTTAAACCATCCAATTTGTCAGTTTGTGGTCATTTATTGTGCTGTCCTAGGAAGCTAATATAAAAGCTTTCATCCCGGACACACAAGCCTCCTTTCTGAGGTCACTGAGATTCACCTCTGAACAGTGGAAGTCATCGCCTACAGGCAGCTGGAACTCCAAGCCCAGAAGATTGCAAAGGGAAACTGTCTGTGACAGAGGGTGCTGAGCAGAATTGTTAGCTCTCTACTTCTCTGGATGCAAGGGTTTGTTTTATTTGGGAATTTTTTTTTTTTTTTTTTTTTTGGATAGGATTTCACACTGTAGCTCAGGCTGGCCTTGAGCTTACTATATTACTATGTAGTCAAGGCTGACCTTGAACTCCTGACTTAGCCTCTTGAATACTGGGATTATACATATGAGCCACTAATCCTGTTTTAAAAAACAGATTTGTGGGGCTGGAGAGATGGCTCAACAGTTAAAGGCACTGGGGGCTCTTGCAGAGGACCATGGTTCTGTTCCCACCACCCACATGGTAGCTAACAACTGTCTGTAACTCCAGTTCCAGAGGACATGACATCCTCTTCTGGTCTCCATGGGTATTGGATAGATGGATACACTTACATACAAGCAGGCAAAACATACATATACATAAAATAATAAACAGATTTTTAAGAAGTTAAAAAAAATCTGTCCTGCCTCTAGCATCACATTTTACAAAGAAGGAAGCCAGTGTGTAGAATGCATAAATACCAGCCCAAGGTCTCTGGGTAAATGAGAAAGCCATGGATAGGGCACATACTTCTTCATGCCATGAAGCCCTGGTTTGGATGATTCTGTAATATTAATTTCACTCCAAAAGTGGTGGTTGCCTCTACTGACTGTGCTTGGTGGTCAATCTTTTTGTCCTTGACCAAAATGTGGGTAGTGGCTTTTGACCTCTGGCCTAGAGACTTGGATGGTTCCTTCCCTATTGTTGGGCCTTCTGTTTTAGGATTGAGAGTTATATCGTCTTCAGAAGCTGTCATCCCAAATGCAGAAGTTGGCCATCTGTAGGACAGACCACACTGGCTGTGGTTTGCAAGGCTCCAGATGAAGTATGTTCTTACAGAGGTTATTAATACTTTCCTGGTCCACATGCCACAGTGACTTTCTGCAAGCTACAAGAAAAAGTCTCTTTTGGGGGCCTCGCAGACCTCTTCCTCCTGTCCTGAAGCCCTGCTTCCCACTCTTCCCTTTTCACCAACCCTTGAGCTGGGAGCATATGGCCCTTGGGGGTATGTGAAGCGGAAATGAACCTTGTCCTCAAGCTAGCATTGCAATCTCCTTACCAGAGGACAAATTTTTCATTTCATTCTAGGTGAAAGGGTGGTAGCACTTCAGCAGGAGAAATAGATGTAAGTCAAGCAGGGAAAAACTTATTGAGAGCACGAAAGGCCAAAAGGCATGAAGAGATTAGGGACTAAAACAAAAATGGGCAAGGGTTAGCTAGCTGCAGGATTTGTTTTTAACCCTGGATGCACACTGCATCACGTAGTGCTTTTAAAATCCCACTGCTAAGGTTGTAAGCATAACAGCTATATTCAAAAGTCTAGGAGTGGGAGCCAGGCATCAGTATCTATCTATCTATCTATCTATCTATCTATCTATCATCTATCTATCTATCATCTTTTTATTTTATCTACAGATCTATCATTCATATCTCTTCCATCCATTCATATAATCTACCCACTGACCTTACTGTAATGGGGTTTGAACCTAGAGACTGGCACATATTTTGTAAGTCCTCTATCACTGAGATATATCCCCAACTCTCTTTTATTTTTTATTTTGAGAAAGAGTTTCCACTAAATTGCTCAGGCTGAATTTACGCTGTAGCCCAGGCAAGTCTTGAACTTTTTTTCTTTATTGAGAAAGGATCTCATTATGTAGCTCAGGCTGGCCTCAAACAGAGGTCCTACTGTCAGCCTCCCGAGTGCTGGGATTACAGATGCACAGCACTACACCTGGCAGTTCCCTTTGATCCTCCTGTTCAGCTCTGAGTAGCTGCAATTGCTGGCCTGTGCCAACAGATCCAGCCTTTTCTTTTCTTTTGATTTGGTTTTTAAAAAGTTAATTTGTGTGTGTGTTTGTGTGTGTGTGTTTGAGAGAGAGAGAGAGAGAGAGAGAGAGAGAGAGAGAGAGAGAGAGAGAGAGAAACACAGACACCCTGGTTTGGGGTTTTGAAATAAGGTAGTTCAGCCTGGCCTCAATCTTCTAGTCTACCTGCCTCTGCCTCTCACGGACTGGGATTACAAGCATGTATCACCACACCCAGCTCACAGCTATTTTTTTTTTCTTTATAGGTTCCCAGATGATTCCAATGCGCAACAAAGTTAGGGAGTGAAGACATGCTTTTCCCAGGAGCCATACATATGGATATTATTTTTTTGCTCTGCTGAATTAGATTTTAGGCATTGGGAATATTTAAAAGTTGCTCAAGTGGTTCTGGTACACAGAGGCCAGTCTAGCAGATAATAAGGGGACAACAGTGGAACAGACATTATCAAGTGCCCACAGATGTTGTTCTTTTCAACCTGTATGGTCCATGTCTCCCATAGGACTGAGCTTTTACTGAAGGAGAACAATTTTTAGCTGGAGGCCAGTGCCACTCAAGAAACTAAGGCGGTGGATTGCCACATGTTTGAAGCCATCCAGGGCTAAAGAACAAGATTCTATCTCAGAAAACAAAACAAAACATAAAAAACCCAAAAGCTCGGCCAGCAAGATGGCTCAGCAAGTAAAGGCACTTGCCAACAAACCTGAGTACCTGAGTTTGTTCCCCAGAACCCACACGGTAGAAGCAAAGAACTGACTCCTGCAAGTTGTCCTCTGACCTACACACATACACCATGGCATGATGCACCCACACACATACACATAAGTGTAATTTTTTAAAAGTTAAATAAACAAGGACTAGAGAGATGGCTCAGTGGTTAAGAGAACTGACTGCTCTTGCAGAGGACTTGGATTCAACACCCACATGGTGGATAACAATTATCTGTAACTCCAGTTCTGTGGAAATCCAAGGGCCTCTTCTGACCTTTGAGGGCATTGTAGGACTGAGTGAACGTAGGCAATATACCCAAACACATAAAATAATAAATAATTTTTAAAAGATTAAATAAACAAACATGCTAAATAGTGATGGTGGACACCAACTGACTACTCAATGGTCTGGGAAGAAAAATACTTGGAGAGGAAATCCAAAAACTTTCTTAGAACCAAGAATGAAGGTTTGTATCAATGAAGTTCTCCACTCCAGGTGACCAGGTCCCTGAGCTTCAAGTAGTCATCTAAAGTCCTCTGAGTACCTGCATATACGCAGGCTTCAGGCATGGCTGTGTCCAGGTGTAGAGTACAGCTAATGTTGGGATAGATGCCTTTTGACTGTGTTACTCCTCCATTGGAGGGCCTTGAAAATGCTGAGGTTCTCAGTCCTTTTATTATTTCTTCTTTGTGTGGTTATACATATAAGGCAGAGAGGGCCCCTCCCATCCTCACCTTACATCTTACATCCCCGACTCCACTCCTTGTCCTCTAGAGTCTTTACAACTCTCTCTTCTTTAGTGACTTTGTTCCTGCTGGTCCTGTGAATTTTTTTCCAACTTGATCCTGCTGTGGGGTTCTGCCTTTCTGGTTTCTAGGACTTCAGTTCTCTACCAGACTCTGAGAATACTCTTCATAAACAAATAGAGCTTCTGAGGCAGAAAGAAAGGAGAAGAGAGGGGTGGGGAGAGAAATAGAGATAGAGATAGATAAAGAGATGAGAGAGAGAGAGAGAGATCTCTTCCAGACTCATTCTTTTAACTCATATGATGGTGTCTGAAACAGTCTTTGGGGGCACATCCTATATCTTTTGCTTATATCATTTCTAAGATTTTTCTGAATTAAAGAATTGACATATAGCAATTATTTGTGGAGGACAGTGATATTTTGATACACATATATAGAATGATGAAATAAAGGCAATAACCATATCCACCTCATCTTTGTTGTTTTGTGGTTAAATCCAGATGGCCTATGATCTCAGTTCACAGATGTCCTAGGAGAACTTTGATCTTGGCAGTACAAATTTACAGGCCACAGCATGCAAGGGAAGGTCCTGATCCTACAGTGTTCTATCGACAACACCAAGGGAGGACATTTGTTGCTGTGGGGAGCTGGTGAGGTGGATTCACATTTCTCATCTATGTTTAGCACCGTTGAGCTGGGGGTGCAGCTGGAGATGCAACTCTGCAGTAGAGGACATGCTTAGCAAATGTGAACTCCTAGATTTGATCCCTAGTTCCATGACAAATAAAAAGCTTACTGCCACAGGCATCTGAAGAGGAAGATACATCTTACTTTTTCAAGCAAAATGAATTGAGGGAGGATGCTAGTGGGTTCTTTAAGTTTAAACATTAACTATTAACAAATGCTGTGTTATGAATACTAGTTTGAGTAGAGAAATACTACCCAGGAATCTCAAACTTCTAAACAGAGTGGAAACTAATTACTAAATACAAAGTTTTATCAAATGGAATGACAAACCTATCTGAAAACTGAGCATTTCTATTTTCAGCTCTAACACTGACTCACTGTATAGTTTCAGGCAAGTCACTTAATGTCTTTTTGGATCTTAGCTTCTCTATATGAAAAACAGCAATTAGAATACTGCTAAATAGAGGAACTAGTATTTATTGAGCAACTGTTCTCTAGCTATCATGTGCCAGATGCTCTATATCATGCTATAGTATTTCATTCAGTCATATAACAAATATTGTTGAGCACCTACTGTATACAGAAGATTGTGCCTGGTCTCAGAAATATATCAGGCACAAAACAAAGTGCTTGCTCTTTTAGAACTTAAATGCTCTGGATGCTTTGGAGTTGAAGAACAAGTGTTAGCCACCATGTGAGTTCTGGGAACTGAACCTGGGTCCTCTGAAAGAGCAGTAAGTACTCTTAACAGCTGAGCCATTCCTCCAACCCTCTATAAATCTTTTCTTTTCTTTTTTAAAGAAAGTAAGCTGAAGACAGGGTTAGTTATAGAGGGCAAGTTCTCCAGTGACATTAGGATTGGGTTTTAAGGGGCACATCACAGAGTCCAGAGTCTGTAAGTCAAGATCTGGGGATGAAATACACAGGGAGACAGTACGTATAAAGACTTGGACACTAGTTGAAGCTTAAACTCTTTGGAAGACCAGAACCTTAGAAGGGTAACCAAGTGGGAAATGGAGGGGGTCACCACTGGGTAGGACGAGACTAGAGACAGGCTATTGCCAGACCACAGAAGCCTTGTGGGCTGTGGTAAGCTGCTTGGGTTTTATTCTAATTGACCTGATTTACTTTACTTTCTTTTTTTTGAGACACAGGGTCTCCTGGTAGTCCCAGCTGGTCTCGATCTCACAGAGATCTGCCTGCCTCTGCCTCTGCCTCCTGAGTGCTGAGATCACAGGCGTGTGCCAGTACACCTGGGTGATTTACTTTTTAAAGAAAACTGTGAATATGATTATAGCTAGACAAGAATGGAAGCAGAGATAACAGCAGGGAGGCTGCTGTCTAGGTGAAAAGAACAAATATTTCCCGTAAAGGTCAGATAGTAAATATTTCAGGTTTTGTGGGTCACATAAGCTCTCTTCCACACATTCTTCTGTTCCTCCTCCACTCTAAAAAGGTTAAAAACATTCTTAGCTCTTAGGCAATACAAAAATAGGAGGTCCCATGCCTGATTATCTGCCTAGCTGAGCAGTGGTTTGCAGGCCTCTGGCTTAGAAAGAAGGAGAAACTGATTAATATCTATTTAGGACACAGAACTGATAGAACTTGCTGATGAACTGCCTGTGTATGGGGAGGGATGGAAGAAAAAGGAAGCAGGGATGGTTTCAGGCACTGGGTAGAAGGTGGTGCTGTTTACAGAGATGAGAAGGAAGCAGATTTGAGAAGCAAGGAGAGGGGAAATCAAGAGTTGCCTATTACTCATCCAGCACTGGATATAGACTTTGGAGCTTAATTATCAGTCTATAGATATATTCAAAGTCATGAGATTGGATGAGAGCAGCACAAATGTTCCAGGCCCAGATCCCAGGCACCAACATTTAGAGGACCCATTGATGAAATCCTTGGACTCTCTGTGTTAGAGAATATGACACATGGCAAAATATTGCCAAACTGTTTTCCAAAGGGGACTTTTGTATCTTCACAGAAACCATCTTGCCTCAGCTACTGTGTGTAGGACTATACATGTGGATGGGCAGAGACACAGGAACAGCTAGTACACTGGTAGTGAAGAGATTCAAGCCACACTGGAGGGTTAGGATGGTTAAAGACGGTGGTATGAAGTGTTTCCAAGGACTGTCACCCACAAAGCCACGCAGTAAGCTTATTACAAATGCAGTTTTGATTCACTGTCTGGTGAGATGTGTTTTAAAGATGTTCCTTCATATACAAAAGAAAAGTTTTAAAACCTGTGACTTAGAAACTCTCCAACACCAGAGCCTTTAGTAGCTCAGGAACCTTAGGTGGATCTGGCTAGGCAAATTTCAGAATGATAGATAGGACAGCACAGGACTTCCGGCCAGAAAGAAGCATTTACTCTGGCTGTGAGACACTTTCTACTCCATTACCACTTCCAAATAAGGTCTTTCTCATATACAAATGTAAGATGGTACCTTCTTCAACCTAGGCACAAAGTTTGAGTTTTAGTTCCCTAGGGATCTATCCCCTGCTCTCCAACTCCATAACATAAAATAGATATTTTGTGATTGTTATTATTTTGTGTCCTTCTATGAATAGGACAAATTTTCTAATTAAAAAAAAAAAAAGCCACATGTGGTGGAACATGTCTGTAATTCTAACCCAGGAGACTAAGACAGGAGGATTGAGGGTTCAAGACCTGGGTTACATATAGAGACCCTATCAAAAAAAAAAAAAAAAAGGTACACAAAATGTTAGTAAGACTGAAGTCAGGATTGCATTTTGGATACATTATATACTCAATGAATTTGTGTAAAAATAGCTAAAGAATCAAAGAAGGAATTTGCTGTTGGGCCTTCTGCTAGGAGCCAAGGAACCAGCCTTGCATTTGCAGAACTAGCATTTATTGTGCCTATGTGCCAAGCACTGTTTTAAATTAAGAATATAAGCAATGAACAGGCTACACAAAAATCCTTGCCCCCACAAAAGGGAGACAGACTAACAAATACAATAAAGAAGTAAAATGGGGAAGGGACCCCCGGACAGGGGACTGGAGAGATGGCTCACTGGTTAAAAGCACTGGCTATTCTTGCAGAATACCTGGCTTTGAATCCCAGCACCCACATGGTGGCTAACAATTGTCTGTAACTCCAGTTCCAGGGGATCTGACGCCCTCTTTTGTTCTCGACAGACACTGAACGACCCGGGTGCACCTACACACATGCAGCCATAACACTCATACACATGAAATAAATTTTTTTAAAAAGTACTAAAGTAGATGCTATCTCAATGATGACAGCTAAGCAGAGAAATAAATACTACAAAGCAGAGACAGGAAGTGTTAGAGGCTGGGAATAAGTGAAATTATAGGACAAGAAAGGATTTGAGAGCTATGACATAGGAAAGTAACTCAACTTCTCAGTCTCACTTTCTTCATTTGTAAATTATCATAGTGCCTTCCTGAGGAAGGCTCAGGTCTTTTATGATTTTGTTGTTTTATATTTATTTATTTGGGATGGGGGAGTGTTGAGGTCAGAGGGCAATTTGCAGGAGTCGATTTTCTCCAACTACCATGTGGGTCCCCAGTGGGTGGGGGAGGTGGGGTCCTAGAGATGGAACTCTGGTTGTCAGGCTTGGCAGCAAGTACTTTTACCTGCTGAGTCATCTCGCTGGTCCCTGAAATTTTTGTAGTAGTTTTTTGTTTGGTTTTTGTTTTTCTGAGACAGGGTAGCCCTAGATGGCCTGGAACTTGCTATGTAGACTAGGCCTCAAACTCACAGAGATCTACCTGCCTCTGCCTCCTGAGTGCTGGGAAAAAGATATGCACCACCATGCCAAGCGGGAATTTGAATATTGAATAGTCACTGATTCTTAATTCAGGCTCTTCTGAAATTTTTTCTCAACTAGATCCCTTTAAAAATTTATGGCTGTATTGCTCAGTTACAGTAAGAATCCTACTAAGTCGATTTGGCTAAAGACTCCCCTTACTCCTGATAGTTTCTCCTAGTTTTCTACTCAATGATGCCACTGCCCACATACCCTGATCCTTGGCGGCAAATTCCTATTTGCCTTGTATTAGGAGTTGAGATGAAGCTGCGTCCCCAACAACACAACTCCATTACAGTGTGAAGAACATCAATCTCCTCAGCCTTCTGGAATAAAGCACTACAGCTCTCTAATAAATGTCATGAACACCTTTGAAAAATATTTTATTTATTATTTTTATGTGTATGAATGTATTGTCTGCATGTGTAAGTGTACCCATGCCATGCCCACAGAGGTCAGAAGTGGCATCAGATCCCCTGGAACTGGAGTTGTGGACAGTTGTTAGCCACCATGTGGGTGTTGGGAATCAAACCTAGGTCCTCTGTGAGAGCAGCCAGTGCTCTTAACGGCTGAGCCATCTCCTCAGCCCCATGAACACCTTTTTAACAGTATGAAAATTTCTTGGCAATTCAGATTCTTAGTTTCCTTATCTATAAGATGAAAATGTTTGCTTAAATTATTTTACAGCATGTTTGAAAAGGTCAAATGAGATCATTAAGATAGGTGAAAACAGGTTGTGTCTGGCAGCACATGCCTATAATCCCAGCACTCAGGAGGCAGAGTTAGGAGGATCACTGTAAGTTCTAGTCCAGCCAGGGCTACATAGAATCTGCCTCAAAAGATAAACAGAAGATATTTAAACATGTATAATCTATTATATAAATGTTAAGATGAAAATATACACACAGGTATTTTATGGGCTGTGAATCTCTTACTAATGGTTACCAGAGCCTTAGGACTTGAGTGAACAATGAATTCCACAACTGTTTATATTGCTACCCAGGCATTGGCAGAGAAAAGGCCTATGAAAATTATCAGGACACAGTCAGTAGACTAGCAATCTTATCTAACATCAGGAACAAAACCATCAAACTAAATGTTCCTAAGTGGACACCTCATAAAATATTATATGGCATTTGTCAAATTTTAAGAGGTTCAACGACTCCATTATGTTTGTTCTTGTTTTGTTTGCAGGACTTCTGTTCCAGAAAAAGAACTAGGTGGACTGAAAGGAGTTATAAAAAATAAATAAAAAGAACAATCATTTAAATTATTAAGGGCAGATAGTTTTATCTTTTGGATCGCTTTGCTAATGCTCAATAAATATTAATTAAAGTGGATAATGGTTAGAAACAGGCTATAGTGTATTCCTTGGTGTTGTGGTTTCAAGGGCAGGAGAGGGGTGTCTGATTTTGTTTTTGTCTGTTTGTTTGTTTGTTTTTAATACACTGTGTTCCTGTAGTTCAGGTCTTCTTGGAACTCATTATGTAGCCCAGACTGGCCTTGAGCTTAGGGCCATTCTCCTTCCTCACCCTCTAGAGTTCCAGAATTACAGGCCTGAGGTACTCTCATGGCTCTTCATATATTTTTCAGCTCTAAATACTTGGTATCATAAAGATGCCAAACAGTTTTCATTTATTTAGTTTTAAATTTATTTTATTTTTTTAATGTATATGAATGTGTTGCCTGCATGCAAGTGCCCGGGTCATGCAATGCCTGCGGAGGTCAGTAGAGGGCGTCAGATCTCCTAGAACTGGAGTTATGGACAGCTGTTAGCCACCATGTGGGTGCTGAGAATCGAACCTCAGCCCTCTGCAAGAGCAGCCAGGGCTCTGAATCACTGAGCCATCTCTCCAGCCCTAGATGCCAAATCTTTTTAACAATAACACAATTAGGTTATTTAGCCTAATGGTGCTAGTCTACTTAATACATCCTGATGCATATCAATAAACATGCTGTACATGCATAGTATAGCACACAGGTAACCAATATTTACTAAATGAATGTATGACTGATTGCTGTGAATCTACTACAGAATAGCCTACTTTTTTTAAATATAAAGAGTGCATTTGAGGGGCTAGAGAGATGGCTCAGCGGTTAAGAGCACAGACTCCTCTTAGAGAGGACATAGGTTCGATTCCAAGCACCCACGCGGCGACTAACAATCCACCATAACTCCAGTTTCGGAGGTCAGACGCCCTTTTTGTCCTCCGCAGGCACTGCACAACACGAGTGCACTTACGTGCAGGCAATACTCATACACAAACAAAATAAATGAAAATAATAAAGTGTGCATTTGAAACACGCTGATACTTTCATCCCTGGACAACGCTAATCTGGTAAATCGTACTTTATGCTTATCTCTGATTAGACGAAAACAAGGTGTCTTATTGAATTTAAATATAAAAATAAAACTTGGTTTGAGAATAGTTCACCATAGAAGGCGCTCAATGTTTACTAAATAAATACATTTGTAACACAAACTTCAAACAGGCCAAATACCCGGCTTAGGGGCATTAACCGAAAGACTGCCAACTCACCCCGTGACCTCTGAGACTGTGGCCCACACTCACTAGGTGACAAATTACAATTTCCTATGACATTTTCCCCTTCAGTGTCTCATTACGCCAAGTGCCAGCAAAGTAAGCGCGGGAGGCTGAGTTTCATCTCTGACTCCTCCCAGTCTAGAGGCCCGAGGGCAGGCTCAGCGAAAGGCCTTGTGGCTGTTCTCTATTGGGTCCTGGTTGCTATGGTGTCATCGACAGTAAAACTCCCAAGTACCACTTCCGAGAATGAAAAAGAGAATTACTTCCGGGGTTGCCCACACTTGCAATGGCCCACTCAGAGGTCTTTCGCCTCAACAAAAAATAAAACTTGTATGATAAATCCCATACAGCTCTTCTCTGATCACTTAAACTTGTAGTCATAAGGTAGTACCGTATCCTTTCTTCCCTTTGAAAATGATTTCTTACATAGTCTTGGTCCACTAGCCAATCTCCAACATGGCGACCACGGCATCGCTAGAGCGGAGATGAGTCACGTGGGTCCTCGCGGTTCCGGCGCGATAGAGGCCCCGGGTGGTGAACGCGGATCCGGCACCATGTCTGGTTTGTCTGGCCCTCGCCCCTTGGCCTTGCTCTTTCTGTTCCTGCTCGGCCCCAGCTCGGTCCTCGCCATCTCTTTCCATCTGCCCGTTAACTCTCGCAAGTGTCTCCGCGAGGAGATCCACAAGGACCTCCTAGTGACGGGCGCCTACGAGATCACCGACCAGTCTGGGGGCGCCGGCGGCCTGCGCACCCACCTCAAGGTGCGGCCCTGGGCGCGCGGGGGCGGGAGGGGCTGTGGCAGGCGCCGTCCTGGGGAGGTTTAGGTAGGGGGAGGCCGCGGGTGCACGCTGGGGTTGGCCTAGCCTTCCCGGGCGCCAGGGATGCGTGGTGGGGACCGCCCCCTCACCCCGCACGTTGGGGTTCGCGGGGCGGGGCTCCGCGCCGGGGTCGGGGAATCCTTGAGAAGGCCGGGGTTCTTCACCCAGAGTAGTGGCTGGAGAGCTAGGGCCACCTCGCCCTAGAGTGGTTGTCAGCGTCCTGCAACGGATGGGGCTCAGGTACTTGGAGCAATAACTCGATCTTCTTGAGAGGATATGTGATTATTGGCATCATAAGACACTGCAACCCTACAAGATAAATGGAGACAGTAAGGCTGTGACTAATAAAACTTATTTATTAAGCATCTGCTGTGTCACTTCCTGTGCTTCATAAAGTTGTTCATTTAGTTCGTACACTAACCTGTGAAAGAGGTGCTGCTAGTCTCATTTAATAAATGAGGAAGTTGAAGCTCAGGTACAATAAACGAGTGTTAGAGATCAAATTGGTTAGCTTTGTAGACAGAGAAGTTCCATAACTTTGTCCTCCCTTTGCTTTTAGTCGGTAATTCCTGGGACATTAAAGTCCACGATTAGTGTCTAGTCCTTTTCCTTAGGTATACTAGGTCTGGGCTTAGCTGAATCTCAACTGGACTTTTGGATGGTGACAGCTACTTCCTATAATACATTTGGTCCCATCTTTTAGTGAAAAAGTTGCTTGGCCAGATTTTTGAATTGTGAATGTAATTCTGTATCAGTCAAGAGTTGATTTTGTTCTACATAATTTTATTCATTCACAATAAACAGGGTGGTAAATTTTTGTTTCTTTTTAACAGAATGAAACTTTAAATTCTTTAACTAGAAGAAACAGTTTTACTTTTAACAGAACTTCAGATATATTGTTTATATTTAAGGTATTGGACCCCAGTAGCAATAGAAAATGGAATTTATGCTTTGAGAGAGAAAAATGATTTTCAGGGCTATTATTTTGTGATCCATTCTTTTATTCTCTGTAGCTATTGAACTGTGTGTCTAAGGAAGTAGTGACTGGAAAATTGTAGACATAGATGCAATGCTTTGGGTTGGTAATGACTTCTGGCTTTTCAGAGTAGAAGAAAGTAGTTCATAGAATCAAAGAATTTGAGACCTTGCTCTCCAGTGTTGCTGTTTCTCCTTAATTCCTATATTTTAAAACCCTTCAGTGGCTCACTGTTGCTGATCATTTACAGCTGCCAGCCCGCTTTGTATTCCTCATGGTTTTGAAGCTTCACTTGTCACTTTCCAATTAGTGTCCAACATGGGGCCTTACCGAACAGCATTTGTTTTCTACCTTGTAACTACTGCTTCTGTTTTGTCTTGCTTGTTAGACTGTTGTCCTAAAGGCACGGGTTATTTTCGTGTTTATATTTCGTGCTAAATGTATTGCCCTGCTTCTAGTAAGCGAGCATTCAGTGAAATCAGAAGCCCTGGCGTGACCTTACAGTAATTAATGTCCAGGGATGACTCTGATGCAGAAGAAACATCAATCAGCAGCAGGAGTCAGTGCTCCCACACACTAGCATTTCGTTGTCCCTTCGTAACTCACATGCCAAGTAGATAACATGGAGGAATGAATTGAGGCAAATTATTTTAAGAAGATAACCTAGAAGCAGTGATGATACCTGGAGTCTAACTAGCAGTGTTGGAGAATGTGTTGGACTGGCCAGTACTCAGCTGTCTGGTTTTGAGACTGTCTCGCTGTGGCGCTCAGGCTGGCCTGAACTCCCTCACCTCCTGTGTCAGCCTAGAAAGTGTAGGGATTATAGCTGTGTGCCAGCATGCCCAGCAGAACTCAGCTCTTGATGCTACTTGTCCGGCAAACACATAGGCCCTTTGTCCCATCTGGCTTTTTAAATGAAATAAAAAATACAAATTTTGATGTGAAAGTTCTGATTTTTATCACCAACTAAGTTGCTTTTGGCAGTGCTTTGTTTTCAGTGTTGTAGAGAATATATCCATTTATATCTGTTACCTAGATTTGCAGTTATGGAGAGCCATACTTGTTTCATCTTCACGTTTCCTTTATTACTTTATGCTAAATTGTTTGGACCCCAGTAAATCCCAGGTGTCATGATATTTCAGTCCAGGATACTTCAACATGAATCTCTATAAAAATGAAATGTGGGCTGGAGAGATGGCTCAGCAGTTAAGAACACTTGTTCTTCCAGAGGACGGGGTTTTGAGTCTCAGCACCCACATGACAGCTAACAACCATCTGTAACTCTTCTGGCCTCTGCAGGGCATCGTATGCACGTGGCGCACTTACATACGGACAAAATGCTTATACACGTAAAAAAATAAAATATTTTTAAAAGGAACATGACCATAATGTTATATGATTGAATGAGACCTTTTGAAATTAACAATGAGCTAGGTACAGTCGAGTACATCTATAGTCCCTGCTACTCAGTATACTGAGGCAGGAGGATTAGTTCAGTCTAGGACTTCAGAGCCAGGCTGGGCAACAGACCATCTGTCTTTAAAAACAACAGCAGCAAAAAATGAGACTGAGGATCAGTTGAACCCATGAGTTTTGAAATTCACCTAGGTAACAACATATCCAGATCGTTTTCTCAAAAAGAAACAAAACCTCCCAATAATTCCTTAATACTATGTAATAAATACTCATGCCCAGCCCAGAATAAGTTGCCCTCACGCTTACCGGTGCAGTGGTTCAGCAGGTAAAGATACTTGCTGCTGAGCCTGAGTTCCATCTCTGGAACCCATATGGTAGAAGGAGAGAATTAGCTCCCAAAAGTTGTCCTCTGACCTACACACACACATGCATATGTATCCACCCATACACAAACACAATAAATAATACAAATTTTAATTCTCTACTTGTTTTGAAAAATACCTATTTAAAATTTATTTGTTGTGGCTGAAGAGCAGGCTTAGTGGTTAAGAACACATTGTGCTCTTGCCAAAGACCCAAGTTCAGTTCCCAGCACCCACATCAGGTATCACATCTACCTGTAACTACAACTCCAAGGGATCCCAGCTCTCTTCTAGGCATCAGCACTCACACCGACCCATACACAGACACATATAATTAAACATAAAACAAATCTTTAAAAACAAAAAAGGATCCTCTCTAATTAGGAGTAGACTACAGTCTTCCTCTCCCTCCTTTTTTGTTGTATTGGAGTCAATTGTCATACATTTTGGATTTTCTTATTTTCTTTTTTAAATGGTGCTGGGACTTGAATCTTGAGTCTCGTATGTGCCAGGCAAGTGCTGTACAACTAAGCTATATATGCTCCATCTCTCATTTTATTTTTCTGTTGTTCGGCACCATGTGGGTGCTGAGAACTGAATCCAGGTCCTCTGTAAGAGCAGCCAGTGCTCTTAACTACTGAGCCATCTCTCCAGCCCCCAGATTTTTAAAAAAATAATTCTTTTTATTTATTGCTTTTATTTTATGTGTGAGTGTATTGCCTGCATGTATGTAAGTGTACCTGTGGGGATCAGAAGAGGGTTCAGATTTCCCTGGAACTTGAGTTATGGACGGTTGTTAGTTGCCTTGTGGGTGCTGTGAACCAAACCCTGGTCCTCTGCAAGAACAGCCAGAGCTGTTTACCACTGAGCCATCTTTCCAGCCTCCAGGGTTGACTCATTTCTTAAGGTAGACTGGGAGTTCCTGGAGTAGTATCTTTCTCACCATTGCAGTGCTCATGTCTCTGTCTGGCACACAGTGGGGCGCAACAAAAAAAATGAGTGACCAGATGCCTTCCTCATCTCTAACCTTTGCCTCTTCACTGCCCTTCTCTTCTACTCTTGCCATACTGAGTATCTTGCTCATCTTTGAATGTAATATTCTAACCTGGCTCAGTGTTTGCTTTGGGTTGTCTCCTATGTGCTTCCATTACATCCTGTTTGACAGGTCACTCTTCATGTAATGTGTTTCCTTTATGACTTCTATGTCTTATCCATCCAAGTGTCTTCACCATAATATACACATTGTTGAACAACTGAGTTAAATATTTTAGTCCTTTTTTGGTTAGGGATTTTGTGTGTGCGTGCGTGTGTGTTTGTGTGTGTGTGTTTTACGTGCTTGTCAGAGAGAATGTGTTTGTGTTTGTGTTCATGTACACAAATACGGAATCCAGAGGTCAGCATCAAGTATCTTCCTCTCTCACTCTCTACCTTTTTTTTTTCCCCCCTTGAGACATTCTCTTCTTTTTCTTGCTGGATCTGGATATCCCCAATTCAGCAAGACTAACTTGCCAATAAGCTCCAAGGATTCTCCTGTCTCAGCTGTTCCAGCTAAGATTACAGGCATTGCATCACTGCACCTGGCCTTTTAAGCTTGGTGCAGAGAATCACTTTACTGACTGAGCCATCTCCCCAGCCCTGGGGTGTTTTGGTTCGGTTTGGGGGGAGGGGCGTTGTGGTGATGGTGGTGCTGTTGGTGGTGCTGTTGCTGCTGCTGCACATATATCATCACACCCACATCTTAGTTTTCTTTGGAGAGAGGTTTAAGATAGGATCTCATGTAGCCCAGACTGGCAGAGGATGACTTTGAACTGATCCTCCTGCTTCCACTTCCAAAGTGCTGGGATTACAGGTGAGCACCACCACTCTCAGATTATTTTAGGCTTCTTAAAGCCCTTAGAATAGTGAGGAGTCTAAATCTAGATTGGGATTCAAGTGCTACACTGGTTATGGAGCATGTGATCTTAATTTCTTAAGCCCTCCTCATCTTGCCCTTTATGTCAGATGTGGTGATGGTAGAACTCTTGGGGTTCTTAGAAGAACTGAGTACGTGGATTCTTTATTGCACAGAACCAGTTATATTGTTTCACAGGTGTTATTACTTCTTTCCTCTCTACTGAATGAAAATGGATTTGCTCATTTCACTCAGATCCCACATGCGAAGTGACCAGATATGGGATATTTTAATAAGAAGTATTCTGGGCATTTTGTTTATGATTCTTATATTTATTTAAAAATATTTCTTTAATATTTAGTATGTGTCTTGCCTGGTGGATGATTAGGAATGGACAGGGGTCAAAGTCCATGAACTTTAGGGGGGAAAAAAAGAGAGATAAAGCAAAAACCGGCAAAAAAATATAATTTCAGGTGGTGTAAAGTATTCTGATAGGTCAAGCAGTAGAGTAGGAAGTGACTGGTGGGTAAAGAATATTTGAGTGGTCGGTGAAGTTCCCTGAACAGATAGAAATGATTTGAAACCGTGTGTGGGATTCCGACTCATGGAGACACGTTTTGTATTAATATTTCCAGTTGTGTGTATCCCATGTCTCTTCCCTACTTCACCAAATGAGGCGAAACCACACTCAGTAATAAGGTATAAAGACTGTGCTACCCACAATTGAAGCAGGAAGTGTCACCTCACCATTCTTTTATAGAAGTTACCCTATTACTTCAAGTCCTGATAAAACACTGTTGTAAGGGCCAGTGGGGTAGCTCAGCTGATAAGAGCACTGGCTATTCTGAAAGAAGACTCCAGTTGGAATCCCAGCACCCACGTGGCAGCTAACAAACTGTCCATAACTCCAGTTTCAGGGCATCCAACACTCTTTTCCGACCTCCACAGGCATTGAAGCACACAGGTGCACTATACACATGCAGACAATACACTCATACATAAAAAATAAATAAAAAATAAATTTAAAAAGCCCATTGTAGACACTCAATCCTGTGTTGGGATTACAGGTTTGAACAACTATGCTTGGCAACATGAAAAGGTGCATGCTATAGTTTCCAGAGTTTTCTTTTAAGGGACTGATTTTATTTCTGGTGTCTACATGGAGAACTTTTCTGTGTTGGAGAGGAAAAATAATAGAACACTTGTTGCTCGTTCCTCAAAAAAAGCCATCCTTTTATCAAAGCTACTGCGTTGATCTTTTGCTTTGGCGGGCGGATATGGTCCTTTCAAGTTGATATTTAACTTGACTTGCCAGTGGATTAGAAGCAGAGTGGTAACCAGATGATCTGGTACAGAAGGGTAGTTGATGCTTTAGCATTTGATTGCACTAAAATCTAGTTTCTTTTCGTATTATGTACAGAAGTTCTAGCTTTCACTTAAACTCTGACCTTGTTTCCTTCTTCACAAAAGTTAAAGGATGTGTTCCTTCATTTAAATCCTACTCACTGATCAGTTTTGCCTCTTTTGAACTAATTTAGAAAAGGGGACTGCTTAGATTTTGAAATTTTGAAGGCAGACTTGGGTTTCTAGGAAGTAGAACAACAAATTATAAGGGTCACCTGGAGCAGTGCAATGGCTTCCATGTATCAGTCGATGACTGGTGGTTGGTGCTAAGCCACTGCCCCATATTCATATACAGCCTGGCAGCCTGGACAGTAGGGCCCTCTGTGAAGTCAGCCAGCTGGCCACAGACCAGAATTTGGACTCCCAAACAAGCCTCAGACTTGAGGGAGGTTGATGTCATCTGCTTGATCCTGCACTCCAACTTCATTGTTCAACATAGCGTGTGGGAAATCAAGAGACTAGTTGTTAAAAAAGAACAAGGCTTTGCTTGTGCCTAAAAGGGTCATGCTGGAGGTTTTTACCGTAAATAACTTTGGAACAGTATGAAAAAAAACATTTGATCTGGCTTCACCCCCGCAGGAGTATTGTTAGAGCAGCAACTGGTCTTTCGTTTTCACTCCCTCCCTTCCTCTCTCTTCTCTCTTTCCTGCTCTTCACTCCCCCACAACCCCCTCCAGTCAATCATGAGGTATTGTCTGTGTTAAGTTAATGTAGCAGATGCAGGAAGGGAGCATCTATCCATTATCTTAAAATTCCAGTGCCTAGAAATTTTCCATTTCTGGTTCTCAGCATTTGTACAGAAATCTTCCTTGGCCATGTTAGCTTAAGCGGTGTTTGTGTACTGTGCTGTATCATTACTAAATTGGGCGGGAAATTTGAAAGAATTTAGTGTTGAATGCTGCTTGCAGTCCAAGTTTGACTTTATTCTGAGTAAAATCTAGGTATGATCTTTTGATTTCAGGAATGTAGTTAATGTACACAAATGTTATATTTGTTCTTGATTTAAAAAATCAAGGTAGAGAGTCGAGAGGTGGCTCAGTAGTGAAGAGCACTGACTGCTCTTACAGAGGACCCAGGTCTGTTCCTAGCACTGACTTGGCAGCTGACATCTGGCAGTAACTCTAATTCCAGGGGATCCCCTACATTTTCTTCTGGCCTCTGTGGGCATTACATGCACATGTTAACACATACAGTCAGGCAAAACACACACATAAAATTAAAGAAATAAAATCTTTTTTCTTTTTTTTTGTAAAGTGTTTACTCTCTTCAGGGGGACATGACACCTCTGGGCCCCATGGCTGCCACTCACATGCATAAACGCACACGCAAACACATACACATAGGTAAAACTAAAAATAAGTTTTTTTTAAAAAGAAATCTGGGTAAATAGAGTTTGATAGATGGAGAGAGTTTGAGGCCAGCCTGAGCTACATAAAGATTCTCAAAAATATATACACATGAAAATGTTTGCTCCTTAAACTCTCTAAGTTTGAGAATTATGGATGGGCATGTGTGTTTGATTTCAGAATAGAGGGTTTTTTAAATTTTAATGTTTCAAATAAACTTATTTTAGAAGTTTTGGGCTAGACATGTTGATGCATGTCTTAAGCCCTAGCACTCAGGCAGAATTGAGGTTCAGGGCCAGCATGGGCTATATAATATATGTGTGTATGTGTTCCAAGTCAGCTGGGGCTGCATACTGAGGTTCCATCTCAAAAAAAAAAAAAAAAAAGTTTGAGGGTTAGAGAGATGGCTCAATAGTTAAGAGTACTAGTTGTTCTTACAGAGGACCCAGCACCCATGTGGCAACTAACAACCATTCGTAACTCCAGTTCCAGGGGATCTAATGCCCTCTTCTGTCCTCCATGGGCATTGCACAACACGGATGCATTTGCACACAACACACAAGCAGGCATAACACTCATACACATAAAATAAAAATAAGTCAGAAAAATTTTTTTCAGTTGGAGATTTACAGAAAAATAGCAAAGGTTATTTAATTCTCATATATATCACACCCAACATCCCCCCATGGTAACATGTTAGGGTTATATATCAGTCACAGTGAATGAACCAATATTGATACATTATTAAGTTTATATTCTTTTTTTGAGAAAGAGTCATACTACATAACCCAGGATGATCTCAAACTAATTCATGATCCTTCTGCCTTTGCTTCCCAAGAAACTAGGGTAACAGATGTGCATCACTATGACTGGCTAAGGTGAATACTTCATTCAGATTTGCTTAGGTTTTTTGGTTTTGTTTTTCTAACCTGTTAGAGCACCCCATCCTAGATGCGTTGCTTGTGCTCATGCCTCCTCTGGCTCCTGGAGTTTTCAGCAACCTCTTGGACTATTCTTAGGTTGTGGTAGTGGTGGTTCTTTTTAGTGACTTCCCTTATTTTTGATGATCCTTTGAGTTTTGAAGGGTACTCGTGACCCTGTGATGGATTTGTCTGATAATTTTCTCACAAGACTGGGTTTGGCAGAATAAGACTATAGAGGTCAGATTATTGTTTTTGTCGTGACCCTGTGATGGATTTGTCTGATAATTTTCTCACAAGACTGGGTTTGGCAGAATAAGACTATAGAGGTCAGATTATTGTTTTTATCACCTATCAACATGACTTAGCAATGATTTTAATATGATCAGCTGGTTCAGTTAGTGTTTGTCAGGTTTCTGTAGCTGTTCTTTTATAATAGTTCTTTGAGATGAAGCCGCTTTGTTCAACCAACCCACACGTAGAGTGGAGAGTTAGAGTCACTTCCTTGAGGGTTCAATATTTCATAAATTGAGTCTTCTTAAAGAGCGACTTCTCTTCTTCCTCATTTATTACTGGTATGAATTTATGGATAGTTATTGTGTACTTTGAATTGCAGCCCATTGCTACTTTTTGTTGTTGATCAAATTGTTTTCAGTTTTAGCTGTGAGAACAGTTTTCATTGACTTGTGTCCCCATCACTTACCCCCATTCTAGGGGTTTTGTTTTGGAACATCTCCTTACTTTCTGGCACTACGATACCATGTTCTTCGTGTATATTTCCTGATGTGGTCCTAGAATTCTAGGATCTGCCATTTCTCCAAGGACCCCTGTTTCATTTATTGGGGACTAATATTAGAAGCCAAGATCTGAGTAGAGAATATTGTTAACAAGTTGTTTTTTTTTTTTATAACACCCTCAGCCCCCTATAAACAAACACAACTGTAGCAACAAGTGGACAAAAGTAGTTCCAACCCTTGTAACTTTAGAGCCATGCTAGAATTCTGTGAACAGCAGGAATAGGCTAGGATGGGGAAGGGGGGGGGATGTGGTGGTGGTGGTGGTGGTGGTGGTGGTGGTGGTGGTGGTGGTAAGGGTAAGGAGGCAGGGCAGAGAACCAGGTTTGAGTACATTCAGGTTCCTTAAGTCCCAGCCTAGGTGTTAGGTGAGGCCATTCACTGTTACAGAGAGTCACTAAGAACTGTTTGAACTGTGTTTCTGTTCTGTTTTATTTCTAATTGCTTTATTGACCTAAGCTACTTAAAGGTCCTTCTGCATTGGGCAGGATGTTTTCTTGAATGTTTGGTAAAGGAATTCATTAGCAGGTAGCTTCAGGAACAGGACCAGTGTATGAGCCTGTTTCCAGCCACTGCTTAGAATGATCCAAGAAAATCTAATTCTAGATAAGTTTATTTTCCCAGTCTTCTCACTTAGTTGACAGTTTCAGTGTGAATATTCACATGTTCTTGACATCAACTACGCTACATATACAATTAACACCTTTTCCTCTTTTTTAAGTTATGAACCTAGGTTTGCTTTTCATCAGAAGGTGCTATTCCTTGATGTTATATGTGGGTAAATTTTACAGCTTAATATTGCCTTTGTTTAATCAAAGAATTCTATGATAATTCCTACACCCCTTTTGTTGTTGTTTTTAAATCCTTTAGCAACTAGGTATTGTGGTACACATCTTTAATGAGTAGGCAGAGGTAAGTAAGTCTCTGTGAAATCAAGGCCAACCTGGTCTATACAGCAAGTTCCAAACCAGTTGGGGCTACAGGTAGACCCTGTCTCAGAAAGAAAAAAGAAAAAGAAAAAATTTCAAATAAAAATATAAAAGCTTTTATCGCAAGCAAACTACCAGTTGTTAACATATTCGCAAGGTAATTGTATAGACTTTAAGAAGAAGCTGTAGCAGCCACTGCTGCTGCTCTGAATTCTTGAGAAAGCAGGTGATCTTTCAAGGTGATCTGTAATCATAGCATTTTAACTAAAGGAAATTTTAAACCAGCATTTGCTGGACATGGTGATGTACTCCTGTAATCCTAGCACTGAAGAGACTGAGGAGGATTGCCACAAATTCCAGGCCAACCTAGGCTACATGGCAAAACTCTGCCCTGAAAAAAATTAATTAATTAGTTAGTTAATCATTTCAGCTTATTAGGTTTTGTGGGCTCTGATTAATCATTGAGTTTGACCCAGTTTCCTGTTCATTAATTTTAGCTACATGCTGGTTTATATAGTGATGTTGGGGTTAGGGGATGTGATTTTTTTTTTTTCCTACAAGAGTAATAGATTTGCTCTTAAATAACTGCAGTCATATGAATTAGATAGAAAAACTCTGGTTTTCAGAAAAATCTTAAGGTGTTAGACTATTCTGAAGTCCATATGAGTTAGTCCAGCCTGAAAGTTCAGATTTTTTGCTTGGATTTCTGAGTATCTAAATAAGTACCCTCACATAGTTGGGTTAGCAGAAAGTAATAGGAAGGATAAAATTGTGAAGTCCTAAGGGAGTACTTAGCATTATCACATACAATTTCTGGAAGGTCAGTTTTATGCTGATAAAAGGCTGTGGTGGATTCTTTGCATTCAGCCTGTAGAAACACATTCAAATCTTTGCTCTAGAATGAAATCAACCTCTAATATAGTTTTTCAGCTGTCAAAGGATAGCAAATGGTTCTTCATGAGTGCAACTCCTCAGCACACCTTGGAGAGGAACAATTTAAACAATATTCACTCCTTCTGAGTACCAGTTGGAAACGTGAATTGTTCTGGAGTCCTTCAAAGGAACATGGCAGGCTTCTTAATTCATTTTGCAAATCATTCTGTGCAGCATTGTTACCAGTGTCTTAATAAGAGTTTTATGACCTGCATTTAAGCCCTATTATGATCTGGAAAGACTCCTTTCCTTAAATAAAAAATAGTATTGAAGGACAGTTTTAATGTTTTAGGAGAAAATCAGGAGATCACAATCTCTCTTCCAGGAAATAAGATGGTTAGGCAAATGTATGCCAAATCTTGTAAACCCTGTTAAATTGTGTTGTTTGTGCTAGGCCAGTGACCTGGTCTCTTTCCTTGCCTGAGCATGGAGATGATGAAATCTCTGATGTTCAGTGCTTAACTTTATTGCTTATTCCCTGCTGTCCCCTGCTGGTTTCTCTTAGGATTAAACACATCTAGCAACTTGGAGTTCTTACCTCTCTTTAGTTGTCTTTGACTTCCTTCATATGCGTCAAATCCAAATTAGGGTTTTTATATTAGCTTAGAATGTGAATATCTGTTATTCCTAACAGTTATCATTGTGCATTTGGGAGGCTGAATATAGGAAAGTGAATGCTTGGGTGGGAGCTGACTCTAAAGAATGCATGTATCATACCACTGGTCATGACTACACATTAGTTTGGGATTTAATTAATTTCCAGACCTTGTAATATGTATGTAGCCAGGGGAGTTACAGAGTTACTACACCACCATTATGGTTACCTGAACATAGCCTGACTCTTAAATTTAGTTTTTAAGAGTGAGCCTGATCTCAGAGGGCATTTGTCTTTCTCCTGGAATTGTGCCATTGGAACTGTCTTGCTGGTATTCTGTCCCTGGAGCTGTGTCCTGGAGCCTCACCCCACCCATACTTTTATTCAAAATGGTTTCTCCAACTTCAGTCAGGGGAGTACGAGCTGGGCTTTGCCCTAATCTTACCAGACATCTTTTTATCCCTTCCCAATCTCCTCTGTGTGCAGTGAAGGTGGGTGCACTTGCTTTCACTTTGATATGTGAAGTCTCTAGCTTACCTACATTCATTCAATCGTTATCTTTTTGTGTGGAGTCCCAAATTGAGGTTGCTTAGGAAATGAGATCAGGTGCCCAGGTCACAAGACACAAGAGTACCTGGTTTCACTTGGGTTAATTAAAAGTTTAGTCCCTATTATGTCCCTTTGTAAGTCTTTCCTACAGGGTGTCAAGCAGTTCATTTTGGTTTTGCTCTTTTCCTTAATTGGTTATTCAGGAAAAGTGTCCCATGAACAGAGGCTTTAATGAACCTTGAGGGCTAAAATTTACCTTGTGGCTGCCCACTGATTTCTCTGAGGTGATGTGTTCCACTTGGGAGGACTCTTAGATGATTTGCACTGACTAGAAGAATCCAGAGTTTGTTAATCATGCTTGGTTTCTGTGAATTTCACTTGAGAACTTCATATTTACCATCTCTCCTACCCTGAATGTCTTTAATGTCTTTACCCCTGTTCCCTTTGTTGATAGTCATGCTTTAAGATTCAGCTTACATGTTACGCCCTCTGCGACTCACCCTGACCCACCATAATCCTACTGCATTTGTAGCAGTGAGCTCTTTGTAGTGTGGATTTGCATTTATCAGATGTCTAGTGATTTGGGGCATCTTTTTATACATCTGTTAGTTACTGGTATGAAGTGATGGACTATGCTAATTAAGTTGGTGGATTGAATATAAAACATTAATATTGCATATCTTGAGTACATACACTTTCCACTTATACCAAAAACTATAAAAGGACAAAGAAACAAGGGAGCCACAAAAAAAAAAAAAGCTGTCTTGTTTCTTGTCCTTCTCCTTACTTACTCAGCCACCAGCACAGATCTCAGTATCTTAAATGCTTGTCACATTAATGAGTGATGCTGGGTGGCAGACATACTAGACCAATATTAACTGGTGTTTAAATTAGAGAATTTATTGGCACATCCTTTCAAATTTGCCTAATATGTTAACTTTCTTTAGTTATAATGGACTTTTTATAAAACAATAGCTTTGCTTTTTATAATAAATAATATATGCCTTTATAGAAAATAGAAGATAGAGGCTTCAATGAGATGGCTCAGTGAGTAAAGGTACTTGCCACCAAGCCTGGTGACCTAGTTCAGTCCCCAGAACCCACGTGATAGAAGGAGCCAACCAAAAGCTGTCTTGAGACTTCCACATGTACATTATGATACTCGTCACCAACAATAATAAATAAGGAAATGTAAAACAAATCATGTGTCTGCGTGTGTGTATAAAGAGAAAATCTCACCACCTAGAATTAACTACTATTTTTAAAGTGCTTTTACCACCACCTATATATAGGCATTTTCAATCACTGTACACAAAAGAACAAGATTGTGAGAAAAGGAGACTCATATGAATGGCCAGTTCTGCTTTTCTTTTCTGAGCCCTTCTCAGAGCATCAAGCAGTGCCATGTTGGAGCAGGGTATATGGAGGTTCACAACCTTTGGTCCCTAGGAGCTGTCAGGAGGACTGTCATTTTGAATAGAAAAAAAGTTGTGGTTGCTAGTTAGGCTGACTTTGTACTTTGGATCTGGATTTGCTATACTTTTCTTTATAGTAAGACATCAACTACTTAAGAAATAGTGATGTTTTAATTTATCCATTTAACAGGTATGAAGAAGAATGTGTTGAGTCACAATCTCTTTGAAAACCTGGATCTAACTGTTGAACTTATACAACATACTAGGTACATTTGTAAACAGACTAATAACAAGAATTATATGTATACATTTATATGCGCATAAATAGACTGTGTGTGGTGGCAGATGTCTATACTCTCAGCTCTTGCCGGGGTGAAGAGGAAAGAGGATCAAGAGTTGAAGGTCATTCTCTGCTATAACAAGTTCAAGCCCAACCTAGGCTACACAACACCTGTCTCAAAACAACAAAGGTCTGAAGGGGTGCTATTCAATTTTTCTTTTAAAATTTCACCTATAAAAGAATTCTCTTTAAACAAATGGCAATAGAACCTCAAGTTTAATGTAAGGGAGATGCTGCTTTTGTGTTTCACATTGCAGAGTAGCTTCCTGTCTAAGTGACAAAATATCTGCTTTTAGCCTGGGATCTGAGCCCTAAAATTGCTGCCTCATCTCCTTGCTTAATGCGTGGCTACTTACCAACATATGACCTTTCATCTTCGTGTAGGTCATTTTTAATATTTGGAGGACTGCTGTGAACCTATGAGAAACAAATAATCACTTATGAAAACATACATATGTTTTTGGAGAGAAAGTTCAACCAAGCCCTTCCATATCACACTCCCACCCTTTGTAGCCATTGACATGGAGTTTGCAGGAATAGATCTTAATGTATGTGTGAATCTCCCTCCTCTGTAATCAGGAGTCCTAAATCCATTCTCTGCCCCTATCAAAATGGATTTTATATAAGAATGTGGTATGTGTCTTTTTCCCTTTTGTGTATTCTTTCATATTTATCCTCTGCTATTTTTGTGACGTGTCCTTCTCTAAGGAATACAACAAGTTTAGATTCTCTAGAGTGAGTTTTTGCCAGTAAACTCTAAATTTGTAACATTGGCTGGATCAGTTCTACAATGTCAATAGATTTTAGAGCTGGTGAGATGGCTCAGCATTTAAAGATACTTCCAGACAAGCTTGGTAAACCCGAGTTAATCTTGGGACCCACACCCGCATATTAGGAGGAGAGAACTGGCTCTCGAAAGTTGTTCTCTGACCTCCACATGCAAGCCCATGCATACATACACACAAATCCATATACAAAATAAGTAAATAAATGTAAAAAGCTTTTAAAGAAAAACAAAATCTGGCCTGCAGGGTATTTAAGATATTTGAATGGTTGGAAATTACTGTTGGAGGGTTTTATTTTCTAATCTAGTTATTGGTTTTTTGTTTGTTTGTTTTTTTTACGATTATTATTCACTCATTAAGCTATTTATTGGACAGATCTTTTAACAACATCAGTTATAAGTCTGAAAAGGTACAGAGGTTCATAAAGTTTGTAAGGTTAATACATAAAAGAGAGCTAGATGTTTATACAAATATGGCTTAAGGTGGATAAAACAATTTATCAGGGTTGAAGGTATAGCTCAGTGGCAAAGTGCTTGCCTAACATGCATAAAACCCTGTGTTCAATCCTCAGCAGTGAAAAAACCAAACAAGTTTGCTAATGTGAGAGGAAGTGATTTGTCAGTACCACTAAATACAAAATGCTGTCTATGGCTGTAAACACCACCCCCTCAAGCACTCTATCACATCTTAGTGACAAGTGATCTAGCGTTTTCATCCCTATCGCCTCTCCTCATAATCTTACAGGATCCCAGGGCAGATTTGACAAAGGGTAGCAGAATCAGGGCTGATGGTCTGAGCAGTTACACTTAATTCCCATGCAGATGTGCTTGGGCCATCTGCTATTGGTGCTGTCTCCATTCTCCTTGCTTGAAAAGGAAGACTTTGCCTTCCAATTCGTGCCTGACCCTGTAGTCCTTCCAAATGGATCTGGAAAGGGGTGGATATGAAACAGCAGTGTGGGTATGGCCCTAGCAGGGACTACAAGTGAAAAAGAAGGCTAAGTGAGAGGAAATAAAACCTGTCTATCTGTATAAATAAACTGAAAATATCTAAATTTATACATGGGTAAAGCCTTACCATCTAAGAACTCAGATGTCAAACCAATCCCTACGGTCTCATTTGCCCATAAAATACAAGATGCTGTACTAATTCTAGTTATTAGTCGGAAATACAGTTAAAGAATTTTGGGATTCAAAACCATCAGAGTACCAATTTAAAAATGACTTTTGTAAACATGTTTTGATAAAGGCCATAGGAATATTTGCCACATTGTTAAAATGCCCAGTGGCAAAACTGCTGATGACCATAAAATCAATAAATTATCTTAGAAATAAGCCAGTATGACTAAATCCAAACCAGACCACAAGAAGTACCTCTTATACAATATAAATCTAATTTAATAACTAAAGGAAACAGATCCTGTGGTCTGGGAGAATATTTAGTTCCTTGTTCATAGACTTCTCTGAGACCCCACCGCCACTTCCATCTGGGCACGTCTAACGTGGCAGCAGTGGAGTTTGCTGCCATCTTGCCGTACTATTGCCACAATGACAGATGAGTTGGTGCTCGTGAGGGTTGTATTTGTCACCGGTGGCCATGCTTAGAAAACACACTTTTCAGTTTCTACAAGTGACAACCGTGGGTGGAACTTTCTCCATGGTGAACTTATGGTCCTCAAGTTCTCCTCCCTCTGGAAAGCACTTAGCAGTCTTCTCCAAAATGTTTGCCACCTCCACCAAGTCCTTACAGAGGCTCTGGATTCTTTATAAATCTCATTCTTGTGATAGGACTGGGGATGTAGCTCTTGCCAAGCCTGCATGGGGCCCTGGGTTCAATCTCTAGTACCGTTAAAACAAATGTTAAATCCTGGACTTCCTTTCTAGTTTAAAAGCCTTTAGCCTTAATGGTCATTCTGTAAGAAAGAGGCCTCTGAATTAGCGACTGTGCTGCCATGTTCCCGAGCCGAGTTTGTTTTTTTGAGGTAGGGCCCGATACAGCCTCTAATTCTTTTATGTAGCTGAATTCCTGATCCTCCTGCCTCTACCTGCAGAATACTGGAATCGCAGGTGTGCACTGCTGTGCCCAGTTTTTATGTGGTGTTAGGGATCAAACCCAGGACTTTGTGCATGCCAGGCAGGCACTCTAACAACTGAGCAACATCCCCAGCCCTTGACTTTCTTTATAATATCTCTGTCTCCTCACTTTCTGTTAGTACCCCTCCTGAGTGGTTTTTACTAACTGTTCTTTCTTTTTTAGATCACAGATTCTGCTGGCCATATTCTATACTCCAAGGAGGATGCATCCAAGGGGAAATTTGCCTTTACCACTGAAGATTATGACATGTTTGAAGTGTGTTTTGAGAGCAAGGGTAAGTAATTAAAATGTTTTCCCTGTATTAAGCATCTTCTCCAACTCCATAATGCCACCTACAGTAGTCAGCACTTGAATTGTTTATTCTGAAATGAAGACTTGATACCTTGTAGCCTTTGAATCATCTTCTAAGAGATTGTCCAGGTGGAATTTTAAAAGTTGATGAAGTTTAGCACAGAAGATTTCTAGGGCAATAAAAATCTTCTGATCCCATAATGGTATGTTCATGTCACAGTACATTTATTCCAACATCTCATGTGCTTTGGGTGATAATGACGTGTCGTTGTAGGTTCATTTGGGGACCATTCCCATAGCAGATGTTGGTAATTGGGAGGTTGTGCCAGTGTAGGGAGCTGAAGGAGAAATGGGAAATCTCTGAACTGCCTTCCTCTCAGTTTTGCTGTGTACCCAAAGCTGCTCTAGTAAAGTAAAATCTGGGAAAGCAAATAAAAATAGACTGTTTGCCAGGCAAATGCAGAGAGATTGCTGGAATGGTTTTTACAGAGAAGATCCTTAAAGGCCTTGGTATCAGCCAAAGGAATAACATGACTATTTTGCTAAAGAAATTGAATTGTTTGGTCTCAGATCAGCTAGAGGTCTGTGGTTTTGTGGTTTCGGTCTGGCTTGGAAAATGCTAATGCTATGCTGTGATAAGTGAAGGTAGAAGACTCCAAGAAAGAGGATATCTGAAAGCCAGGCATGGTGATACTAACTTGTAATCCCAGCACTCAGGAAGCTGAGGATGACTGTGAGTTTGAGGCCAGCATCTAAAAAAGAAAAAGAAAATTAAGGGAGAAAGTTTTTCTGGATTTCTTTGTTTTTGTTTTTGCAATAGTGGAGAGTCAACACAGGACCTTGCACTTGCTATAACCCCAACCCAAGAGGATATCTGATCACTTTGACCAAGGAGGACTGGGATCTACTTCAGTTTTTCTTCAATGTGTAGCCCAAACTTGTCTTGAACTCCCAGCGATCCTCCTGCCTCAGCCTCCTGAATGCTGCCTTTGTATTCCTGGCTGGCCATTTTTGTTTCTGTTTTTCCATGGCAAGGGATTAAACCCAGAGCCTTGAGAATGAGAGGCAAGTGCTGTACCACTGAGCTACATTCCTCATCCTCTTTGCTTTTTTAAATGAGGAAGAAAAGCAAAGATTTGTATTATATCTCTTATGGATAATGCCACTATCAGGAATACACAGCAGATTTGGGAAGAGACTAGTCTGACTGTCTGTTTCATAAACTTGTTGACCTAATGCTCAGAAGGTACATGTGACAATCTTAGTCAGTTTTGAGATTTGTTTTTTAATTTTTGTGGGGGTATATGGAGGAGCAATGGACACGTGTGTATGCCCCTGTGAGTGCAGGCACACGCATGCCACAGTACATGTATGGCAGAGGACAGCCAACCTTAGGTGTCAGTCCTTGATCTCCACCTCGTTTGAGATAGGTTTGCTGTTATGTATACCAGACCAGTAGCCCAAGAGCTTCCAGAGTTCTCCTGTTAATTAGCCTCCCATCTATCCATAGAAGCACTGTGGTTACAGACATGAGCCACTATTCCCAGAATTTACATGGGTTCTGGAGACTTGGACTCCAGTTCTCATGTTTGCATGGCATTTCCCCAGCCTGTTATTATCTATATGGTCTTTTCTTTTGCTTTACAAATTGGTCTTTGTTGTCTATCTACAAGAAGTTCTTTGTCTTTAACATGTTCAGCCATGTGTGGTGGTTCACATCTGTAATCCCCGAATTTGGGAAGTGGATGCAAGAATCAGGAGTCAAACCATGCTTAGTAGCTCCATGGTGAGTTTTAGGCCAGCCTGGACTACATGAGACCCTATATTTAAGAAAGAAAGAAAGGAAGGAAGGAAGGAGGGAGGGAGGGAGGGAGGGAGGGAGGGAGGGAGGGAGGGAGGGAGGGAGGGAGGAAACTGAGACCCTAAGAAAGAAAGAAAGAAAGAAAGAAAGAAAGAAAGAAAGGAAGGAAGGAAGGAAGGAAGGAAGGAAGGAAAGAAAGGAGGGAGGGAGGGAGGGAGGGAGGGAGGAAACTGAGACCCTATATTTAAAAAAGAAAGAAAGAAAGGAAGGAAGGAAGGAAGGAAGGAAGGAAGGAAGGAAGGAAGGAAGGAAGGAAGGAAGGAAAGAAAGGGGAGGGAGGGAGGGAGGGAGGGAGGGAGGGAGGGAGGGAGGGAGGGAGGGAGGGAGGGAGGGAGGAAACAATACTTACTCCTTGTCTGAACCTCCACCCATGCTTTACCTTTTGTCTAGAATGTTTTGCTCCAGTCCTACCCTCAGATGCTTGCTCCTTAGCAAAGTCAGTCTGCAACTCACCTCTTGCCCCCTCTTATCTTTGCTGCACACTTGGGATCTTCTGAGCTAGGGATTTGGATTTAAACCTTAGTGTTTTGCATTTTGCCTGTAATATGTGTGTATTTTAGGGGGGTGGGTATCTTAGATTATCATGAAATTATTTGAAAGCAAAGACTATACCTATGAAAACCCTCACTAGTAAAGTTCTTGCTCCCATTAAACTCTTGGTCAGTCCTGTTTGAATTGACCAGTCTGTTTCAGAAAACTTCCAGTGTTTCAGGCAGTGGAAGGTATAGTGCCAAGCCATGTGGCTTTTGACGGCAAGCAATTCCATTGCTTAGGGGCTCTAGATTTTCTCAAATTTCTCATTTTATGTTGGCAGTTTTTCATTTTCTAAATAGGTAAGTCCTAATCCTATTTCGAAATTGTGAACTGTTTTCTAGGACTTTTGACTCTTCCTTTCTCCTGCTTGGTGTCTTAAATTAGAATTCCTTTTGGATCAGCTAAATCAGATTAATGTTTCTGTTAGAAATGTTGATTGTATGTCATTATTACTCCAAATAATTTCTTTCTAAAAAGCATTCCTGGGAATCCCTATGCTCTAATTATAAAGTTGGGTTTGGTTTTGTTCATTTGTTTTTTGCTTTCTTTTTCTTCAGCTTTTCTAATTCTTAACAAGTTTAATGAGACTATCCCTAAAGCATTTTATTTACCTATTGAAATCAGCCTTACATTGGTCAGAATGTTCGGTTTAAAGCAGAATATTAAAGAAGACCTATGTTTTCAATTCTGGGGTTTGTTTTATATAAATCAAAATTTAGCATATACAGTAATTCTTAGGAGAATGTGGCCTCTCAGTATTGGCAGTGCTGCCAGGCGTGGTGGGCACATCTTTAGTCCCAGCAATTAGGAAGCAGAGGCAGGCCAACCTCTGTGAAATCCAGGCCATCTGGGGCTCCAGGGAGATGCTGTCTGAAAAAAACTTTTTTAAACACATTTTTTGAGATGTGGAAATGTGCACATTTGGGATCTAAATTGGTGCCCCTTCCTGTTGGTCTGTGTGCTTCTCAGTTTCACACTGTTGTGACTTGAACTTTATCTTCTCCTATTCTATCCTCTGGATCTGTCATATTGTACTCCACTTGGAGGTGCTTGCCAGCAGCATACTCTGCTTTCCGGCACCCCACACAGATGGAGGCTTTGTCTGGAACATTTGTGATTTTAGCCCAAGCCAGGAATTTTCTGCAGCTGAGGGCGGGGGTGGAGGGGGAGAGTTGTGGTTGTTTCCTTCTATTGAGAAGATGAGGATTAGGGAGAGGGAGAGTTGGTGGGTGATTTCCCGGAATTTTAACTATTCCGCACAATGAATCTTTTGATTTCTTTCTTAGGAACAGGGCGGATACCTGACCAACTCGTGATTCTAGATATGAAGCATGGAGTGGAGGCGAAAAATTATGAGGAGGTATGTACTGCCGTAACAGCCAGAGGAGGGAGCTGCACGACTGGTAGCATGTTTCTGTGACCTGGTCAGGCCAACAGGCCACTTTGCTCAGAAGCTTGTGGTTTTCTCAGCAGTCATGTGATAACCAGCTATGATCCTGTGATACAGAAAGTTGTATTAACAGACTTAATTAACAGACTAGCAGCAATTCTGGCTAGTGGACTGAACCAGCTGTCCTGTACAGTTGATATGGTAAAGGACTCAGTTATATGCTATTAGCTCTCTAAGTGCAGAATACACGCACATGATTTTTTAAAAGCTATAATTCAGTTAAAAGAAAAATTTGTGTTTAGTTCAATACCTAAAACTTTTTTCCCAGAATCAACAGGTAGATATGTATCTTAGGCTGTAGATTCAGTGCTACTTAGTCTTGAACAGCCATGCTGTGTTTGAGAAACAGCAGTAAAAAATATCTCCTAGTTAAAATCCAGACTTAAAGAAGAAAGCAGAATAGAGCAAAGAGCTGAAAAGGACTAGGGATAGTAATAATGAATAGAAATTTGAAGGGGCCTTGGTGCACACACCTGTGGTCCCACACTTGGGAGGCAGAAGTGGGAGGTCAGCACAAGTTTGAGGTCAGACGTGGCTGCATGACACGTTCTAGGTCAGACGTGGCTGCATGACACGTTCTAGGTCAGACGTGGCTAGCAAGACTCTGTGTCCAAAAAAACAAAAGAAAAAGAAATTTTATGCTGACAGGAAGTATTACAGCGTAATGAAAATGGACATTTATGTATAACTGAAATAAATGAAGGTAGCTGTTTAAAATGATGTAGAAGATGTTTTAAGAACGATGAACAGATGTGCTCTGTCTTTGGTCAGGACTTTGGAAGAAAAATGTCCTAAAATGGATGAAGATTGGAAGTGATTGGCTGCTGATGCAACAGGAAGTGATAGCATGACAAATGTGACTCCCGGCTCTTTCCCCTTTTCCCTTGTTCAAGTAATGAATTGAATGAAACCAGAGTTACTTGGAAACAGTAGATAGGAGCAAATGATGTGGTGATGAATAGAGGCCAGTGTCTATATAATAGAGACCTGGAACTGCTTGAAGCAGTGGGAAAAAAGAAATAAAGAAAGAAAAAAAAATAGGTGGGAGAAAAGAAATAAAGCAGGAAAGCCTCTTTATCTGATGAGTTTAAAAGTGAAATCTTTGCCTGGCATGGTGGTACACACCTCTAATCCCAGCACTTGGGAGACAGGAGAATCACTGTGAGTTCGAGGCCAGCCGGGGGATACATAGTGAGACTATATCTCCAAAAAAATAAAGAAATCTCTTTAACTCTTCAAGATTAATAAAAATCATAATTATGTCTAAATAAGATAGTATATGATAAACTATTATGAGACATTGAACACTAATAAAAATTAGCTTTTTTGATGACAGAGGGTTCTTTTTGAGACAGAGTCTCCCTGTAGCCCTAGCCAGCCTGGAACTCTATGTGGACCAGGCTCAGTCTTGAACTCACAGAGATCCACCTGCCTCTGCCTCCCAAGTGCTGGGATTAAAGGTGCACCATCATGCCCAGCAACATTAGCTGTGTATCGGTAAACAGATAATAATTTTTATTCTTTGAGAATTTCGTATGTGTATACAATGTATTTTGACCGTGTTCACCCTTACTTTCCTTCTCTCCAACATGTCCCTCAACTTCATTGTCTCCTTTTTATGACCCACTGAGGCCATTTAGTGCTGCCAATATTCATGTGGATGTAGGGCCATCCACTGGAACATAGACAACCTACCAGTGGCCTCACGCCCAAAGAGAAATGACTCTCCCTTTCGTGGCATCAGCTACCAGTAGTTCCTCATCTAGGGGTGGCACCTCATGAGCCCCTCCCTCATCCATGCTGAAATTTTTAACTGGCTTGATCTTGTGTAGGTCTTGTGCAGGTAACCACAGCTGCTGTAAATTCATGTATGCAAAGGCTTTGTCATTTCATAACACTCCTCCCAGTTCTCTAGCTCTTACAGTCTTTCCATTCCCTTCCTCAACTGTTCCCTGAGCCTTGAAGGAGTTGAAAATGTAGCTGTTTCAAATGATAAAAATAGGTCCAGTGATTTTCAGTACATTATTGCTCCTGCTATTTCCACCAGTAGATTATTCTCTTGAACAGGCATTCATTACTTCTTGCTGTATGAACTTTATTGGCTATAACTTTGTTCTATCATTAAGGCATATGTGTTAAATAACAGGGTATCTGATGCCCTATTAAATTTGAGACCTATTTTATTCCCCTCCAAAGCAGAATGATGTGAATACCACTGTCATACCACATTTTAGAGACCCCATACTTAACAGTATGTTAGTTATCTTTGAGTATTAGTAACATTGGAAAAGGAGTTTTTTATCTTTTTTGACCTTCTGTTTAACCCAAGAGGGGAATCCCTAACAGAAAGGAACTACATCGCTTCCTTTGCCTGCTTCCTGCTTTGGATGTCTGGCACATCCTCAGCTTTTTACGCACATGGTTACAACACAGTTCTAAGGTTCTGCTTCCTAACCAAGAACTCCTCCCCACTACTTTCTTCAGCAGCTCCCTCCTCCCGGACCCCAACAGCAGACCAGGTTGAGTCAGAGGAGGCAGACCAAAGATCAGTTCTTTCTTAAGTCTTAAGTCTGTTAGACTCCTTAGACCTTAGTTAGAAATAGCTGTTAGTTGTCTTGATCTAATAATGCCTGTGTAATAGAAGCACTTTGTTCTGTAGTTGATTGTCATAGAGCATTGAACATGTGTAGAGCTTTTGAGAAATTTAATTTTAGGCCCTGGAAATAATGAAGACCCTTTATCCCTGAAGGATTTAGAATATCAGGAAGCCTGCATATTCAGTTTTCTTCTCATCTCTCCCTCAAGAATGTGGGCTTAATTTTGAAATCCTTTTTTGTCTTGAAAAATTCAATAGTAATTGATGTCCTTGTTGTTTGAGGCAGGGCCTCACCATGTAGCCCAGGCTGGCCTGGAACTCATTCTGTAGCTCAGGCTGACCTGGAGCTAGCAGTCCATCTAACCTCAGCATCCCAAGTTCTGGGATTACAGGTATATAATGTAAGGAAGCATAAAATACTTTGTATGAAGTACTTGTACTTAATTTATGAAAGAGAAGGAATGCTATGTACAAAAAAATAAAGACTTGGTTCCTTCCCTCATATTTTAAGGATTTCTATCACTACCTTGCTTTTTCCTTTTAGATGAGGGCGTGTTTTAGATTCAGTATGTGAATCTAGCCTTATTTATTTATTTATTATTTATTTATTTATTGAGTAGTTTGTAATCTGCAAATTGGAATAGCTCCTCACAGGGACAGATTCTCTGCTTGTGTAATTGGGGATGGGGGCGTACAGGCAGTTATTCATAAAGAAGGAGCCATCTGACACATTCTCTAGTCTCTTGCTGTGGATGTCATCATTTCCAGCATGAGTAAAGTTGCACTTTGGCTAGGTGTTCTCTTAGTCTGTCATTTTTATCAGTAGATACTCCAAAACACAGTACCCAGGTTGGAGCCACAGGTGAAGACTCTGCAAATGTTCTGTTTCTTTGAATACTGTCAGGAAGGAGGAACTCTATTTCCATATACTGTATCCACAATCCCTTTCAACATAAATGAAAGGACATGAATAAGGCACCTGACACATGGTTGATCAGCTCTGTAGATTGTACCTCCTTCTTCCTACCCGTCCTGGGACCCACCAAATGGTCATGACAGAGTTGAATAGAGGCTTTCAAAATTTGATGTTTCTGAGGTTGGCCATTATCATCTGAACTTAACTTTGGAGCTTCTTGGCCTTTTGAACTAATGTGAATGGGCTTATGATTCATGTCCCCTCCCTCTGGTACAAGTAGATTTGTCCTTGGATGTTGCACTGTTAATCTTTACCTTGGCTTATTACACTAGATGTCTCTTGGATTTACTGATTGCATTGCCTTTGGAGTTTAGAGGCTGGCGCCTGGAGGTATCAAACTAATCTGACTGAATCTGGCTTGTAACAGAAGCTTTTCTCATAGGTCTTGAAACAGGTGGATTTGTTTAGTTTTTGGTTTCTGAGCTAATATTTTTTTTCCTCAGTACTGTTAAAGATAAGTCTGTTAGACTATTGTTAGATTCAAGTCATCATTAGAGTGGCAGATTTGAATAGTATAGGAAGAGCTTAATTTATTGATACTCTGAAGATATTATAGACAGGGGAAAATCTCTATCTTAGTTTTTCTAATCAGTATACATGTTAGAGTGATAGAGTTTTTTTCTAGGTAGGGCTTCATGGAAGTGAATGCTGAATCAAAAGAGATGCAGAGTGCTCTTCGCATACAAGGCACAGTCTTGAGAAAGTTGGCTCCTTTCAAGGTGATGTTAGCAAGGCAGTTATGAGTGTTACAATATATTGGGTATTTAGAACTATGTCAATTGTAAGTCATTTTCATTTCCTTGAGTTCAGGGTTGAAATAGAAGTTAAAACTTTATTTGATGAATACCATGTATGAGCCTTAATTGTGCCAGTCTAAGTGCTGTGAACCTTAGGGAGAGGGAGCCATCAGGGATAGCAGTGATTGAAGGAGTCGGCATGACTGAAACAAGATAAGTAACAATTGAAATAGAATGAGATTGTATGGTTCTGGAAGTCGAGGTTTCTCTTGTTGGACTTTACAGCAGAACTTTGCAGTTTTGATGCTGGACCCTGGGTAGAAATTCAAGTGACCACTCAGAGTACTGCTAATTGTGGTCTGCTACTAAAAGGACTCAGTAACTATGGAATCTTTTAAGTCTTGTCTGTAAAATAAGGTACTCATAAAATAATTTCCTTGTAGCTCTAATACTCTTTGATTTTTTTTTTTTTTAATGGCTGCATGCAACATATCAGCATATCAGGGGAGTGGCACCCTCTAGTGGGGTGTCTGTGGTAGATATTTCCATGGCCTGACGTTATTCAAGCTGTAGGCAAAATACCTTATATGCAGCTGTGGAAGAAAAAAAATGTTAGAATCCTGGCCTGCTTTCATGAAACATAATCTTACATTCTTCCAGAAATTTGGAACATTAAACCAAATGTTAAAAGAGCAGAACAGCAGTCAGGAGTGGGCTGCATTTTAACGTTGAGGTTTTCTTTTCCTTTTTTCTTTTCTTTCTTTTTTTTTTTTAACTAGAGACAGCAGCTACATTATAACTCTGTCTGGCCACTTGTCTCCAGAAGTCGAGAATTTAATGTCCAGCCTCCTCCTTTTCCCCTCACCCCTTTTAAAATTTTATTTATCTTCTGTAGTGCTAGGTATAGGGCCCAGGGTCTCATGAATGCTAGACAAGCACTCAACCAACCAAGCTCCACCCCAAGCCTTGAGGTTTTCTTTTTTTGCTTTTGTATTGACTACAGTATAAGTTTTGATTTATTCATTGAATTAGTCCTGGTCAGGTGAAAAGAGTCCTCTGGAGATGTGCTGAGAATATCTTTCAGAATTTTACTCTGTTGCCTACAAAAATAAAGATGGTGGCAGTGGGAAGGCTGGCAAATTCTCAGACTTGCTGGTGTGCAAAATGTGCCCAGATCCCTCTAAAGGGATTGCTCATCTTTAGGTGACTGCTGCTTTTTGAGGTTGGGTCTCATGTAGCTCAGGCTAGCCTCAAATTCACTGTGTGGTAGCCAAGGCTGACCTGGAACTCCTAATCTTCCTGCCTTACCTCTAAAGTACTAGGATCAAAGTTCTGTACTACTGTACCCAGATTGATTGATTTGTTTGGGGGAACAGGGCCCACTTTGTATCCCAGGCCGGCCTTGAATTTAACAGTCTTTCTATCTTGGAGTTCTGGGAGATGGAGTCCTGGGCATGAGCCACCATCCCCTGCTCTTCACTTTTAATTCAGGAACATACTAGTATAGCCATCTGATTTTCTTCATCAGAGTTCTAGAATCTGATAGATTGGATTTCATCTCAGCTCCACTGGGCTGTGAGACCTCAGGAAGTTATTTACTGTCTCTGAGCCTTAGCTTCCTTGCCTTCCCTCTCTGTCTCCATCTTTACTGTCTCATGTTCCCTCCCTCCCTTCTTCCCTCTTTTTCTCATAGTAAGGACTGAACCCGGGGCCTAGTAATACCCACACCCCACTTTTCACTTTGTATTTTGAGACACTAAGTTCCCTGGCTGACCTTGAGCTCATTCTATAGACCACAGATGTCTTCTACATCAGTCTGTCAGGTAACTGGTATCAGACCCAGCCCCTCAGCCTTACTTTTGAGTCTTTTACTTGCTATCTACCACTCTCCTCTAAGCATGAATATGTTGGTGCATATATGTGTGCCTATATACACTGTAGTCTAGCTTCTAGTATATCTGATCACTCAGGTATAGAATATGTCGCCTGAACATAACCTGCACTTTCCCCTCCATTGTTTTGTTTTTAAGTTGCATACAAAGGAATGGGTTTCCTTGTGGCAATTTCATGCAAATACATCATTGTACTTTGCTCATATTTGGTCCTTTATCTCTCCATTCCTGCATAGCCCCTCCCCAGAAATAGGGCTTCTTTTAAGTTTTCTAGATTTTAACTTAATATCAAGAAGAAAGTTGTTATTAGGCAAAAATGAGGGGGTTTTAGGAAATGAAACCTTCATTCCACTAATAATAGCCTGAGAATAATTTTCTGAAGGAAGGATGGAGTTCAGTATGGATTTCACTGAGGAAATATAATCAAACTGGAAGTTCTTAGTAATACCTGTACCAGAAAAGGGATTAGAGATTTGAATGATTAAATAATGTAGAGTACTAGCAGTATGGGATACCACGTGTCATTAAGAAGAATGAAACAGGGCTGGAGATGATGGCTCCGTGGTTAAGAGCACTGGCTGCTCTTGAGGGTCTGAGTTTGGCTCCCAGCACCCACGTGGCTTATAACAGCTGTCTGTAACTCCAGTTCCAAGGGATCCTACTCCCTCTTCTGGCCTATATGGGCATTGTTTGACACGTGTGCACTTCCATAATTGCAGGTAAAACAAACACATAAAAATTAAAATAAGGGGCTGGAGAGATGGCTCAGCAGTTAAGAGCACTGGCTATTCCTGCAGAAGACTAGGGTTTGATTCCCAGCACCCATATGGTAGTTAACAAACATCCATAACTCCAGTTCCAGGGCATCTAACACCCTATTCTGACGCCCTCTACCCGTCTCGGCACTGCATGACAGAGGTACACTTACAAACATGCAGGCATAATCCTCATACAAAGTTGCATGCAAAGTAAATAAAATTTAAAAATAAATGTATTTAATTTATATATTAATTTTAAAAATAAATAAATTTGGGTTGGTGTCTTTTGAGACAGGGTCTCCCTGTAGCCCCAGCTGGCCTGGAACTCACTATGTAAACCAGACTGGCCTGGTACTTACAGAGATCCACCTGCCTCTGCCTCCCGAGTTCTGAGACTAAAGGCATGCACCAGCACATCCAGCTAGATAAATAAATTAATTTTTTAAAAAAGAGATGAAATGAATCTAAAAGCATTGATATTTTGGAAAGAATCTTACTAGATTGAAAAAAAAAAGTAATCCGTAGAACACTGTATAGTATGTACCTTCTAAATTATTGTAATTTATATTTTGGAACATACTTGCATATGTACAAAGGCATAAATAGAGTATGTTTCTAAACAGGTATGTAAGTTTGTAACCATAGTTACCTATGGAAAAGAACATGTGGAATTGGGAACTGAGGAGTTGTCAAGGTCAACCTTTGGGTTTCTATTCTCTGTTTTTGAACAGTTAAAAATTTTTTAGCAGAGAACATATTTATGTATGGCTTGTAATTTAAAAAATGCTAGAAGATTGGGAACAAGTTTGAGGCTATAATCAACATAGGCCAGGTTTAATTCCATTGTGCTTTTTTTGGGTTTTAGTCCTTTGGCTCTTGTCATCTAGCAAAAAATATATGTGCATATATATAATTTTCAGCTGGCAAAAAGCACAGCTACAGTTTCACTTCCAGTTCCTTTTTGCAAATTTCTATTTGGGGAGCCTTAAATAATTGATGTCTAAGAAGTTTCATGTCACTGCTTTTATACTGTCTCATTCAGGAAGCTTTGAGTGGGGAAGTATAGAGCAGGGAAAACTATTAAGCCAGCAAGGGTTTGGCTTCTTCTACATCTCTTGTATTGGTGTCTTCCCTGGGGAATTTTGTGCTCTGTAGTTCTGCATGAAATCAAACAATAGGTAAATACTCTAGGTTAATGGCAACCTTGCCCCTCAGCTAGAAAAGATAGTTCAGTGCACTAACTGGTAGTTAAATCTGAGACACAGACAAGCTGTTTCACAGCTGCCACACATTATTAACTAACCATTATTTTACAAATTAAGAAAATGGGCATCCAAAGAAAGAGAACTTAGGTGTCTATCTTTGCAAATCCATCACCACATTTTTAATGTACTTTAGATGTAAACTCAACTTTTCCATCTGTACTTTATGTATTTAACTCTGTACTTTATATATTTGAAAAGTTTTAGTTTTATATTAGTAATGTTGGTCTTGTTCACTCATTCAGTGAGTATATATATAGACAAGTAAGTTGGATGTGTTGAATCACCTATGTCATCCCAATACTTTGGAGATTGAGACAGGAGGATAACAAGTTCAAGGTCAGCCTAGGCTTCATGTGCAATCTAGTGCCAAGAAGAGAAAAAAAATTAGAAGAAAAGAGAACATGAAAACCACCCCTCCTCTCTTCCCAGTCATTCCAAGTCAACATTTAACAGGAAGCACCCCTGAAGCTGGGGCAGAAGGATTACTTCGACTTTGAGATCAGCCTGTGTAATCGAGTAAGGCTTTGTTTCAAGAAAAATCATCAGCAAATGGCAAATATATAGAAAGAATTATTGAAGAATTCTTTGTTTGGAAAAACTTAAGAGTAACTTTTATGGAATAGTTTTTTTAAGATCAGAAAAACTTAATTCCAGCATTCGGGAGGCAGAGGCAGGTGGATCTCTGTGAATTCAAAGCCAGCCTGGTCTACACAGCAAGTTCCAGGCCATCTGTGGCTACAGGGAGACCCTGTCTCAAAAACACACACGAAGAAAACCACAAAGAGCTGAAAAACTCTGGTATTTTATTCCTATTTATTTTTGAGTTGGGCCTTAGGTTGCCTTGAACTCCAAATCCTTCTATTTCAGCCTCCTGGTACTGAGATTACAGTTACATATTATTATGCATAGCATTTTTTAAAGTAAGTCATTGATCCATTTTCAAGTAAACCATGAGCCAGCCATGGTGTGTGCCTATGCTCCCAATTATTTGAGAGGCTGAGGCATGAGGATTGCTTGAGTCCAGAAGTTTAGAATCAGTCGGGCAAAATAACAACAGCAGGACTTTGGGGAAAGTTTTTGGTTTGTTTTGCTTGATTGTGGGTTTTTATTGTTATATTTTTTTAAATAGGGTCATATGTAGCCCAGGTTGGCCTCAAACTTACAGTGTACCCTAGGATGACCCAGTTCTCCTGCCTCCGCTCTTGGAGTAAAGGGATTAAAAAAAGAGCAGATTTTTTTTTAATTAATGAAAAATAAGTAAAGGAAATCATAAGCTAAAGGTTGATAAGAAACAAACAATAGCCAGCCTTGGTGACGAACCTTTAATCTCAGCCCTCAGGAAGCAGAGGCAGGCAGATCTCTGAAGTTGAGGCCAACTTAGTCTACATAGCAAATTCCAGGCACACAGTGAGACCCTGTCTGAAAAGAAAACAAACAAAAAACAAAAATCAAAGCAAACACAAAACAAATCTTTGCTCCTATAATATTCCATAATTAATCTTTCTCATGACCTTCATTCCTCAACAGTTCAGGAAGTCCTTGGACATTTCTTTTGATAACTGGCACCGTCATTCTTTAAAGAGAAAAAGAAAACTGAAAACTTAGGTTTTTTAAGCAAATATGGGGTTCATCTTGGCCCTGAGCTCTAATACCAGCCTTGATATTGAAGGATTTATATGAACAAAAATTCATATAAATTAGAATTCTCTAATTCTCTTTCGCATAACTACTGTGATGCAGTAGTACACATTCTCTCATTGTACGTTTAGACCTGATGTGCTGTGACTACTATACTAGCAGTAATGTCTATTTCCTACATGAGCTGTCAGCAGTCTAGGGAAAGCAGAATATCTTACTGCCTTCTGTCTTACAGTACTTTTAAAGAAGCGGGAATTTTTCTGTTGTTGTTTTGGTGGGTGGGAAGGGTTGTACTTGCATATATGTATGCTGATTCACATGCCCATACGAAGACCCAAGGAAGAGACATTGGGTCTCTTCCCTTATTGATTCCACTTTTATGTGTGTATGAGACAGGTTTTTCTACCTAACCTTAAACTCACCATTTTGGTGAGGCTAGATGGCTCTCAGTTCCTGAGAGCTGCCCTCAGTGTTGGGGTTACAACCATGTGTAGCCATGCCCAGCTTTCATGTCAGTGCTAGAGATTCAAACTCAAGTCCACTGGCTTACACAGCAAGCACTCTTACTCACAGAGCCATCTCCCCAGCCTTGTTTTGCTTTTAAGACAGGGTCTCACTTCATACTCTAAGCTCACTTGTCCTAGAGTTCTTGCTGCTTCTGCCTCTTGAATGCTGGGATTATAGGCATGCCCTACTACCATACCTATCTTAAAGAAATTCTAATCAGGGGCCCTGACAGATGGCTCAGAGGTTAAGAGCACTGACTGCTCTTGCAGAGGACCAGGTTTGATTCCCAGCACCCACGTGGCAGCTAACAACCGTCAATAACTCCAGTTCCAGGGGATCCGACGCCCTCTTCTGACTTCCACAGGCACTGCACAACATGGGTGAACTTTTATGCATGTAGGCAATACACTTATACACATAAATAAAAGGAATAAAAAATATTTTTAAAAAATAAATTATAATGAAAACTTTTTTTTTTTTTTTTTTTTTTTTTGGTCTTTCTGAGATAGGGTCTCGCTGTAAACCCAGCTGGCTTGGAACTTACTAGATAAAACAGGCTAGCCTTGAATTAACAGAGATCCACCTGCCTCTGCCTCCCAAGTGCTGGAACTAAAGTGTTTGCCATCACTCTTATTGAAAATTAAAATATTTTAAAAGATCTAAGACAGAAAGATAGTTTCTGGAAAAGGATAGAAGGCCAAAATTTAAAATATCTTTAGATAATTTATAGAAGAGAATTTGAATGTGGTAAACTTTCAAAAAGACTTTTCTGTTGCCGGGTGTGTTTTTTTTTAAGTGATTCTTTGGCAGTTTCACACATGTGTATAAGACGTTCTGATGAGACCCCCTCCTCCCTTCTTTGTCACCCTCCCACCCCCACAAATGCTCCTCCTATTTTCGTGTTTTTGTTTTTATTTATGTGCCTGGTGTTCTTGACTTGAGAAGTTTTTTTCAGGTAATAGCTTTATGATTCCTTTCTTTTCCAGATTGCAAAAGTGGAGAAACTCAAACCCTTAGAAGTGGAGTTACGACGCCTAGAAGACCTTTCTGAGTCAATCGTTAATGATTTTGCCTACATGAAGAAACGGGAAGAGGAGATGCGGGATACCAATGGTGAGGGGAAGGCGCCTTTTATTTCCCAGTAAGGACTAAAAAGGAGACAGATCTCGAACACTCAATACTCGAGTGCCCTTTTTCTCAATGTTGAGAAAGTGAAGTACGACTTAGAGGAAGAGAATGGCTTGCCTTAGTGCTATTGTTACTAAGCTAAATCAGCTGGTTAGATATTCAGGAGAACAGAGTCTTCTTCTGTGATATATAATTGACCATATTCTCATTTGGTTTGTAGAAAATAGCACTGATCTTTGCAATTTTTAACATTTTAAATAGGATAATTTTTTTTTTTAATCCAGTGCTTAGAGTAGAACTCAGTGCCTTGTGCATGCTTAGAAAGCACTATACATACTTACCTGGCAGGGAGATACCCTGATCACAAAGTTGGTTTTCCTAGGGCAAGGCTTATCCATTGTGCTGAACCCTGCAATTTCCCCAAATGTGGAAAACTCACTGTATATTGTGTGGTAGTGAGGACTGTGTTCTCTCCTCTGTTTAAATTAAAAAAATAAAATAAAATCTGAGCTCCCTCCCTAGCCATTGCTTTTTTAAAAATTATTTTTATTTTATGTGTATGAATGTGTTGCCTGCATGTATGTAAGTGCACCTGTATCGTGCAATGCCCTGGAGGTCAGAGAGGGCATTGGATCCCTAAAACTGGAGTTATGGATGGTTAGCTGCCATACTATGTGGGTGCTGCGAATTGAACCCAGATCCTCTGCAAGAGCAGCCAATAGCCCCAGCTGAACTGGAACTCACTGTGAAGACCAGGCTGGTCTTGAACTTGCAGAGATCCACCTGCCTCTGCCTCCTGAGTGCTGACATTAAAGGCATGTGCCACCATGCCTGGCTGTCATTGCTTTTTTAAAAGATATTTTCTTTATTATTTTTATTTCATGTGTATGAGTGTATTGCCTGAATGTGTATAAGTGTCCCCGGGTGGTCCATACAGTACCCACATAAATCAGAAGAAGGCGTCAGATCCCCTGGAACTAGAGTTATGGACAGTGATTAGCCGCTATGTGCATACTGGAAACTGGACCCGGTTTTGCCAGTGCTCTTAACCACTGAGCCATCTCTCTAGCCCTAGCTATTGCTTTTTAAAAGTGTTGTCTTGCTATGTAGCCTAGGCTGACCTGGAACTCAAGATTCCCCTGCCTTAGCTTCCCAAGTGCTAGGATCAGAGGCGTGTGCTACTTTGCCCATCTCATTTTTCTTTTTTAGACCTAGGGACAGAGTAAGGTTTATTAATTGTCTTTTCCCCCTAGCCGTTGTTTAGCCAATGAGGCACCTTCATTACATTTACAATGCTTTTTCAGAGTCAACAAACACCCGGGTCCTGTACTTCAGCATCTTTTCAATGTTCTGCCTGATTGGACTAGCTACCTGGCAGGTGTTCTACCTACGTCGCTTCTTCAAGGCCAAGAAGTTGATAGAGTAAGGAAGCTGTCTTCTGCCCCAGTGTAACTCAGCCAGCAGAACATCTCTGGGACGCCTGGCTCACCCAAGCCATCCTACCAACAGTACCATCAAGGCACAGTGGAGCTTCCTTGCCAGAACTGATTTCTTTTTGTGTGGGAGAGCATGGGGCACAACCTTCACCCAACAAGTCATGAGGACTTCTTTTTAAGTTGGTAGGCTTTGGACCGATTTTGCAACAAGATAATTATTAAAGTCACCTATGGGGAAAAAAATAGGGGTTACCTAGATAATGCCAAAGCTAGCATTTGTCCTGGGTTTCCTCGTGTGATCTGTTTGAGCTGTTTGCATTATTTCTCTCACTTGCTCATCACCTTCGTCTTTCACTCTAGTTCTTTTACTAAAATTTATATGACCATGTTGAACTTGTTTCATACCTGTTTCTTCTTTGGATTTCCTTGTGAAAACACCCTGAACTTTCTCTCAGCCCTTCGCTAAAATGTTTACATAGCTTCTGGTGATATCCTTTCATAATTTTATGTCCCTTAGAAAGGTCTTGGATGGGATACTTCATAAAAAAAAAAAAGTGAGCTTTGAACTGTAGATAAACTCTTAAAAGAAAATCTTATTTTAGACAATTAAAATACTTGTGCTCAACTGCTTGGAACTCTTTGTGTATGTGTATTTGGTTCTATTACAGTTTCATCATGTATAGATTCATGTGGTCATTGCAAGATACAGTATAGTTCCATCACATGGATTCATTATACTGCCTATTTTCTTTATAGCCACAACCACTCCCTTCCTTCCTTCTTTACCTCAACCTCTGGCAACTACTGACCTGTTCACCAGTTCTAGAACTTTGTTAATTTAAAAATGTTACATAAATGGAATCATAACCGGAACCTTTTGAGATTGACTTTTCTATTCTACATAATTCTTCTGAAATCCCCATCCAGTTGTTGAGTGCATTAATAGTTTTCTCCTTTTATTAATACTACTCTGTGGTTATAGATAGTACTGCGTTGTGTTTAATGATTCACCCACAAAGGACACATGGGTTAGTTTTGGGTTTGGGTCCTTAACTAGTAAAGTTTCTGTGAACATTCTCAACATAAGTTCTTATATGAACATAAATTTTCATTACTCTGGGACAAATGCCCAAGAGGGCAATTACTGTGTTGTGTGGTAAGCACAGTTTTTAAAGACTTCCCAACTCTTTTTTTCCAGAGTGGCTATACCATGTTAAATTTCTGCCTGCAGTGTGTCACCAGTTCAGTTTTTCCACATCCTCATTAACATTTCTTATGCTATTTTAACTTAGCCATTTGAATGGTGCCTGTAATATCTCATTATGGTTTGATTTGCATTTTCCTAATGGTGAATGGTGTTGACCTTCATTTCGTGTGCTTGTTATTTGCCACTTTTATGTCCTCTTCAGTGAAACGTCTGTTCATGTCTTTTATCCATTTTCTACTTGGATCATTGTTTCTCTTCACTATTTTTTTTCGAATTCCTTAAGTATCATAGATGGAGGTTTTCTATCAGATGTGAGCTAATCTCTAAGAAGGAAGAAAAATAAAATTTACCAACCCTTTGTGCATGGCCACTCACTAACTTAATTCCTGCCCCTATGTGCTATCTCTAGAGAACTGAACATAGGAGGTTTAAAATAAAGAAAGTTACAGAGAGAGTAAATACTTGAAAATTCATGTTGTAAAAGTAAAGCCAAGGATCATTTATGGGAATATGAGATGCCTAAAGGCCAATACTAATGTCAAAGATGTTGGGGCTGTGAGTATAACCCTGTGGTAGATTGTTTGCCTAGCATGTGCAAGGTTCTGGGTCTGAGTCTCAGCACTGGGGGAATAAAAGGAAAAGAAACATAGGTACAAATGTTTGTAAACAGGAAAAATACTATCTGTTATCATTGAAATCTTCCCCACCTCTCCCAGGAAAGTAGGTAAGAGTTTATCCTTTCTGTCTCTTTTTAATCCTGCCCTGAGCTATCACAGGGTTTGCCTTGATTGCAGTGCTGAGAATTGCAGGACTTAGGCCCATGTTACTTGAAGTGGAATATTGAAATTACCAGAGAACACTGTTATGTCAACCTGGATAAAGTTCGAATGTGAAAGAGGAAATGAATGATTTATGTTGTTAGAATCTCAGGCTATTCTGTTAATGTTCCAGTTACTGTAAAACCAAAAGCCTTCTTTTTCTTAAGACTCGCATAAATCCCTCTTGAATGGCAGAAAGTGGTTCTCTAGTTAACATGTACAACATTGCCATCTGCTGTTGAGAAGTGACAGGAACAACAGATGTTCAGAAAGTCAGTAGCATTACATGTATCAAACCACAGAGGAACAATTCAAGTAGGGAAAAGAATAAACAAATTTGTGGGTTAAAATCCATCCTTAGACTTCTAAATGCAAAACCCTAGTCTGTATCGTTAGCCCAACAAGAGACTCATATTTCTGACTTGTGCCTTCCCTCCTAAAAGGAACAGTGAAAGCTATTCTGTTACAGTTTTCTGTTCTGTTGTCAAAGAAGGTAGGAGGAAATAAAGTATTTTATTTTGTCCATATTTTTGTTCCAAACTACAGCTCTAAACTTGATCTTTGTAGAACTGAAATTCTTTCAAGTCCCTTCCTTTGATTCATGCCAAAAATAACTAACTTGGACATTTGTGGATTTGGTTAAAAAGTTAATTGAAGAACCAGGTGCACACCTTTAATCTCAGTGTTTGGGAAACAGAGGCAAGGGGGTCTCTATGAGTTCAAGGCTAGCTTGGCCCACATAGAGCGTTCCAGGCCACCTGGAACTACAAGGAGACCCTGTTTCAAAAAAAAAAAAAGTTAATGGAAGAGTATTTGCCTCTGACAATGGGCTAGTTACAAGAGCAAATAGCTTTATAAACACAGATGTTATCTGCTTTCCTTCATTCTCAGCATATTATTCAAAATGATCTGAGAATACAGTCTCCATAAGCCTTGTTATATATCCATTGTCATGAACCCCTGTCAAAACCATTTTTCTGTTTAATGGAAACAGGCATGTGGGATTTATATAAACTCACTTGTAAGTGTTGGGTTGGAGATTTTTGTGTAAATTTTCACAAATAAAGGCTAGCAGAAACCATTTTAGGTGTATTTTTCTCTTAATCTTGAGACCCTCTGTCTGGATTAGCAAAATTCTGTTTTTTAAATATAGCAAATGAACCTGATAAAGAAAAAATATTGTCCTTAATTTATTCCGGATAGATAATTTATATGTGAACTAGTAAAAGTTTGTTATAGATGTAACAAAGTATTTATGTACATAATTAATCATTCTTAATTATATGCCCTCAGAAAGACCAAATAGGGTTCTGTAAGCTAGGCATTCTCTGTAGATTGTCTAGAAATTGATGTTGGAAGTTTCTCCCATCTTTTTTTTCTTGCTTCTGTTCCTAAAATACCACTGTCGATTTATAATCCCTGAGGACGTGCCCATCACACCAGACGAACCCCAGGAAGTAGCAGAGGCCATTTTCTCCTCTCCTTCACTTCAAAGAATTGAACATTTTCCACAGTTTTTACCAAAAGCCAACATGAAATGTTCTGTAGGTCACTACCTGACCTCATACTTACTAAAAAATAGATAAGCTGGGCTTGGTGGTAGGCACCTTTAATTCCAACACTTGGCAAGCAGAGGCCAGTGAAACTCTGAGTTTGAGGCCAATCAGTTAGACCCTGTCTCAAAAAATAAATTTTTTTAAGCATCTTGTGGGATCTAAGGACATAAGCTAGTCAGTAAAGTATGTACCCCATAAGCATAAGGATCCAAGTTTGACCCTCAGCATTCATGTAAAAGGCTGGGTGGGCATGGTAGTCTGTGCTTACAATCTGAGTGTGGGAAGGGGAAGACAGATCCTTGGAGCTCACTGGCCTGCCAGCCTAGCTTAATTAGTGAGCTATAGGTCTTGATGAGAGACTCTGTCTCAAAAAAACATAGTGGTCGGAGCATGGTGCTGCATGCCTTTTAATCCCAGCACTAGGGAGACAGATGCAGACATATCTCTGTGAGATCCAGCCCAGGCTGATATACCTAGCAAGTTCCAGGCCAGCTGGGGCTGCAAGGAAACCTTGTCTCAGATCACCACCACCAAAAAAACCCAGTCAACACCAAGGTTGCCCTCTGGCCTATATACACGCAGTACACACAAAACCACTCATACACACTAAAGTGTTTCCTTTCTCACTGATGTTTTAGAAAGCATAACGAATTCAGCAAGACTTATACATGAATTTGTCTCAATAGAATCATTGCATACTTGTTACATATTAATACCTATTTTATGAATTGTTCAGTCTGTTCAGTGGCGTCCCATATATAAGCCACATAATTTTAATGTACTACAATAAAACTGTAAAAAGTGAAACTAGAGACTGGAGAGTGAGTCACTGGTTAAGAGCACAAGCTGCTCCTGCAGAAGACTTGGGTTGGATTCCTAGCATGCACATGGCATGTTATAGCCATATGTAACTCCAGTTCCAGGGGAATCCAACGCCCTCTTCTGACCTCCATGGACATTGCATGACACGGGTGCACTTACATGCAGGCAATACACTCATACACATAAAAAAAAAAAAAATGTAAGAGTGAAACTAATTTCAGTAACTTAATTTGATATGTCCCAAATACTATCATTGCCATATGGAATCAAATATAAAAGTGATTAAAGGGCTAGAGAGATGGATCAGCACTTAAGAGCACTGGCTGCTCTTGCAGAGGACCAGGTTTGATTCCCAGCATCCATATGGCAGTTAACAACCTCTGTAACTCCAGTGTCAGGGGATCTGATGCTCTCTTCTGACCTCCTCCGGTACTGCACAGCATGAGTGCACACACACATGTGGGCAATACACTCGTACACATAAAATAAAAATATTTTTTTTTAATGATTGAAGCCCCTCGTAGTAGCACAAATCTTTAATCCCAGCACTCAGAAAGCTGAGGCAGGCAGATCTCTTTGAGATCAAGGGCAGCCTGGTCTACATATTGAGTTCCAGGTCAGCTCAGGCTACAGAGAGACACTGTCTCAAAAAGAAAAAAAGATTGAGATTTTCTATTTTAATTTGAAATCCAGTGCATCTTTCAGCTACAGCCACATGCCACATCTGCATTTAAACTAACTACAGCTCAAGGTTTAGGAGCTACATGCAGTTAGTGGCTCTGATAGCAGACAGTGAAAGTGTAGACTTTGGTCTTCAGTGAATTCTTTAATTTTTACAATTTTCTGTGGGTCCTGGTAGTCTGCCATTCACAAATTTAAAATTTGCAATATAACCTGGTAACTCTTCATTTGCTAAACATGGAAACAGTTTTATTTTGGCCAAAGACACTGTAAAGTAATTATGTTTTTAATATAAATGTTGAGCAATTCTAGACTTAAGAATAGTGAGAGATAATTAGTTTTAGGCTGGGCATGTGGCTGACATCTGGGATCCTAGCACTCCAGAGGCTGAAGCAGGAAGACTACCAGGAGTTTAAGGCCTATGCTACATAGTTCCAGGCCAGCCTATACTACAGTGTGAGCCCTTTTTCAAAAAACTAGTTTCAGTTAACTCACATATAATGAATTCAGTATGAAGAATTCTGTATACTGCAAGATGCAAAAAGTCATTCTCGTTAAGCTTAAGATACCTAGGCATCATAACTAGAACACAATTTTAGGCCAGTCAAGTTAAAGAAAACCATATAGCTCTTTTCATTGCAAAGGGACTAGGAAAATGAATTTTTAAGCTTCAAGAAGGCAATTTCTTGGAATGAAAGTCAGCACTTCTGATTTTAAGTAATTGTTTTTTCCCTTTCTTTTGGCTCAAAAATGTATACCAAGTTCTAATGACAGTTTAGCTAAAATCTAGTGTATCCGGATAAATCAGAAATAATATGTTCCCGAAAGTTGCTTAAAGTAACGTAACTGATCAAACTGCCTTGCAGTTAGTTGCCTTGGTGACCTAAGAACAGGAAGCATCTTCAATTCGCCCTTCTCAAATATACTGAGTGGCACCTAAGGCTCCAAGAATGCGCCTTGAGACCTAGCGGTCAAATACCTGCATAAACACTAAACACACCTGAGGGTATTGAATCTGGAAAATGAGAAGAGAAAGAAAAGTGTCAGCAGAATTTAAGTATTTTAGAGTTGTGAAAAAGAGGAAGGGACCCTCTCAGACGTCAGAAGTGTTTCAGCTACAATAGCTTTACTGTAATTAATATCTCATTCAACAAGAGCACAGTCCAACGAAGCGAGTGACATTTTCTCCAATCACAACTCTTGTGACAAACGACGCCAAGATGGGGCTGGACTCCTTCTGAAACTGAAGCCCTTTGAGGACCTGGTAGGGGATGCAGGGACGCCGTGTGCAAGCTTGGAGGGCATCACGTGGTCGCCCTGGACCCTGCGGGAGCCTTTCGATTCCACGCGCGGATTCCACGCGACCCCCGCAGGTGCCCGTCAACCCCAGGGCAAGTCCAGAGCATCTCTATAGTTGGACTGCCGAGTGGGCATGCAAAGGCGGATGAGATGTTCGCCGAGCCGGAAACACCAAGAATTGCTTCCGGGTCAGGGGGCAGAAGCCACCATGGAAGTTTGCGGGGCCGCGGGGCCGCCACTGGCGGGCGTCTGAAGCGTGTGAGGCCGCCCGCTGGGGACGCGCAGGCGGGTCCCGCAAAGGCGCGATCGCCGCCATGTCGGTGCTGGGCGAGTACGAGCGACACTGCGATTCCATCAACTCGGACTTCGGGAGCGAGTCCGGGGGCGGCGGGGACTCGGGCCCGAGGCCCAGCGCCACCCCGGGACCGCGAGCTGGCGGCGGCGCGGCGGAGCAGGAGGAGCTGCACTACATCCCCATCCGCGTCCTGGGTCGCGGCGCCTTCGGAGAGGCCACGCTGTACCGCCGCACCGAGGTAGCGGCCCTCGGCCCCGACCGCCACCGGGCCGCCCTGCGCCCCTCCTTCCCGGCCCCCCTCTCCAAGCCAGGCTGGCTCCCGCTGGCCCCGCGTCCTCGGGCGCGCACAGGGCCTGTGTGGGTCTCCACCGCGCTTGCAGTTCACCTGCACTAGGAGTTGCTTAAGTCCCTGATGTCACTGTCAGTTTTCATCTGGCGAACTGAACAGATCACTGAATGGTCTTTGAGCTTTAGTTTTCCCGTTGTAAAATGAACTTAGCGAAAAGCACCTTTAAAACTTTTTACTTTTTAAGGTTATCTGAGATAACCTTAAACCAGTGTGCTTTGCACACTGAACAAAAATGGTTTACGACTCTTAAGATACTACGAAAACTTACATCCTCTCAAATTGTATAGCTATCGAAGGTCGGGATGGGAAGGAAGTGTATGCTTTAGAATACTCCAACTGGCAGCAAATCTGCTAGTTCGGGTTATTTTTAAGTTCAGATATGATCGCTTAATTGGGGTTTTCGTGAAAATCAATAGGAAGATCACAGTGTATTGGTTTCTTCGCTATTGTTTATACAGTGCTTATGTATGACAAATACTTCATTGGTGTAGTTCTTAACTGTTGGGGAACAGGAACCCCTTTCAGAACCAGTAAAGCCAAGTAATCTTTCCCACCTCCTTGCCCTAAGTTCACATCCTTTGGAAAGATCATGAACCACTGAGTCCCAAAAAGAATGTATGCTAATTCAAAACCCTGTAGTGGTGATTCTGCTTTTAAAAACTAACCATAAGTTGAGTTTACTCACTAGAGCTTTGAAGCTCTAGCTTTAGGGTAAGCATTTAATGAGATTGCTGAGGTTGCAGAAGGTGATTCATCCCCTGCAGTTCTGGTGTCTGTTCCAAGCCAGCATTTTTTTGTGTGCTGGGAATGAAACGAGGGCCGTTGCAGTGCTAGCAAGGCACTCTGAGGCACACCTCCAGCCCCTACATGGAAAAGTGATTGCAAGAGAAAGTCTTTAAGTGTTCCCTTTTAATTCCAGTTCCTCATTAATATACAGTGTTAATGTCTTTAGTAGTCTGTATTTTTATTTGCACTCCAGATGAGTGCCATTATTCTTGTTTTCTAGAAAAATGACAGCAGTGTTTTTGACCAAGACTAGAGTAACACATCTCCTTGCCTACCCCATTCTTTCATTATGTTGGACTTGATTACTAGTTTTGAGTTAAGTTTTATCACAGTTCAGAACTGTATAGCATTACTCTTATGAATTTACAAAGAAGCAGCCCTTTCCCCTCTGTTAAGTGAGAAGCTAGCATGTCAGTAAAGAATTAGCATATCAGTTGTGAATATCTGAGTGAAAAAGAATGGAGGACTGTCTATTCCCTGTACGAGTACTGAATAACATACTCATTGAATAAATGTATGACGAAAAGTTCATCAAAGGAAAATGTTAAGCCCTGGCAAAGGTATTCAAGAGGTATGTTGTGTAGGTAAGGACGCTGGTGGTTTAGGAAGCAGTATCTAGAGAATTAGAAGTATCACAAAATGGAGCAGACATTAGTTTATAAGTATCACAAAATGGAGCAGACATCAGTTTATGTGAGGTGTGACAGGTTACGAGAATTTTTAAAAGGGGAGTAGGAATATTCTTATGCAGAAAGAGTAAATGAAAATCATGAAAAAATTTAAATTATGAAGTCAGATAGGCTTAGTATTTCATATTATAAGACCCTGTTATCAGCCAGGCCCGGTGGTATGCACTTTTAATTCCAGCACTCAGAAGGCAGAGGCAGGCGGATCTCTGTGAGTTCCAGACCAGCTAGGACTAGAGGGAGACCCTGTCTCAAAAAGACCAAAAAGAAAAAAGCCAAGACCCTGTTGTCAAAGTTAAAGTCTCTACCTTCCCAATATTCTAGCTCTACCACAGGAACTTCACAGTATCCCTCAATAGAATTCCTGAGATCTAGTCTCATCTGATACTTCTACCTAGAACAAATAATGTATAAATTATTATACATAATATTATATATTATGTATATTAAATATATAAAATATTATTATTATTTGTAACATGATAAATTTTTTTTCATTTTTTTATATATCTGTGTGGATGTCAGACAAAAACTTTTGGGAATTAGTTCTTTCCTTCCAACTCGCAAGTTCAGTTCTGGGTATTGAACCCAAGTCATCAAGCTTGGCAGCAAATGCTTTTACCACTGAGTCATCTTACCAACCCGTAAAATAACATCTTTTTAAAGATTTTTTTTGTTGTTTTTAATTATATGTATATGTGTGTCCATGTGAGGGTAGGTGCACATGAGGCAAGTGCCCTTAGAGGCCAGAGGCGTTGGATCCCCTGGAGCTGAAGCTACAGGCAGTTGAGAAAAACAAACATGGGTACTGGGAACCAAGCCCAGGTGCTCTACAAAAGCCGTGCCCTTTCCCACTGAGACATCTTAATGTTTTATTTCCCCTAGTTGTGATAAATTATAGTAATTGTATGTGGAACCTTTAAAGTTTGTTTAAAGGAAAAAATAGTCAATCTTTGCCCCTCTAAGGAGGTTTTCTTTCTAGGCTTTCAGATTGGCTATGAATTCATGCAGTGCCAGGCAAGAAGAAAATACAATACTCCTGTTACTGTGTTACAGGATGACTCACTGGTGGTATGGAAGGAAGTTGATTTGACCCGGCTGTCTGAGAAGGAACGTCGTGATGCCTTGAATGAGATTGTTATTCTGGCACTGCTGCAGCATGACAACATTATTGCCTACTACAATCACTTCATGGACAATACCACCCTGCTGATTGAGCTGGAATATTGTAATGGTAAGGTAGAATTCAACAGGACTTCCTCTGAGAGACATGCTTATGACCATATTACCTTGAGGAAAAGAGAATAAGAAAAGACATACAGTGATAAAACTTTAAATGGATTTCTGGAGTTTAAGAGGAATAGCTCAGGTTCCAGAGAGTTGGAGGTGTCCAGAATATAGAAGGGAGTATTTCCTGCATGTTCACGTTCTTCCTGTGGAAATTATTTATTTATGGGTTGCCCTTTTTTTTTGAGATCTTTGTAATTATACTCCCATTCATCTTCAGATTATTACCACTGAGTTTTGTTTTAGTGAGTTTTATTGCTGTTGTTGTTTGGTTTGGGAGTGTTACTGTAGCTCCGGCTGATTGAGACCTCAGAACTCAGACTGGCCTTGAGTCGATGTCAGTCCTCGTGCCTCACCCTTCCCAGTGCAGAGATTGCATGTGTGAGCCACCACTCCTGCCTCTTCAGATCATTTTTTTCAGTCAGATTTTATATTGATTTTCCAGGATTTTCCTTATGGAATGACATTAGTTCACTATTTCAGAAATAATACAGCTTGGTCACACAATGTCATGTTCAGTGACATCTTATAGGTGATATTTGTGTTAACTTGAGCTAAAGCTGTGCTGAGAAATGGTCCAGAGACTGTAAGTGAATGAAAACGATAGTATGATGTGTCCTTATTTTTCTGGTTCCTGATTTCTTTGGACAAATTTTCTTTTAATACAGCAGTTACCTGGTTCGGAAAATAGACTGACCTCACAGCCCAGGTTCCATTGCTTTTTGTAGCACTTTAGCCTTGGGCAAGAAACAACTCTGTGCCCTAGTTTCCTCATCTTAAAATGAATTTTTTGATTCTAAAAATTTAATTAAGTGAATTTATAAAGCCCACAGCATAGTCTTTGATATGTGACAAGTGTTTGATGCTTGCCTTATTGTCTGCCAGCCTATTATAGAAGCAAATCCCCAGAGTCCATTCCTGAGCTGCATACTAAGCAGATACTAGCAGATTCATCTGTACCTTTTTTGTCTAGATGGTTCTGTGTCAGCATGGTTTCTGTTTCTGATCAACCCTAAGTACACATATAACTTTTGAAGTAACACAAGCCTTATTCAATTCACTGCCTTGGTTGTTAGGAGTAACTAAAGCAAATGAGACTTTTTTTTTTTTTTTTTTTTAACTCTGCATTATTAAACTTCAGGGGAAGAGAAGTTGTAAAAATTTAGCCCTAAGTTCAAGCTCTAGGTAGGATATGAGATGAACTGTGATCGTTTGTAGTCTGGGTGCTACTTGATAGAAGAGCAGGTCACACTCCAGGAGGAAGTTAGTTAAGGGGTAGACCCTAATTTTTAGAAAATTTTAGGAAACCTTTTTGGCACAAAGAAAAAGTTGTTAATAAACACTATTTTAAAAATATTGAGTCATAAGTGTAACCCAAGTGTTTTAGTTATACTGTCAGAATTGCTACATGTATACTGCAAATTTCTTAACGGGAATTACAGAAAAAAAAAATGATCTGACTTTAAGCCTGTTTCACTAGAAGTACTGCATGCATGGTCTGATTTACTCTCTTATTTTCTAAATGTTAATGCTTTCCATTTTTGTATTGAGCCTCTTGTATTAGGGAAGGAGACTTTTAGAGAATATTTCTGATAGAGATGGGAAGGATTTTGTACCCATGTGTAAAACCTAGAGGAAAGAAATCATTTCCTTTTGAAAGGAAGCAGAACCCTTCATTTCCTCAGGTCACCTGTTAAAACCTATTAATATAGGGTTCAAGCTTTGATCTTGATTAAGCAATTCAAATCTGTTTCTTGTTTCATTGCAGGAGGGAACCTGTACGACAAAATCCTTCGTCAGAAGGACAAGTTGTTTGAAGAAGAGGTAATTCGTATGTTTATAGAAGAAGCTAGAATTCTATTTACTTCTTGCATTCCAGTTCTGTGCTTGCTCTTCCAACAATGAAGAGTGGTTGTTGTTTTTTTGTTTTGTTTTCCTTATGTTCAGACTCCTTCCTTCTAACAAGGAAGCTGTCCATAGCTGCTTCCTAAAGGTTTTACTTCCACATCATGACTCACTGTGAGCTTTGCTTCCCAGTTCTGATGCTGCATGCTGGTATGCCCAGTTTTTGTACTTTTGGGTTCTTCCTGGGGTTCTTTCCATAAGTCTGCTTCACCACAGACACTGGACCTGCTCTCGATGACCTGCCTTTTCTTTTTGCCACTACTTTCCTTTACCTACTCAACCTACGAGCAGGGGCTGTCAGGTCATGTTGTTGTAACCTCTGTTTACAGCTTTTCTTTCTCTCTCTCTCTCTCTCTCTCTCTCTCTCTCTCTCTCTGTGTGTGTGTGTGTGTGTGTGTGTGTGTGTGTGTGTGTGTTTAAATGGAGTATTTGTTTCCAATCCAAATATAATTTCTTTTAAATCTACAGATGGTGGTGTGGTACCTGTTTCAGATTGTTTCCGCTGTGAGCTGTATCCATAAAGCTGGAATCCTCCATAGGTAATGAGTGAAAAAAGTTGGGGGTTGGAATCCTCTCTACCAATCCAGTTTCTACCGAGTATGTCCCATCAGCATATTCATGGGAGGGAGTTCAGGTTTTTCATTGATGTAAATAGGATGGGAAGGCATGAGGAGAAGAGGAAGTTATCTTACCACTTTCTGAGGTTTATGATCTCGGAAGACTCTTCTCAGTAGCCGAGTGCCATTTAGTTATTTCTATTAGATATACCTTCAAATTTAGTTCTTTAATTTATCACTAATGCCTAGAAAGTACTGTAAGAATTCACAGTAAATGTTTTCTCTGAGGAAGAGCAATTGGCAGAGAATTCTATAGTTTCATTTTGTACAATTGTGCCAAGTCTTCACGTGATAAAAATTGAGGGACAGAAACATTTCCATTCATTTCCTGCTGTAGAAGAAAACATTCATAAGAATCTTTCCACATCATTATATTCTTCCTAAATGAGGGACCATTGTTGGCAATTAATTTTAATATGCCAGAGTTTCTTTTATTAGTTTGTCCAATCCAGCTAACCTGTATTTCTTAAAAGCTATTGAAGGCCTATGTTGCATGTTATTTTCTTTTTAAAAGTAAAGAAGTTTACTGTTCTGCTTTATTCAAATCTTGGAATAAAAGAAACCAGAGTATGAACCAGACACAGATTATTTTACATACAATCAATTCATCTTTAGAAGAGTAACCAGTGACTTTATTTAGAGGATCTGAACTACCTATTTATGTTGTTAAGACATGCAGCCTCTTCTGCCCTGACAGATTATTTGAACTTTGACACCAACCTAGTGTTATATTGTCTTGATAACATAATTCAAGGCTTAAATGGTAATTGAAAAGGCAGTATATACCTCATAGGAATGTGGTTGCCTGGAGCACTCTTTTTCCAATGGCATCAGTGGTCTGAGAGATGCTCCTTTGCTGTGAAGTTTAGAGAGTGAAAATCATTCTCTGCCTTTACACTCTAAGCCTCCTATTCAGTATTAAACTGTGTATAAAAGTAGTAACCACTCTATGGAACATTTAAAACTCTATGACAGAAGCTAAGCAGTAGTAAGACTCATTTTTATTTTGTACTTATCCCAGCAGGGTAGGGTAGGGGTGAGGTAATTGTTACAGGAATTTAATATGTAGTATCTTCTTTTTCAGAGATATAAAGACATTAAATATTTTCCTGACCAAGGCAAACCTAATAAAGCTTGGAGATTATGGCCTAGCAAAGAAACTTAATTCTGAGTATTCCATGGCTGAGACGGTGGGTATAGATTTCCTTTGTCTTAATGTCTTTTAAAGGTTTTCAAAAATTTATGTGTATGTGTACGTCTGCATACATTTATGTGCACCACATGTGTCAGGTGCTCATGAAGGCAAGAGGAGGGTATCAAATCCTCTGAGTTACAAATGGTTGTGAGCCACCTAATGTGGGTGCTTGGAACTGAACCCAGGTCATCTGCAAGAGCAGCCAGTACTCTTAACCATTGAGTTGTCTCTCCAACCCATGTTTCTCAGTATTTTTATAAGTTATCTGTACTGATAATGGAGACCGTCACATCTTTTCCTAGGGCTTATTAGTAGGCTCTTCCATAATCAGGTGTTCTTCAGAGTTGCTGTTTACATCTCAACCTTGACCACATAGCTTTTTCCAGCACTGACTTTTGTGAAAGCAACAAAATGCTTTGCCTATTTTGTTTTGTTAAGGCAAGGTCTTAATCTGTAGCTCAGCCTGCCACGGAACTTTCTGTGTAGTCCAAACTGGTCTTGAGCTCACAGTGATCCTTCTGCATCAGTGTTTTAAGTGCTGTTAGATACCAGGCAATGATTGCTTTCTTTTTTTTCAGCTTAAGGTCTTCAGTAGATTTCATTTGATCTTTTATTTAATATCCCATTTTTTTGTGTTCTTTTGAATTGTACTTCTGGTTCCAAGAGAAGAAGCCCTATATTGCAAGCAAAGGCTAATGCCCAGAGATTAATCTGTTTTTAATAGCATACACAGTCTGTACCTAAGGACTTCCTTGCCTGATTTTAGAAAGACCATCGGTTAAAAAGCAGATCTAACCTAATCTTTAAGACAGTGATCTTATCCTTTTAGCTGTACAAAACCCAATTATTACTCTTCTGTTTTATAATGCTCTGTCTTAAAAGAACTTGGAAATGGAAGTTAACAAAATTAAGTTTTTCGTTATGTTTCTGATAATGTTAGGACGTGCCTGCAAACAATTTAGACATCTAGGGTTGAGAGCCTGTGTTTCAGGAACTCTGACTGGATGGTGGAGGCCAAATTGAGCTTGTAAGGAAGTAATCATTTTTCTTCCAAGATCAATCTGATAAAATCAAGGCTTGACTCTTATTTTCTAGCTAGTTAAATATAAGGAAGAAATGTATGAAAATGTGTGAATGCCATGTAAACCATTTAAAGTGGGTTTGCTTTACTAATTAAAGATATCTGTGTTTTTCAGAGTGGCTTGGTTTATACTCAGAACGTTTTTATTTCCAAACCTTTTTATTCTTTTTCGAGATAGTGACTGTTATGTAGCCCAGGCAGCCCTGAACTAGAGAGACTCCTGTCTTAGTAGTGAGATTGAGGTGTATGCCGCCATGCCCAGCCTCCAAGACCATTCTTTTAGGTTTTTTTGAGATAGGATCTCATACAGCCTAGTCTGGCCTCAAACTCCCTGTGTCATTAAGGCAACCCTTCACCTTCTAATCTTCCTGTTTCCACCTCTCACGTGCTGGGATTTTAGGTATGTACGACTCTACCAAGCCTCGAGCTCATTTTTGTTGTTTTAGTGTCACAGATGTCAACTTAAGCCATTTAAAACATTTCGTTACTTGTATTTCTGTTAGAATCTTTAACTGGTTTATCCAGGTTCTATCTCCCACTACCAGTATTTAGCTGTTTGCCACTGGTAAACTTTCTAAGATTTTTTTTTTTTTTATATTAAAGTGTGTGTGTACTTGTGTGTACCCATGAAGGCCAGAGGGGACATCAGATTCTTTAAACATGGAGTTACAGGCATTTTTGAACTGCCTAATATGAGTGCTGAGATCCAAACTCTGGTCCTCTGATAAAGCAGAAATGCTCTTAACCTCTGCGCCATCTCTGAAGCTCCCCTATTGGTAAACTTTTGAATTTCTGTTGTGTTTGAAGTATTTAATAGGCCTTGAATGCTTAAAGCCTGTGTGAAGTATGAATCATAGAGCTTTTAGTCTTCTAAATTAGCCACAATGCCTCTACTGCAGATGGTCCTTTTATAATTGACTCACGAGACTTGATGTGAGTACTGTTTCTCTGTATGTGTTGGTATCATCTCATAAAAACCATTTTGCAGCCTGCTGATAAATGTTTTGTGATTGTTACCACTAATCTCTATAAATTTTAATTTAGCTGTTGAGATGTTAATATAGTTACGTCAGATAAGAAGCTATTCACTCATTATTTTCCTTTGCTGTTTAGCTTGTGGGAACTCCATATTACATGTCTCCAGAACTCTGCCAAGGAGTAAAGTACAATTTCAAGTCTGATATCTGGGCAGTTGGCTGTGTCATCTTTGAACTGCTAACACTAAAGAGAACTTTTGATGCTACAGTAAGTTGACATATTTTCCCATATTGTCTTTGCAAATGATACTTACTAGTTAAGTGAATCAACTTCATTTATCCCTGAGCTTCTGATTTATGGACAGAAATCACCTGTAGTCAAAAATAACCTATAGCTAGGCACTGGGTTAGTAGCATTTTATTAAAATGCTGTAAGCCAGATTTATTTCCAGCTTGAATTCCCCCATTGAAATGGCCATAATCAAGCAGTTTGAGCACTGTGCTTGAATTTGTTGGCTATTGTCCTAGTTTGCCTCTCCATTGCTGTGACAAACCACTCTGACTAGTACCAACTTAGGGAGGTAAGGGTTTATTCAGCTTAGGTCTCCCAGGTCACAGTTTATTACTAAGGTAGCCCAAGGTAAGAAGAAACTCAGGGCAGGAACTTGGAGGCGGGAGCTAAAGCGCAGGCCATGGAGGAACACTGTTTACTGGTTTGCTCCCCTGGCCCAGGCTCAGCCTGCTTTCTTAGACAATAGACATCCCAGGGATGGCACCATCCACAGTGGCCTGGGTCCTCCTGCAGCTGTCAACAATGAAGAAAATACCCCACAGACATGGCCACAGGCCAGTACAATGGATGTAATTCCACAGTTGAGGCTCCCTCAACCCAGGTGTGTCAAGTTGACACCAAAGCTATCCAGCACAGCTAGAATTTTAAAATAGTCTCTAGGTTCAACTGTGTGGTACCACAGTTTGATAAAATAATTTCATTTCTTGTACTTTAAACAACATCAACTGTTCTGGTTTGTCTTTTTGTTTTTTGTTTGTTTGTTTTTGAAATAGTTTCTTCCTATAGGCTCAACTGGAACTCAGTAGGTAGGCCAGGCTGGCCTTGATCTCATAGAGATTCACCTGCCTCTGCTTCCAGAGTGCTGGGACTAAAGGCAGATTGGTTTGATTTGGTTTGGTTTGGTTTGGTTGTTTACCTCATTATTTTTTTAAGCTCAGGCATATTATGCAATATCTCTTAAAGTGTTTTGACTTTTTTATGAACAATCACACACTCTTAGTTAAGATTGTCATTGCTTTTATGGACAGTAAATCTCTTTAAACCTTTTTTTATCTTTTCTTCTTTAAAGTTAAAGCCTAATGCAGAAAACTGTTTCTCAGACTTTAATATGCATACAGAATCACCTGAGCATCTTATTAAAATGAAGATTCTGTTTTAGCAAGTATGGGTAGAATGGGGCAGTATTCTTTGTTTCTAATAAGCTCTCAAATGATGCTGATGGCATCACTCCATGGGCCATAATTTGAGTAGCTGAAGTGGATTCATAGTCCCTCGCCTTCAACCAGGTATAAGAATTTAGACAAATCATTTCTTTTTTTTATTTATTATTTTCATTTTATATTTATTGCCTGCATGTATATAAGTTTACACATGTTGTGCAGTACCTGCAGAAGTCAGAGGAAGGTGTTGGTTCCCTTGGATCTGGAGTTATGGAAGGTTGTTAGCCTCCATGTTGGTGCTGAGAATCAAACCAGTTTCCTCTACAAGAGCAGCCAATACCCTTAACCACTGAGCCATCTCACCAGCCTCCTAGTCAAATCATTTCTGTGATCCTCTTTTTCATTATCTGTAACATGAAAACAATAGACATCCCCCCTGTGGGGATTTTCTGACACTGTGTATGAAAGACAGCAAATCTAAGGTAATGCAAACTCATTGGTCTTTCATGAGACCTGCTTCTTTTTCTAAATCCTGAAGTTTGTTCTAGTTTATCATCTAATTCTTCTAAATAGTATAATGGAAGTAAATGACTTCGAAAATCAGATGGACCTTGGTTGGAATGATGCCTCCTTTTTTTACTATCTCTGATTCTGGGCAAATTAAATTTCTGAGCCCCATTTTTCTTATATACAAATTGATAATCATAACTTCCTTGCATTATATTTGTAAGGATAAAAAGATATATGTAATATGCCTTTCTAAGGTGGTAATAGTACTTTTAACTATTATCTTTTTTTAAGATGCCCTGTGGGCCGGGCATGGTAGTACATACCTTTAATCCCACACCAACAAGGCAGAGTGGGTGTGGGTCTCTGAGTTCTAGGCCAGACCGATCTATATAGCAGGTTTCAGGCCAGTCAGGGAAACCTTGTCTCAAAAAAAGGAAAAGGGAGGTGGACTGAAGAGATGGCTGAGTGGTTAAGATTACTTGCTGTTCTACAGGCATTGTATAGACAGACAAAGCATTCATATACATTAAAAAAAAAATTTTTTTTTTAAGATGCCTTGTGAATTATTTACTGGAGGCAAAATAGTCAGCAGTGAAGTTGCAGGAAGCCAAGAAGCTTGGCTAATTGTGCTTTTTTTTTTTTTTTTTTTTTTGGTAACAAGGTCCCATATAGTCCAGGCTGGCCTTCAACTCACTGTGTAGCCAAGAATGACCTTGATCTTCTGCTTCTCCTGCCTCCACCCCAAGTGCTGAGACTATAGGTATATTGGTACTCTGCCTGCCTGTGCTTTCTTTTTTCCTGAAATTTGGTTGAAAGATCAGATTGTAATACATTCTGAAGAACATGTTTTTGAATGCACACTCATAATTCTAGTCTGTGCATAAGGTGGTCAGCATCATTCTGTCTGACAGCAACAGTGCATCTCTCCCTTCTTGTGCTGCATACTAATGGTTATAAAATGAAATCAGCTAATATGAAGCTGTTGCCAGTTCTGAAATAATGGTCACAGACATCTCTGAGCCCCTGCTTGGTAAATTATAATGCTATCTTTATGTAACCAGGAACAATGCAGTCATCATTTTCTCATAGAATCCACTCAACCTTTGTGTGAAGATTGTGCAAGGAATCCGGGCCATGGAAGTTGATTCTAGCCAGTACTCTTTGGAATTAATTCAAATAGTTCACGCATGCCTTGACCAGGTAGGCCTAACATGATGATTTGTTTTGTTTCATGTTTTTCCCCGGTATGACATAAGTGTGAAGGACACAAAACCACATCAACCTCCCCAAGATAGAATGTATTTGTGTCTGTTCTCAGAGTAAACATTGGCAAGTCATGGTAGTTGTGTGCTTTAGCAGATAGATTCTTTATTCTGTTTCGTATTTAATTATAAGATGACTTTTCCATCTAAACTGTGTTCTGTTTTTTACAGTCAAGTTTTTTGGTCGGGTTGGTTGGTTGGTTGGTTAGTTCTGAGATAAGGTTTCACTACATAGCCTAGGCTAACCTTGAACTTGTTGTGGTCATCCTCCTTCAGCCTCCTAAATGCTTAGATTATAGGTATACACTTTATGAGAAGATTAATTTTTATAAATTTATTTTTATGAAACTACAGTCAGGGATGATTTAGAATTCCCTTACTGCATGTGCAGTTGTGCTTTTCAAGTCTGATGAGAAAACCACTAGTGTCAGAATCACCAAGTTGGGGAGTTCTCATAGAAAAAGAAGATTCCTGGCCCTACCTCAGATCAAGAAAGTCTGAATAAAGATCAGAAGCCTTTATGTACAAGTGCCCCAAGTGATTCTGTGCTGTGGGTATTGGGGTTTGGGAGCTTCTGCCCCAATTGAGCAAATGAGGAAGATATGTTGTAGAAATCATCATTCATGTTCAGCATTTATCATAATGAGAGAGTTGACGGTAAACATGAATGGTGACACGAAATCATAGTTTTTAGTTTAGTTTAGGTTTTTGAGACAGGGTCTCACTATGTAGCCCTAGCAGCCTGGAACTCACTAAAGCAGGCTGATCTCAAACTCAAAGAGTTCTAGGATTAAAGGTATAAACCATGACCATGCCTGGCTATACATTTATAGTGTAGGAATGGTGACAGATCCCTTTAAGTTCCAGGCCAGCCAGGGCTACGTGGTGAGACCCTATCTCAAAAAAAGTATAATACACATTGGTCTTTGGCTAATTTACCTACAGCCTTGTGAGAGGAAATACAGTTCCTTATTAGATCCCATATTGCCATTTCCTTTAAAACAAAACCAATCTTTTTTACTATTTAGGATCCTGAGCAGAGACCCACTGCAGAAGAACTTCTGGATTTCCCCCTTCTCAGAAAACGCAGGAGGTAATCTACAAAGAAATCATTTTATTGACTTCCAGGGATGATTGAAAGTACCACAGGGAAGGAAGGGGGTTCCTCAGGACAGTTCCTCAGGGCTACTCTAGTGCTTTCCTTTCCCAAGACCCCTGCTGTTACTGCTTATGGAGTACCTCCTAGCCTTCACCTCTTTGACTGTGAACTTGAATTGATTAGACCCGAGAACCTTCTAGAAGTTCCTCCAGATCTGTGGGGTTTTTATTCTAGAGTTGGAGCATTGATGTCCTTAGATTTGCATTTAAGATTTTTATTTTTGTTTTGAATAGGACCTTGCTGTATAATCCATGCTGACCTAAAACTTGCCATCCTCTTGCCTCGGCCTCCCCATACCTGGGATTATAGTTTGCACCACCATGCCCAGCTTGTGCCTAATTCTGTTATCTTTATCAACTTACTAAATATTTGTTTGTCTTCTCCTCAATAAGTGAGGTTAGGACTAAAAAAATGTAACATATCAGGTGTCTAGCCCAGGACCTGCCAGAAGATGCTCAACAATTTTTAGATAGTAGTATAAATACGTCCTGGGCATTTTTTTTTCCAGAGTATTTATTAAGGTGGTGGGCTGGAGTTGGAAAGGTCCTCTTCAGATACCTTTTGTCCATTTCTTGAGGTTGAGCTTTATTGACTCCTGACAGGTTATTTCCTGAGACTTATTCCATGTCAGACGTCTCTAGAGGTAAGAAGGCTGTCCTTCCTGTAGGAAGCTTCAAACCTCAACTTAAAGGACAGGTATTCCGTATCTTTTCTTAAATTTTCTAGTCTGTATTTCATCCTGTTACATTATTTTTGCTTTATTTCCCTTTCTTCCTGCAAGTTCTTTATTTTTATGTTCTCCAAGTATTCATTCACTGTGCTCTTTCCAAGTCTTGTCCTTAAATGCACTAAGTACATACCTGATTCCATGATTGTGTCCATTTAATTAATTTTTTTTGTTATGTTTAATTTTCTGAGACAGGGTCTCATTATGTAGTCCAGATTAGCCTTGAAATCATGATCCTCTTACCTCAGCCCTTAAGTGCTGGGATTATAGACATGAGCCACCACAATTGGCTTTTAATTAGTCAGGAGGAAGAGGAGAAGGAGTTCTTTTTTTGATAGAGTCTCATGAAGACCAGGCTGACCTCAGACTCTGTGGCTGAGAATGACCTTGAACTTCTAACCCTCCTGCTTCTACCCCTCAGTGGTAGTAGTGTAGGCATGTGTCACCACACTTTTAAATATACTTTTGTTTTTAGTTGATAGAGTATATGTATTTATAGGATACAGTGTGGCATTTAGTGTATGTGTATGTACATAGCAATAAGATCAGAGTTAAATGGTGTCAGTCAAGACCTCAGACATTTATCATTTCTTTGTGTTGGGAGCCTTCAAATTTCTCTCTTCCAGTTAATTTGAAATATTCAATGATTTGTTGTTAGCCCTAGTTATCTTTACTATGTCTCTGACATTAGAAGTTATTTCTTTTTTCTAGTTTTACTTCTGTATCCCTAACTATCCATTCTGTATTCCTTACATACCTTCACAGGCTCTGATAACTGATATTCTGCTTGCTTCCTCAACTTTCTGGCTTCCACATGTAAGGGAGGATATGAAGTATTTGTGTTCTTGAGCTTGACTTATTTCATGAAAATCCTACAGTTCTGTCTGTGATGCTGCAGATGATGGACTCATTCTTTTTGGTGGCTGCATAATAATCTAGCTTGTGTATATTCTATGGTTTTTTAATCTGTTCATCCATTAGTGGACACTAATGTTGGTTCTATATCTTGGCCATTGTGAACAGTGTGAGAATAAACACATCCTTGCAGATGTTTCTGGATATTAACTTCAGTTCCCTTGTAGAGATACTCTGTAGAAGGATTGTTGAGTCATGTGGTTAGTTCTGTTTTTAAGGGGGTTGTTGTTACTTTTGAGACAGGGTCTTACTATATAGTTCACATTGACCTTAACTCACAGTTCTCCTGCCTCAGCCTCCCAGGTGCTTTCATGCTGTACAAGTTCCTGTTTCTCCATATCCTTGCCAATATTCGTTACTTTTTTGGTGATAGGCATTTTAATATGAGTGAAATGATCTCTCCTTATGGTTTTGATTTGCTTTCCCTAAGGATTGGTGATGTTGAACTTTTTTTTTTTTTTGTATACTTCTCCATTTTTACTTAGTTATTTTAGAGATGTTTATACAGATCGCTCACTATTTCTAAAATCAGATTAGGTTTGTTTTCTTTTAATTGAGTAGCTCAAGTTCCTCGTGTATTCTGGAAATTAATTCCTTATCAGATGAAGTTTATCAATATTTTCTCCCATTCTGTAGGTTATTTCTCCACTATGTTGTTTGTTTTCTTTGTTCTATTGAGGGTTTTTAATTTAATATATTCCTTTTTTTTCAGTTTTAAGCATTTTCCCTACATTTTCTTCCGATAGTTCCAGAGTTCATAGTTTGGAGTACATTTAACACTTTTTTCAGTAATCATTCTTTTCTGGTTTCTAGTTGTTTTGTTTATTCATTTCTTAGAATATCTTTTATTTATTCTTTGACAGTTTCACATGTGTATATAATGTATCTTGATCATATCCAGCCCCAACTCTTCTCTCACTCCCGCAGACTTCCCCCCCAGCACTTGTCTCTCACCCCAGCAAACACTCCTACCACCACTTTCTGCTTCCACCTTCTTTTCCTCGCTCCCCTTTGAGTCTGATTAGTGCTGCCTGCTAGACTATTGACTGATCTTGTTAGCCTAGTCTTGTGCTGATCTTGTGCAGGTAACTATAACTGTAGTGAGTTCATGAATACAACCACCATGTCACGTCCAGAAGACAGCCTTCACAACCCTCATTCCCATCCTCTGGCTCTTGCCTTCTTTCTGCCCCTTCTTCAATTCCCTGAGCCTTGAGGGTCTAATTGTTTTATAACCAATTATTTCAGGGTCTAAAATTATGTGTTGTAGTCCAGATACCGCACTGTGACCTTTTGTTTATGTTCTGTGCATATTCAAGCAGTGTTATCTTTTGGGATCATTAACATATTGAATATTTTCCTCTAGAATATTTCTCAATAATATAATCATGGCTTTGATTTCTTACGGAAATATTTCAGTTAATTTTTAATTGAATTTTTTATTTTGGTGGAACTTTGTACTTTGATGGTAAAACATAAGTGCCATCTTCCAGGCAGAAAAAAAAACAATCGAACCAAAAGCATAGATAAGGAAGTTATGTAAATATTCTGAAAACACAAAATCCTATTTAGCTAGAATAGTGTTTCTAGACTTGGGTTTTCATGAGGGCTTTAAAAAGTTATTGATGCCTGAGCTTTACTGCACTAGTTCAGCTGTAATAGAAGTATGCAGAATGATAACCCTGGCCAGAACATGGGTTATAGAGGGAAGAAGGGTAGGGATTCCTGAAAACTAAGCTTGATTCAAAAGAGAATTAGGCGTTTGTTAGAGGATAGTTCATATGATGAGAGGTGTGCATAAAGAAGTAATTCAGTAGAACTAGGATCAGTTACCAGGTTAGTACTGGACTGATGGATTCTGTAAGGGAAGTTGATCACTACTGCAGCACAGGTGGGAAGTGAAACTGCCTAGAACCAAGGTAATGAGACTGGGCAGGAAGAGCTGTAGAAAGTTACTGTGGCTGGATATGGTGATGCACACCTATAATCCCAGCCCTGAGAAGGCCAGGGCAGGAGATCATGAGCTCAAGGCCAACCTGAACTGTAGAGAGACTGTCTCAAAAAAATTTTAAAACAAATAAGCAAAAGGTGCTGTATCAGTAGAATCTATAGAAATGACTAGGTTGATTGGGAAGAAAAGAGGAGTATTATCAGTTATACAAACAGGAGAGCCAGAAAGAAAAGCTGGCTTGCTAAAAAAATTATAAGCCCAGGCTTGAGATACTGTGTTTGGGAGTCAGAGGGCAAACCAGATGGAGATGTCTGTCATGTGCATCAGAGGCTCTCAAGGCTCCCTGTTCCAGCCAGGACTGTTTGTCATATATACAAAGCAAAGGTCCCAAACTGGTGGCCCCAGTGTATTTAACAAGTTACCTAATATCAGGCATCAGGCCTGTGTGACTCAGTTGTGTTGAGGTGCCTTCCTAAAAGTATTATCATGCAACCTGGGCATGGTGGCTCATGCCTTTAATCCCAGCAGAGATAGATGCATGCAGATATCACAGGATCTCTGTGAAATGGAGGCCAGTCTGGTCTACATAGCAAGTTTCAAAAAAACTGTTTCAAAAAAGAAAAAAACAAAAGTATTGTCATGTTATAGAATGCATATGGTTAATAAGACTAAGTCCATGAAATGTATCAAGGCACATGGCTGCAATGTAGAAACCTGTTATTTCACTCATGTTGTTTTTCTTTTGGTAGAGAAATGGAAGAAAAAGTCACTCTGCTTAATGCACCTACAAAGAGACCAAGGTAATGCTCAAGAGACTTCATGGAAATTAATGCTATATATCCTCGATTCCTGACATGGGAGACTTCCTCTGGCCTATGCATTATTTGATTCCAATAGCCTATGGTGTCATTTTAGGAGCCATCATCTGCTTAAATGTCAGACAGTCATTAAGGCAAGCAGTATATCAACTGAGCTACATCCAAGCCCAAACAAGTCTTCTTTGATATCATTTTTATGTTAAATATGCCTTTGTTTGGGGGCTGTTGGCAGGTCAAGCACTGTGACTGAAGCACCTATTGCTGTGGTAACATCACGAACCAGTGAAGTTTATGTTTGGGGTGGCGGAAAATCCACTCCCCAGAAATTGGATGTCATCAAGAGTGGCTGTAGTGCCCGACAGGTGTGCGCAGGGAACACCCACTTTGCTGTGGTCACAGTGGAGAAAGAACTATACACCTGGGTGGTAAGTGGAGTGATGCTACAAGCCTTTTTGCTTATTGGGCCCAGGAGATCTAAGCATTTTGTTAGCTGACCCTGTGCCACAGGACTGACACAGGGTAATGGAACATGAGCTCTTGAAGACCGGGCTTGTAGCCTGTGTAGTTTACTGATGTAGCTGTAGTCCTGCGGCATTCTAAGTCATCCACGAATGTTTTTGGGTGTATGAATGAGAGGGAGAAAAAGTTGAAAGAACCTTGGGTTTGGATTCAGGAGACTGGGCTGGAGTTGAAAGCTGGATGATCCAGACATGTTAGTTACTGTGTTCTGTTACCATGAGGTTCTCTGCCTTATCATTTATCCTTTTTTCTGACTTTCTTCCTTCCTTTCTTCCTTCCTGGTTGTTTTTTTTCCTCCTTCTTTGAGACAGGGCCTCATCTTCCAGAACGACCTGGAATTTACTGTGTAGTACAGGCTGATCTCACACCTGCATCAGTTCTCCTGCCTCAGCCTCCCAAATGTTGAATTGCAGGCACGTACAAACCCAGCTTCCCTTGTCTTTTTAATCCATATGTTTCCTGCCTTTTCCTTATATCCCATTCTCCTCACTCGCTTACAGCACAGCTTTCATGTCTGACACCCACTTAAAGTGATCTTGACCATTGACCTAAAAACTGCTAAAGTCCTTACTTGGTAGCCTCTTGGCAGGATTTAGTGTGATCAACTCTTCCCTCTTTCTCAGAGCTGTTGTCACATGGCTTACATGATAGCATGAGCTCTTGGTTTCTTGTCTTATTGCTGTGCCTTCTGTAGGTACATTGCAGGCTGCTTTTTCTTAGCCCACCCTGGCCTACACCCCTGTTCTTCTCTCTGAGGGTGCTCTTTCTGTTTTTCTGTGACTTCAACTAGCTTTCACAATACATGGACTGTATTTGTGTTATTTACTGCTTTATCACCACCATATAAGAGAGCAGACAGTGAACATTTGTGAAATACTAAAAGCATGAGTGAGGCTGGGTGTGGTGGTACACCCCTTTAATCCCAGCACTCAGGAGGCAGAGACAGACAGATCTCTGTGGGATCGAGATGAGCCTGGTCTACATAGTGAGTTCCAGGCCTGCTGGGGCTGCAGAGAGACCCTATCTCAAAAAAGACAGAATAAATAAAAATATAAATGAAAACTTGAGTGATCTGGCCTCTGGCATAGAATGATAATCTTCTGTTATTTACCAGTCCTTGAAAAATGAGGCCCAGGGTGGCTACTAGAAGTAGAATAAAAGTAATGTCTTAGAACTTTATTTAAGGGCTTATTCTTGAGTCACTGGATGGAAAGACTTCCTTATCTGTAAAATTGTTACATGGCCATGGGGGATGGCTTGCTGCTTCTTTGACATTGCCAGAATCTTCTCTTTTTTTTCATTTTTTGCTTATTTTCTTTTTGATATAGCTAGATTTGTTTTTTAGCTGTTCTGTGTTTTAGTGAAGCTAACCAAAATTTATAAAACTTCTAGTACAGATAGATTTTCCTTTAGAAAGCAGTGCTCTCTAATGACCTTTTATCCTCACCCATAGTTAAACATATAGTTCATCTTAGACTCGAATAAAGACAAAATTGGGAATGTTTTATTGATACCTGATAGATATGAATCTGGATATACTTTTAAATTGTACCTATTGATTGGGAGTTTATACTATTAAAAAGCTTAATCCTAGCTGGGCATGGTGGCACACACCTTTAATCCTAGTACTTAGAAGGCAGAGGCAAGTGAATCTCTTCGTTCAAAGCCAGCCTGGTCTACACAGTGAGTTCCAGGCCAGCTGGAGCTAGAGGGAGACCTTGTCTCAAAAAGACAAAAAAAAAATCCTTAATCCTTCTTTCTATTTTTGTTTTTAAATTTCAAGCTTTTTTCCCTATTTTTCTTTATAAGAAGTGATTAGCTTTTAGCATGAAAATTTATAACTTTATAAGCCCTCTTTATTTCACAGAACATGCAAGGGGGTACCAAACTCCATGGTCAGCTAGGCCACGGAGACAAAGCTTCCTATCGCCAGCCAAAGCATGTGGAAAAGTTGCAAGGCAAAGCTATCCGTCAAGTATCATGTGGTGATGATTTCACTGTCTGTGTGACAGGTAAGCCACTAGCAAAAAGCATCTTGAGTGCGTTTAATGCAGGGCATCATGATAATGCTGTGAGGTTTATAGCAAGACTATCCAAAGAACCAAAAGACATTAAGCAGATACGCTCATTATTAACAACTTTCCCAATCTGGGCATGTAGCTCAGTGATCAGACACTTGCCTGGCATCTGCAAGGCCATAAGCTCACTGAGAGAACCCAGCACTGTGAGATAAAGAAAGAAAGAAAGAAAGAAACTTCCCCATTTGCTGTAGTAAACAGGGTGTGATGAGCAAAGAGGAGGCAGAGAAGAGAGACAGAAAAAACGTATCCGTTGTCCTGTTAGGGGGAGAAGATAATTTCACCACCTCTTCTGGCTGTGAATGACACAAAATCAGAATCAAGAGTTACATTTAGTTTCGATCTTGTTATTACTTTATAAGTCCTTGGTATTTCTATGTACAAAATAGGGACTGCTTCAGGAAAATTTTAAGATCATTTGGTATAATCTACAACTTTTAAAACTGTTTAATATTATAATACTACATGTGACCCCCTAGCTGCAAACAGCTATAGATCTGTATGGTTTACCCTCTGACCTATCCTTCTGTCATCTGATGGGATCCTATCTCGTGTGAGACCATTGGCCAAGTTAGTCCTCATTCCAGCTCTGCCCAGCTTTCTGATTGGACAAAATGATTCCTTTCTAGGATAGGTTTTCTTTTCTTTTGCAGATGAAGGTCAGCTCTATGCCTTTGGATCAGATTATTATGGCTGCATGGGGATAGACAAGGTTTCTGGCCCTGAAGTTCTAGAACCTATGCAGTTGAACTTCTTCCTCAGCAATCCAGTGGAGCAGGTCTCCTGTGGGGATAATCATGTGGTGGTTCTGACACGGAACAAGGAAGTGTATTCTTGGGGCTGTGGTGAATATGGTAGGTTAAGTCTTGTTTTTCCGCTTCTTCAAGGTGCTCAACCTGATTTCGACCATGCATCCAAATAGATCACATATCCTTCATTCAAAAAATGTTAATTCTGGGGGCTGGAGAGATAGCTCAGCAATTTAGAGAGTTGGTTGCCCTTGCAGAGGACCCAGGTTCAGTTCCCAGTACCTACATAGTGGCTAACAACTATCTCTAACTCCAGTTCCAGAGGGACTCTGCCGCCCTCTCCTGGCCTGCAAAGGCATTGCACACATGTGTGCACTAACAGAGGCAAAACACACAAAAAATATAAATAATAAGTAAAATTGTAAAAAGAAATGTTAATTCTGGGCTGAAGAGATGGCTTAGCAGTTAAGGGCCACATACTGCTCTTCCTGAGGACTGAGTTCAATTCCCAGCAATCATGCTGGGTGGCTCACAACCACACAAAACTCCAACTACTGGGGGATTTGATGTCTCTGGCTTCTGTGAGCTCCCACTCTCATGTGCACATACCCACATACATATACACATAATTTTTTTTTTTTTAAACAGCCATGCATGGTGGCCTATACCTTTTATCCCAGCACTTGAGAGGCAGAGGCAGACAGATCTTTGTGAGTTCAAGTTAACTTGGTCTAAATAATGAGTTCCAGGCCAGCTGGGGGTATATAGTGAGACCCTGTCTTTTTGAAAAAAATAGAAAAGAAAAAAAAGAAATGTTAATCATTTAAAAAAAATCTGTAGATCATCTTCTGGGAGAAGAAAACCCTCCTTATAATGACTTTTTTACATGTGTTTCAGGACGACTAGGTTTGGATTCAGAAGAGGATTACTATACACCACAGAGGGTAAAACCAAAAGCAGCTTCTTTCTATAGTCCATTTAAATCACACAGACCCCAAAAAGACACCCTCTCTCACCGACTCCTCACATCAGAGTATTTATTTCTGAAGTACTTCTTGTCAGGAGGAGACTCACAATCTAGGGTTCCTGATTTAGTACTATGTGGTCTTGACTAAATCACAGAGTTGAGAAAGTGAATACAGCTATTGGGAACACTGTGGAATAAGATCATCAGAGACAAAGCTAAAACCAACACACACAACAGAAAAAGTACATAGAGCTAAATCTCCTTAAGAATGTGTTGGAGGGGCTGGAGAAATGGCTTACTCCTCTTTCAGAGGACCCAGGTTTGGTTCCCAGCATCTACAAGGTCGATCACCTGTAACTCCATGGGATACAAGGCCTCTTCTGGCCTCTGTGGGCTCCTATATACCTATGGTACATATAAACTGACTCAGGCAAATACACATACACATACAATAAATAAATATATATTTTTTTAAGAAAAAAAAAGATGATGTTGGAAAGCAGTATATTGTCTCTTACTCCAGCCAGACCATTTGTCCTGATTACAACAGTTGAGCACCAGGTGACATTGTTTTGGTTTAGGAGCCCTGTAGTATGAAACATACCTGATTAGTGTCAGGATTATCAGAGCTGTCATGGAGAGGGTCATAGAACCTGAAGCCAACTGAGGGACAGGCTCAGTCACGTCTCTTACATAACCAAGGCCTACCTGATATTTAAAGGTTGACTGCCACCAACTGTAGTACCATACCATTTACTGTTACCAATTTTTATTTACATCCTAAACATTAAATGACACTTATAGAGACTGTCTGTAGACTTCACAGCCATTCCTCTCCTGAAGAGAAACAGATTGGAGCTTTTACATGTATCTATGGTCCCAGCTTCATCCCTCATTCTCTAACCCATGTCTAGTGAGCTGTAGAAGAATGTGGAAGTCCAAGCTGCCACCTCAGTACACTGTCTAAAATGACCAGCTTGAGTCCTCCAGGCTGCTGAGTTTCTTCTAAAATTGTCAAGGAGCCCTCTGTCTCAGAAGACAAAGCCAACTAGAATTAACACTGCTCTTTTCCCAACTTTTGGTCTGAGTAGTCTCCTTTCCTACAGAAGCCTTCTCCAAAGAAGCAGGACCTATTCCTAAAACAAACTGCAAGAGGCTGTCTGTTCATTCCAGAAATGCAGCCTTCTCCTTGAACTCTGTGTTAGGAAGAGTGGACTTCAAGCTGCTGGGCAGCATGTTGAAAGAACTTAAGAGTTGTTTTCTGATATGAATTGTGTACTTGGGATTTTCCTGTGAATTTATTTCTTTCCTTTCAGGTGGATGTTCCCAAAGCCTTAATTATTGTTGCAGTTCAGTGTGGCTGTGATGGGACCTTTCTGCTGACACAGTCAGGCAAAGTGCTGGCCTGTGGACTCAATGAGTTCAACAAACTAGGTCTGAATCAGTGCATGTCTGGAATCATCAACCATGAAGTGAGTGCCCCTTGAGGTCCTAACGGTAGTAACAAAACTTCTCTCGGTTAGAATTTCTTTATTATTGGTTAGTGATCATGGAATTTGACTTTAAGATTAAATGATCTCACAGAATACCAAGAGAGGGGGGGAAAAAATCCCATAAATGTAACAAATGTATATGCACAGAAAAATGTCAGGCTGTGCAGTAGACTTTGCTGTTACACCTCAATAAAATTGATTATTAAGGATAAAATGATAGAATTCAGGTTCTACCTATCATTGAAATAGGGACAAGAAAACATTATACTATGAAAAAGAAGCATTTTCTTTTCCCTCTGGAGATTTTCAAATTTATTGCTTCCAAAGCACTGCTCCCATATAGACTTATTAAGTGCAATTCCCATTCTTCCCCTGCAGGGACGTCATGAGATCCACCACTAATAATAAGACTGTTTCTTCTTTGTGTTAGTATGGTGACTTTTTAAGAATCAAGGGGTTGGAGGAATGTCTCAGTGGTTAAGAGCCCTGGCTGCTATTGCAGGGTACCTGGGTTAAGTTCCTAGCATCCACATGATGGCTAACAACCATCCATAACTCCACTTCCAGGGGATCCAATGCCCTCTTCTGGCCTCTGCAGGCATTGTACTCACTCGGCACCCTTCTATATGTGTAGGCAGAGCACTCGCCATACACATAAAAATAATTTTTTAAAAAGTCATCGGGCAAGGTGGCACAGGCTTTTAATCTCAACACTCACAAGGCAGACACAGGTGAATCTGTGTGAGATTAAAGCCAGCCTGGTTTGCATAATGAGTTACAGGCCAGCTAGAGCTACAGCTACCCTGTCAAAAAGACAAAAACAAGAAAAAGAATCAAGTCTGTTCCCTGCTCCTTTTCTCACTATCAGATGTAAAAAAAAAATTAATCAAGTTAAAATACAGTATCCTGCCTCAGTGAAAAGGTGAGCTATTTTTTATGCAGTGTCTAAATCTGTGAGTCTTAGGAGAGCACAAACTTGGGACTGAAAGCAGGAGACTGCAGTTTGATTACTGTTTGATTTTGTGGTTTATTAAAATGTGGGTTTGTTGTGAACTCTAAACTTCCATGAGAGAAAATTTTTATAACAATTCAAAGGAATTTGCATATTGCTGTAAAACATTATCCTGTAGGTAAAATTAGATCACAACTGATTTCTTTGTATGCTGGACAGAGTCAGATTTTCAGTTTTGCCCTGCCCTGATTAGATTGGCAGAGTATGTAACCAATACAGATGTCAATAATTCTTCCCATAGTATCAGTAGCATTGGAGATAAAGAGTTCTTGTCTTGCATATTTTAATTCAGAAGGTAAAATTTTATAAACAGAAATTCCTGCTGCTTATGCCAGAGTGTCTGATTCCTCGTTGAACTTATTCCTTCTGTTCCGTTGAAGATGGAAAGCTATCTGGCGTCCTCTCTTAGTAACAGGACCTGTTTGAAAGGCCTTTTGGTCATCATGACCCTTTTCCACCCTCTGCCTGACTATCCCTCCAGTGTTTGTTTCATGAGTCCTTGCTCTGTATTTTACTTGTTTCAGGCTTACCACGAAGTTCCCTACACAACCTCCTTTACCTTGGCCAAACAATTGTCCTTTTATAAAATCCGTACCATTGCCCCAGGCAAGACTCACACAGCTGCTATTGATGGTAAGTTGGCTTTCAGTTGTATCACATGTTTTCAGAGCTCAGGTATTTTATATTGTGAAGTATTACCTTTTTTTAATACTTATTTTTTTTTGTCTATGACTGTTTTGTCTATTGGCTGCATGCATGTAAGTGCACCCGTATCATGCAGTGCCCAGGGAGATCAGTAAAGGGCATTAGATTTCCCTGGAACTGGAGCCATGGACAGCCGTTATCCCCCATGTAGGTCCTGAACCCAGGTCCTCTGCAAGAGCAGCCAGTGCTCTCAACTGCTGAGCCATCTCTCCAACCCCAGTATTAGCTTTCTTAATGACATGTGCATCCTTCTGACTTCTCCTTAGTATTCAATATTACCTTATTAACAAATTGGGCCTTCAAGGACAGATTTTTTTATAACCATTTTATATACAAGATAAATATGTCTTTTATAAGAATGCCACACTTAGATGGGGCATGCCTTTAATCCGAGCACTTGGAAGGCAGAGGCAGGTAGATCGCTGTGAGATCAAGGCCAACCTGGTTTACATAGAGAGTTCCAGCCAGCTGAGGCTACATAAAAGAACACCCTGTCTCAAAAAACAACAAAAAAGCCACACATAATTTCTGACTTTGGTGGTCTCTAATTTCCACTGACTAAAAGTATTCTAAGTTAATACCAATTTTATACATTAAAAATGTAGTATTAAGCTAGTAAACTGGCTCAACAGGTAAAGTCATTCCAGATCTGATGACCCAGTCACCCACATGATGAAAGGAGAGAACTGTTTCCTGAAAGTCATCTCTGCCCTCCACATTCCCACCGTGGCACGTACACCCAGCCCTCCTCCCCATAAGTAAATAAGTTTAAAATTTTCTACAAATGCAGTATTGGAGAAAAAACTGCCATGGTCACTTAGTGGTTCTAACTGGTCATAGTGCCTAAATACTCTGGCAGTCAAAGGTCTAGGGTCATGTGGGTAGCTTCATGTTTATATCTTCCAACAGCCAGAAGCTAATGTATGGAGTCTGCATTGGCTATGTCTTCCCTCTGAGTTATAACCCATTGTGCTTGGCTATCTATTTTTTCTTCTTTCTCAGAACGAGGACGGCTGCTGACCTTTGGCTGTAATAAGTGTGGGCAACTAGGTGTTGGCAATTACAAGAAGCGCCTAGGAATCAACCTGTTGGGAGGACCCCTTGGTGGAAAGCAAGTAATCAGGGTCTCCTGTGGCGATGAGTTTACCATTGCTGCCACTGATGGTAAGTCTCCCTTCTGTTTCAAGCTTTCAAGACAGATGACTGTTTTAATTCTTGATTGGGAAAGAATAGTTTTTGTCTTAACTGGCTTACGTTATTTTTGTGTGTGTGCTACATCATGGGACAATCAGTTGTACATTAGACTTCATTCAGCTTTTCATATATCCAATATAGTACCTTTAAATTTTTTTTTATTTCCTTATTTTTATTTTATATCTATGAGTTTTGCCTGCATGTATGCAAGTGCACCTGTGTTGTACAATGCCCATGGAAGACAGAAGAACATCAGATTCCCTGGAACTGGAATTATGCACAGTTGTTACCACCATTGGGTACTTGGAACTAAACCTGGGTCCTCTACAAGAGTAGCCAGTACTCTTAACCACTGAGCTAGCTATCTCTCCAGTCCCCCAATACAGTAAATTATTTTACAGGTCAGATTCCCAGGTAATAGCAACTTAATATTCTATTTGCCCAATTTTACTTTCATTTTAACATTTTTGATAAAATGTTTCCAGAACCATTAAGTACTTCTATCTTGTCCAGTACCATGTTGGTCCCAGTCAGCATTGGCTGGGTGGCTAGAGAGATGCACACAAGTAGTCTGTCAGGTGCCATGGTAGAAGCATCCCCTCCTCCTGTGACTCAGTCCTCTTCTCCACAGTAAGCTTATTCTGCTCAGTCACCTTGAGCAGCACCTGCTGTAAAATAGATTCCTATGTGTGTCTGAATGAAGGAGTAAATGAATGAATGAATGGCAGCACATACGAGCAGTGAGCATTTTTACCTGGATGGCATCGGGAAGAGTTAGGCTTTATATGGAAAAGTAATTCACTGTCCCTTATTCTAGCTCTAGGGTATAGCAATGGGTTACTCAAAGAATTGGGAAGGCAGTGTTGGGTTAATCTGTTGATCTTCTTCTAGATAATCACATTTTTGCCTGGGGTAATGGTGGTAATGGGCGCCTGGCGATGACCCCTACTGAGAGACCACATGGCTCTGACATCTGCACCTCATGGCCTCGGCCTATTTTTGGATCTCTACATCATGTCCCAGACCTTTCTTGCCGTGGCTGGCACACCATTCTCATTGTTGGTAAGGATTTCATGTATGTAGAGTTTGGATGGCTTGGACAAGATTGACTCACCCCCAAGGTTCTGGTAGCGACAGTGTTAGAAACAGAAGTGTCCTCAAACAAAGAGGCTGTTTCTGTAAGTTGTAATGGTTCGGGATACCTGCCATTCCCCAACTTAGCCATTTGCCGTTACTCCTCTGTTGGACTAACTTCCTCCCTCCCTCCCTTCCTCTTTTCTTTCCTCCCTGTTTTGGGGGACAAGGTCTCAAGTAGCTCGGGCTGATCTCAGAGTCACAGTGTAGTCAAGGAAGACCTTGAGCTCCGATCTTCCTGTCTCTACCTCCCAAGTACTGGGATTACAGGCTGCCATGCCTAGTTTGGACTTTTTGTAATATAACCGTTTTGGCCAGGTGTGGTGGTGCACACCTTTAAACCCGGTACTCTGGAGGCAAAGGCAGGATCATCTTTGTTCTAGGCCAGCCAGAGTTACACTGTGAGACCCTGTCTCCAAAGAATACAACAACTTTGGACTCTGCCCCCTCCCCATATACACACTGTAGAATTTGTTACTTTGATTTATCTACTAATTAATGTGTTACCTGTATTTGTGCCTTCTCAAGAAACATTCAATACATGCTTTAAAAGAAATTTGGGGGCTTTTATAAATCCTGTCCTGACCCTACCCTTGAGCAATTAAATCAAGATATCTGGGCTGGGGCTTAGACATTGTTATATTCTAAAGCTCCCCTGGTGATCCCAGTGAACAGCAAAATGGAAAAGTGCCACTTTTAGATAGCAAATATAGTGGTATTTGGCTTATGAGATTAATTTCTAAAGCGTATATAATCATAAGGTTATCTGGAGTTAGGGATGGCAGTTACTGCCTACATTTCCTCCTTGTCCTGTGTCCCTCACTTTTCCTGTCAATGTCTATATATAGTACTTACCTACTGAATATTTTTCCTCAGAGAAAGTACTGAATTCGAAGACTATCCGTTCTAATAGCAGTGGGCTGTCAATTGGAACTGGTATGTAGTGATGCCCAGTCACCAGTTTGGTCTTTGGGTGAGGGAAAGAGTGATTAAGAGAGAAAGTTGTGTTTTAGTGCATTTCACAATGTCATGATTTTTCATTATTGTCGGGGGCACAGTTTATCTTCTTGGCCTCCATTACAGAGAAGTGATTGAGTGGCTGGCTCCACATGGTGCCAAGACTTGGGCATTATTCTCTGTACCATCTCATGGGCATTTTATTTCCATAGTATTCCAGGTATTTCAGTCTATATCTCTAAAGCAGGCCCTCGGGGGTTGGGCTAGAGAGATGACTCAGCAACAGTGAAGAGCATTGCTAGTTGGAATGGCAGTGCATGTTGGATTCCTAGCACTCAGGAGGCTGAGGCAGTCCTGCTGGGGCTACAGGGAGCCCCTGTTTTTTTTAAAAAAAAAAAAAAAAAAAGCTGATGCTCTTGCAGAGAACCTGGGTTCAATTTCTAACACCTACATGGTATGCCTATAACTCCATTTCCAAGGGATCTGATACACTCTTCTGACCTCTGCATGCTCACATGACACGTACATCCATGCAGGCAAATACTTATATGCAGAAAATAAAAGTAAATGAATCTGTGTGTATGTGTGTTGTTTGATTTGGATTGAGTTGTTTTTTTTTTTTTAACATGTATGAGTGTATTGCCTGCATATATATAAGTGCCCCCCATCATTGGGGTCAGAAGAGGGTGTCAGATCTCTTGGAACTGGAGTTACACTTAGTAACCATGATGTGGATCCTAGGAACTGAACTCAGGTCTTCTATGAGAGCAGCCAGCGCTCTTAATCACTGAGCCATCTCTCCAGCCCTTTTTTTTTTTTTTAATGTGTATGAGTGTATTATCTGCATGTAGGTAGGTGTACCCATGTTGTACAGTGCCTGTGGAGGTCAGAAGAGGGCATCGGATCCTCTGGAACTGGAGTTCGATACTAGGTGGGTGATGGGATTTGAACCAGGGTCTTCTGCAAGAGCAGCCAATACTCTTAACCACTGAACCATCTCTCCAGCCCCCCAGTTGAGTTTTATGTGACTGAAGAAATCATCTCTGTGTGTGCTATCTAGAATAGTAGCCCAGCTTCAAATGTGCCTGTCAAATACTCAGTGTCATCTGGTCAATAGTATGACTGAGGAACTAATCTTGGTTTTATTTAAATTTAAGTGGCTGTATACAGCTAGTAGCTACCAGGTGGGAAGAGCTCTTTTACTGATAGAATCACATATATTTATTTTATTGCTAAACGTCAAAGTTTGCACATACATTAAAAATAGCCTTGTGTGGGCCAGGCATGGTGCTGTACTTTGTTAATTCCAACACTCAGGAAGCAGAGGCAGGCAGATCTCTGTGAGATCAAGGCCACCCTGATCTACCTAATAATGAGTTCCAGATCAGCTGGGGCAACATGGAGACCCTGTCTCTAAAAAACAAAAAATGGCCTTCTGTATATTGTAGACATAACAATTATTATTAAAGCCAGAAAGCTTCAAGAGCTTGTTTGACTATGTGTACTTAGGCCCCTTTAGTAGGATCACAGAGTCAGTTCTCAAACACTGTATCCTTTATATGTAGCCTGTACTGTTCAGTTTTAGTGGAGTTGTTTTTTGTTTGTTTTTAGCTTTGAAAAATTATCTTCTTTGATTGTATTAAAATCCAATTTCATTTTCTGATCACACCCCAGTTTGTCATTGTTATGATAGTTTGGAATATAGTACATGTTAGAAAAGAAACACTCATCTTGTTTTTAAATTTTCCACAAATAATCATCAAAGAATTTAATGCTCATATGAATATTAAGTAATTCACTATTGGATTTTTCTTCAGACAAATAGTTGCTAGGAATTTTTTCTGGAAACTTTAAGAAGTATGTGGCTCAGTGTTAAAGAACTTTTTTATGTAAGACAAATGCCAGTGGAGGATACTGGAGTATGAATTACCTGCCAGAGAGATATAGTAGAATATTGGTTGTCTGTTATGGTTGGATATAGAAGCAGATTTAGAAAGTGGAGGTGGATTATTATAAAGATCAGAATATAAAAATATCTTATGCAAGCCTGGCATGGTGGCACATGCTTATAAGCCCAGCACTGGGAAAGTAGAGGCAGCAGGATCAGAAGTTCGAGGCAGCCTAGGCTACATGAGGATTCTGTCTGAAGAACAGAAAAATTGGACTGATGAGATTTTTCAGTAGATTAAGTTACATGCTGTCAAGTCTAAAACCTGAGTTCAATCACTGGGATCCATGTGGTAGAAGGAGAGAACCAACTACCGCAGATTTTCCTCCGACCTCCACATATGCACTGTGGCACATGCATGCCCACACACGTATGTGGACAAAATAATACATGTAATTTTAAAAATTAAAAGTAATAATAAATTTTAAAACAACTTTAAAGAATTTTAATCTCAAATACCTGACTTACCATTCCGCTTCATGCAACTCCAGGAACCTTTCTAGGAATGAGTGGGATTGTCAGATGGTAAATCTTGTTTGCTGCATAACAAAACCTTCTTCTTCTGTACCATGTACTTACCAGTGGTTCAGAGCTCTGGCCCAGGAAGTGGGGGTGGTGGTGGCGAAGAGGAGGACAGTCAGCAGGAATCAGAAACACCGGACCCGAGTGGAGGCTTCCGAGGAACAATGGAGGCGGACCGTGGAATGGAAGGTTTAATCAGTCCCACCGAGGCCATGGGGAACAGTTGTGGGGCCAGCAGCTCCTGTCCTGGCTGGCTTCGAAAGGTAATTCCCTTAGAAGAGATACTTAGATGTTCTTTGCAGGAACTAGAAAAGTTGTCAAGGCTGTCAGTTTTTCATATCCTATTAATTTAGAAACAGAAATTTAGGTTTCTTCTGGAAAGAAGTTATCAAAATGCTAATCCTATTTTTCTAAACAAGAAGAAAATATACAAAATGTCCTCATATCTATGTTACTGAAATGAATGTAACATTGTGTAACCTATCTTGAAGGCACTTCTTATAGTGCATGTGTGCAAAGATTAAACTCATAGATTTTGTACTGTTTGTAGTAGAAAATTGGGCACTTGAGATGCCTTCCAATACAGTTTATGAAAGGTAGGACACAAAGAGTAAAAATGTAAAGTATGTCTTCTATATGAAAGGTTGGTTACAACATAACTGTGGAAAGGATGGAATTTCCATAGGAGGACCATTCTTTCAGAAAATACATAATGCACTGAAGAATGTGGACAGAATTGTCCACTAATAGTGGTTACCTCTCTGAGAGATGAAGTTGCTGATAGTTTTTACCAGTTTCCTTAACCCATCTGTGTTTTGTTTTAGATAGGGTCTTACTGTGTAGCCCAGGCTGACCTCAACTCACAACCCTCTTGCTTTATTCTCCTCAGCTCATTACTAGTAAATGCACCCTGACCAGCACCCCATCTGTCTTTTCTATAGTAAATATTTGAAGTTTGTAGAATTTAATTTTTTTAACCAAAAAAAGACCCACAGATTTAAAACTCCTCATGCAGTAGAACTAAATTTGTCAGAGGATAGTGAGCATACCTTCAGCCTCAGCTTTAGCAACCTGGCATTGGGCCTCTCTCAACTGGCTGAATCATGTGTGTAGAACTGTGTTGGAGAACTGCACCAGACATTGCAGACCCTATTCTTGAACTTGAGTCCGAATTTGCATTGCTGATAAAGGGATGGCAGTTTGTTTTCAGGTTGGGCAACATACTTGTCAACCACCACTGTTCTGTCCCACTAGAGGGTGCTGGCTGAAGTCACAACAGAATGAAAGCTGTACTTAAAAGCCAGAGAGGAGTTTGGGAGAACGTAAATAATTGCAAACAGAACTGATGAAATTTTTTCTCATGTACCTTAGGAACTGGAAAATGCAGAATTCATCCCCATGCCTGACAGCCCAACTCCCCTAAGTGCTGCATTCTCAGAATCTGAGAAAGACACACTGCCCTATGAAGAGCTGCAAGGACTCAAAGTGGCCTCTCAAGTTCCTCCAGAACACACACCCCCAGCGGGAGCCTGGGTAATGGCTTTTTATTTTGTTTCATTTAGATAGGCAATGACTGTGCGCTTGGCCCAGTTTTCCTGCCTTTACTGTGTCCTCCAGCCTCGTTCCTCCTCTAGCTATCCTGTAACAACTCCACACTGTCTGTCCAAAAGTCCAGAAAGCCTCTCTCTACCCAAGCCAATAAACTGACCAGCCTTGGAAAAGTTTTTCCCTATCATACTTCTGAGAGGCCAGTCCCTTTCTGTACCAGAGGATTGATAATTCCCTTTTCTTTCTTCCTCAGAAATACCAAAATTGAAATTGACGTTTCCAAATTAAATTTTTTTGTTTGGGTGGTTGGCAGATTGACTGGTTGATTGGTTGGTTTTTGAGACAAGGTCTCATGCATCCCTGGCTGGCCTCAAAATTGCTATAATAGCTAAGATTGAGGATGACCTTGAACCTCTGATCCTCCCTGTCTCTACTACTGAGTGCTGGTGTTACAGCTGTGTGCTACCACACTCCCAGTTCTGCAGTGTTCAGATTCAGTCCAGGACTTTGTGCATACTAAGCAAGTACTCTACCAGCTGAGCCACATCCTCATGACACAGTGAGACTTGGTTGACTCTTAACATAAGTAATGCCTATAGTCTAATGAAGGAGCAATACGTGGACATCCAACCTTGGTAAGAAAAGAAATTGTGGTAACTCTATCAATAACTAAGGGACGTCAGACTGTTTATATAAGGCCACATAGCAATTATTTGTCTTTGTGACTTATACAATTTTTTTAATTGATTTATTTTTATTTTATGAGTGTTTTCCCTGTGTATATATAAGTGCACTCATGAAGTGCAGTGCCCGCAGAGACCAGAAGAGAACATCAGTCCCCTGGAAGTGGAGTTACAGACAGTTGTTAGCCGCCATGTGGGTGCTAAGACCCAAACCCAAGTCCTCTGCAGGAGCAACCAGCGCTCTTAACCACTGAGCAATCCATCTCTCCAGCTGTATACAATCTATTTTGCAACTACAACACTGACAAGCACAAGAGTAGCTGCAGACATAAGTTCAGTAGCTCTTACCCCAGATTCTGGGGCCCAGAACTGTTTTGAAATGTGGATTTCAGATTCTGTTGGATCTGAAATTTTATATATATATTATATAAAATTACCTTAGAACATCAAGGTAAATATTTTATTTCCTGTTGATTACTCTTCTTGTATTGTGTGGGTGGTTCTCTTTATTGAAGTCTTCTCAAATCTTTTTCTACAGTGTGACCAACTATATTATATGAATCCTGACCCTTGAATTACACGTCCTCACTGTGATCATAGGGACTTACTCTAAATGAAATTATGCTTTTCTCACTGCAACATTTTAAATGAGAACATGTTCAATGCCCTTTAAAGATCTTCACAAAATCTTCCCAAATAGATGGTTGTTCTTAGCCTAATGCAGCCTAAGGTACTGAGAACACCCTTATCCTCCTAGTGCCTGGTGCTGTTGGAATCTTGGCATTTTTCTGTTTCTCTTGCACCTCTTCCTGTGTATATTTGTGTTATCTTGTTAGTTAAAAAGTAAAGACTATTGGGGAACGAGCTGTGGCAGATCCTTCCGCAATATCTCCTCCTTGTCTGTAGCCCCCCCGGCTGAGTCCTGTAATCCCGTGTGCTGGAAAGAGAACACCATTGACTCCAGCCTGTGCGTGCAACACCCTGCAGGTGGAGGTTGAGAGGTTGCAGGGTCTGGTGTTAACATGTCTGGCTGAACAACAGAAGCTACAGCAAGAAAACCTCCAGATTTTTACCCAACTACAAAAGCTGAACAAGAAATTAGGAGGAGCACAGCAGGTAAGAGTATTAGAAGAGTAATTGGATTGCTAAGTCTGCTTTGAAAATTCACAGAGACAAAACCCCAAGCACCGAATACACTTACTCCTTTGCAAGCCTTTATCTTTGAATGAAGTAAGTTTGTAATTGATACCAGAAGCCTTGGACCTAGTTTAGGCACCTGCTTTTAATTATTTTACGACCTAACTTCTATTGTTTTTTGTTACAGTTTAGTCTTTTTCTACTTTGATTATGAAAACTTTTAAACATTACAATGAACACTCATATGTCTACCATCTAGATTCATCTAGATTCTAGTAATTGTTAACATGTTGCTCTATTTGGTGTGTATATGTGTAAGTATACATATTTATTTAAAACATTTTGTCTGTTATTTATTTATGCTGTATTGGGGATTGAACCCAGGGCCTTGTACTTGCCAGATAAACACTCTACTACTGAGCTTGCTGAACGCCAGCCTTACTGAACCTTTTTTTTAAATTTTTATTTTATATGTATGAGTGTATTGCCTGCCTGTATGTTAAATTCATCCATGTCATACAGTGTCCAGGGAGGTCAGAAGACGGCATCAGATCACCTGGAACTGGAGTTATAGATAGTTGTTAGCCACCACGTGGGTCCTCTGTAACTAGTGCTCTTTACCTCTGAGCCATTTTTCCAGCCCTGTTACTGAACCATTTTAAAGTAAATTCTAAGAATTATGATGTAAGGCTGGCGAGAGGGTTAGTGGGTAAAAGTACTCGCCACATAAACTGGACAACCTGAGTCCAATCCCAGAGCCCACAGTGGTAGGGGAGAACTGACTCCCGACAGTATCCTCCGACCGCCACATGTTCACTCATGTTCCCTCCCTCCCCACCACAGACACACACACAAATAAAAATGACATAACTTCTCCCTAAATACTTTGTTACCCATCTCCAACTATAAAGCTCCTTGTTCTCCTTGATGACCACAATATTGTTATCAAACTAACAGAGTATCCAGTTGATAATTTGAATTTTCCAACAAAAACGGCCTTTGTCTGACCAGAATCTAGTCAGCACATAGCGATGGTTGTGTTCCATTTTGATCTAGAACAATTGCTCCTAACACCATTACTTTTCTTTTCATTATTTTTATGATGATGAATAAATGACCATTTGTTTAAAAGAATACCCCATTTTCTGGATTTGTCTTGTTAGTCTGAAATGTCAGTGCATTCTTTGTTCATACTCGTCTGAAAATTGGAAGTTAGAATTAAGGTTTTATTAGGTTTGAGCTAGTTTTAGAAAATCACTTTGCATGTGATGCTGCTGATGCTGTCTTTTTTTTATGTGTATGAGTGTATTGCCTGCATGTATGTTAAATGCACCCATGTCATGCAATGTCCATGGACTCAGAAAGCATCAAATTCTAGAACTGGAGTTATAGACAGTTGTTAGCTGCCATGTGGGTGCTAGAACTCAAACCCAGGTCCTCTGCAAGAGCAGTCAGTGCTCTTAACCACTGAGCCATCTCTCATCCCTGTTTACAATCTTTAAAGAGCCATCGTGTCACTCCATCTCAGCTCAGCTAGGAGTAGGGAAACAGTTACTCCTTGGTTTGCTATTTACCAGTTGCATGAGTTTGGACTTATTGCTTTGTAAATAATACAACCTACTCTATATGGTTAGTTTGCACATTAAGTGTCTGTGAAAATACTTCACAAAGTAACCTACATACCCGAGATAAGATTGTCCGACATAGGGAGCACAAAGATTGTTTTTCCTGGGACTGTTTCACTTTTCTTAATGAGTTTTATATCCCTGAAAACCCTGCAGCCCTGGAACAGTTGGTCACTCTAGCTGCAGGAATGTAAAGATGAGGACTTGTTCCAAGGCAGTGCCACTTGAGCTGTCCACAAAACCATAAGTAGGCCTAAATGCAGCCGTCATGCGCCATGACCAGCGGCACTGTCGCTAATGTGGAGTTGTGTTTTATCTGAACAGGTGGGGATGCATTCCAGAGGCACTCAGACAGCAAAGGAAGAGGTGGAAATGGATCCAAAGCCTGACTTAGATTCAGATTCCTGGTGCCTCCTTGGAACAGACTCTTGTCGACCCAGCCTCTAGTCTTCTGAGCCCACATAGGCCTCAGGAAACTGGGACCCAAAGAACTTCACAGCACACTTACCAAATGCAGAGAGCAGCTTTCCTGGCTTTGTTCACTTGCAGACAAGAAGCGCAAAGTGGAGGCTCTGCAGCACTTTCCTTGTACATTAGGAGAGTGGCATTGCCTTTTAGATAGGATCTAGGAGTGATTTTATTGTTTTGGAGACTGGAAGGGCCCTGTGACCCTGGCTTTGTCATCGGTGACGCCGTAGCAACAGCAACTCTGTACCTCATCTGTTGACCTCACCTTGGAAGAGGAGACACAGTGTTCACCGTAATTGCACTGGTAGCAGCTCATATCCCATTTATCATTTTCACCATTTAACTGAAAGCTGCATTGGAAATTTAACAACAGGCATTGCACCTCTGGGTGGAGGAGGGAAAAGTGTCAAGTTGGAGTGGGCTGTGGCCAGGCATGGCCTGACCAGGGCTCCCCAGAGAGTGGTAAAATAGCTGAGCCTTCTCAGAAACCTGGAGTCCAGGAAAATTTGTCTGATGGAGTCAGTCTAGGGTTTGTTTTCAGGAAGTCTGGTTACTTTGTGCAGCTAAGTAACTTTATGAGGAAAGACTTAGATTGCTTTTGTTCTGGAAGTTGCTTAAAATATTGTCAGTGAGAAGCAGAGAAAGGGAAGGTCCCTCATCACGTGGCTGGGATTTCATGCTGCGGTTGGTGCAAGGTGGGATTTCCCAGCTCTGAAGAGACCTCTAAGAGAGGAGGTGTCTCAGAGAACTGCATCAGGGGGCAGTAGGCAGGGACATGGGAGAAAATTGGAAGGGAGGGTAACACCTCCTCAAGAGGGTCCTTGGGTGACACTGAGTCTTGGATCTTGTGCCCCTGATGTCAAGGCTTTTAGAGATCTGATGATAGCAGCAGCCCCAGCCGATCCGTGTGTGTCCAGTCAGTATTTCTCCCTCTTGATGTGTTTTGAAGCCATGTCAGTCCCAGTAAATCAATATCTTTCCTACTTGAGTGGCCCAAAGCCAGCACCAAATCCTTGGGGTCCCAAAAGCTTGACAGGTAGAACCTGCCAAATGAAAGGAAATTAGATGCAGGTTTATTTCTGCTATGTCCTTTTAGAGAGGAGAAAGCTAACTTTTCCAAAGAGAATGTGAGCCTTGTGCTTCCACTAAGCCTAATGAATTACTTGGTAGTATTTGGGGCCACAGCAGCTGTTTTGATGAATACCACATCCTCCCTACAAACAACTAAATATTATTTCATCTAACCAAACCAAAAAAGATTTGCTCTCTATTTTAATATTGCAGGAGGACTTACCTGTGTAGGAGAAATTTTGCCATTTCCCTAAACTGATGGTGTAAAGGTTGGGCCTGGGAGGAAACCCCATCTCTGGGGATGGGCAGCTCTGTCCAATGGGATTATTGATATCCCATCATTTTCTCAGTTCTGAGAAGCATGGTGCAATAGTACTGATGTAGTCACTGAAGCCTTTTCCTGAAAGGAAAGGGCCCATCCTGAATTAAGGTTATACATTCTAGGAGTCTGCTGTTGACTATAAACCCTGACAGTGGGTTTTAGGTCATTGTGGCAATGCAGCTTTGGTTTTCTTTGGGACTGACTGGCCTCTAGTGTCCTGTCTCCTCATGCTCACCATCTCAGCAGGCCTGAGAGGCAGAGTCAGTTTGGGTATTCATCATGAGGATTGCTTCTGCTCAGGAGCTGAGGGACTTGGGCATGTTGCTGATTGTGTGACAGTGAGTGTGGAAGGGGGCAAGAGCCCAGGGGATTCATTCCCAAGTAGAACTCGATGGTCATTTTCTCTAGTTCACTTCCTTAGAAAGTCTAGGTTTGCTATTAATCCGGCCGAGAATCTTAAGTTCTGTGCCTTAGAGACAGTTTGCACTTTCTAAAATTGTGCCTGAGACAACCATAAGATTTTTTCCCCACCAGCTATGCATAGAGAAACCAATTCAAAGGTGGCAGCCCATGACAGTCAAAGACAAGACAGCAGAAATACCTTTGAATGGTTTCCTGTAGCTAATTCTTCCTATGTTGTGTCCTGCAATGCTAGTTGTTTTAAGCTTTCCAGTAGTATTGCTTTTGAGTTACAGTATAATCTGTGTTAATCCTCTGTGCCCACACTTTTGCTGAAGAACCAGCTTACTGTTTGCCAGATGCTGGAAAGGATGAGGGTGGAGTGGTTTGGCATTTCTGTTTTAAATAAACGTTCAAACTGAGCCAGTGCTGTGTGCTTCAGTAAGCTATGCAACCACCTCAACCACTGGAGAGAAAACATCCACAGCTCTAGGCCTTGGTGAATCTTTGATTTTGTGAGTCTTAAATAAATAAATGTTCTTTTAACAGAAACAACTCAAAAGACACTGCACAGAAATAACCCCTCCTGTTTTCCAATCTCTTATTCTTGCCCAGCAAAGTCATTTCTGCTGCTACAACTTTTTTTTTCTCAAAAGTTTGTAAAAGTGCTGAAAGTGTAGAAGGACCCCCCCAAAAAATGAGCCATTAAAAGAAGGTCCTGAGCTGGTAAGGTGGCTCAGCAGAAGGTGGCTTCAGGCCTGTCGACTTGAGTTCAGTCTGCAGAACCCAAATAAAAGTAGGAGGAACCCACAAGATTGTCCTCTGACCTCCAACACATTGATATGTGCATGCCTGTGCTCACATCATGCATAGACATGATAACAAAGAAAAAAAATTAAGAGTCCTTTCTTGTACTTAACCTCATTGGTCTTGACAAGAAGGCTTTTCCAAGTGATCGTGCCAGTGTCTTTATAAAACTTGCACAAGAAGGCTGAGTTGTATTTGGCCTCCTTTCTTGGCCAAGCATTTCACTAAAGTTTAAAGCAAAAGCTCCCAACACTCAGACTTCACTTGGTTTGTTATCTACTCAAGAACAATCATGATAGGAAGAGGCAAGGACAGAACGTATTTTAGAGAAGGCCTGTAATGAGATCCCTTCCAAGGAGGTACTTGACAGCATCAAGCAAAGCAGGCTGTGGTCAGCCCTGTGAAACATCCTGCTGCAAAGCGAGAAGTCATTTATTGCTTCAGTGATTAACTGTGGAGATAAACATGCCAATCGTTAAGGACCATGGGTTCAAGGAGGAAGGCCTACACAGCACTGCTGCCATCTGTGTAGCTGTACAGAACGATCAGTTGATGTCTGAAAGCAAAGGTTGACAAAAGGTGCGGTGCGGTGTGAACTCGGAAGTCTTAGGCTGGCATGTCTGCACACACTTCTAAATGAAATATGCTTCCCTGCGAGTTTCACTGTGAGAGTTTCCTATAGCTTAACTTTTTGAACTTTAGAATTTATAATGTTTACTACATATGCTTGGATAAAGTAACATAAAATATGGACATTTACAAGCAGCATTTGTAAATCTTCCATCCTATCCAGGAAGAGACTTAGAAAAAACAACTCTTACCTCTTCCCAAAAGCCAAGCCAAGCTAAATTCAGAAGACTAACAAAAACTTAAAACCTAAACATGTAGAAATCAAAAGCAACATTAAGACATTGGTCCTTGTTTTATTTCTTGGCAACTTAAGAATGAAATAACTATGCCTGTGTCTATAGAAAGCACAACATTTGTTCTCTCTGAGGGCCCTGACCTGTGACCCTAATAACATCACCCTGGGATTCCAAATTCATGTCTAAGAGGCCCAGCAAAAGAAGCAAAGGAATTGGGCTCCATTTGCCACCATTCCCAACTGAAGGAGCCACAGATTCTGAACCCCAACCGGTGTGTGTCCTGTGTAGGTTGCTGGCCTAGTGTTTCAGAGACTCACAATTTATCAAGACAGGCTCCATATCCCAGTTTTTAAATGTAGGTTCACACTTTTAATGCTTCATGCTCAAATAAAACATCTGTGGAGATGCCACTTTGTGACCTTAGCCACAGCTTATTCTTATCTGTTATTTTTAACATCAAATGTGGAACTTAAGTGTGTTCCTCAGTAAACTTACCTGGGGAAAGGTGCATGCTCAGTTAAAAATCCAGTGGATCTGGGAACTTTCTTTAAGCACTCATCTTTTTAAGTCCCCCAAACCCATTAGTTGAGGGCCTAACTTGCAGGAGGCACTACTCTCAGAAAGTTAAGATCTGACCCTTTTAGCCAGAAATGTGACTGCTCCACTCAGCAGGGACATGGAACCGGACAGTGGCCGACCTCTGGTGGTAGATTAGCTGCTTTGTAAGTCATCCAGCCAACCTAATGTGAAACCAGTGCTTGCAGCTTTTTGCTTTTTTCAGACATATGAAACCCATTAAAGAACAAGTAGAGAAGTAAAAGGCATTTTCTGCCCTTCCTTGCCCTGTAAAGTGCAAAAAGATGTTTCCTTTATTATACAGTACACCATAGAAAAGGTTTAGGACACACGGGTCCCTAACATTACATACTTTTGTTGGCTTTTGGCCAGGACCATGCATCAGGGAGGCCAAGGACAGACTTCCATTAATGATGCCTCACAGCACATTCTTACTAGCTTTTATGAGTTGTCATCTGTATGACAGCAACCCTGTGACCCCAGCTCATCCTAATACCAACTTCTTTGAAGAAGAAGAAGGGCTAGCCAAACCCTGGATACATGCCACAACCAGAAAGTACAACCAAATGCAGGCATCTCGACAGCACAAACCATGTCAGGCTCATGAGAAGAGCTTTAATCCGGCCTTGCTATTCAGTATCCTCACCCACCAATTCTTCCGTCAGGAATGCATAAGACATACCATCCGAGGTTATGATTCAGTGAAAAGCTGGGGCTTCCTTTTGCCTCCTGCCACGTGTCAGTGGCTCTCGTGGATGAATTTGCTCTGAGGCAGATGTGAGTTCTGGAAATTTTCTGTTTTCTCTGCTTTTCATCAAATTATTCTACTCTGGTTTCCTGCTGAAGAACACATTCTTCTGAACTGTGCAAGGTGGTTTCCTCAGTTATCTGCTCAACTGTCATACTTCCTTGGAGGTGGAGGACGATTCTTAATGGTCTTACACTTAGGTATGTGTCGCTCAGCCACCTTGGGAGCAAAGTGGCGGCTGCAGTGAGGACACTGAACATAGTCTGGGTTTTCTGATGGCAGGATGGGAGGCAAGTCTGAGGGTTTTCCACCTCTGGCAATCACCTGCTGGACCTCACGAGCATGACGGAGGGTACGGATGAAAGACTCGTGCTTCTGTCTCCAGGTGCTCTTCCGAGGAGGTTCGGCCTGTAATATAAAAAGAACCCTAAGCGTTAAACTCACATTAAGCTCACTACTTTCCTGAGGCTCCATGAAAGTGACAGTATGGAAATGAAATGCATGTCAATCCTCAAGTCAAACAGAATGGAAAGGAGCAAGAGTGATGAAGGCTGTCCAGAGGGGAGACAGACCAAGAGTCGGCGGACGGATACTCCTCGAGGAAAGCCATTTTCCTGGAAGAGCTCTTGAGGGTCAGGTGGGGTAGGAAGGCGAGAGCTGTGAGGCTGAAAACCAGCTAGACCTCTCCCACCGAGCATGTGCAGGTACCCGATATGCCAGCACCTCAGAACAGAGCCTTTATCTCTGGAGAAATTGAACTAGATTTTTTTTTAACATTTTTTAAAGTTTATGTGTACATGTGTGTGTTTCTGTGTGTGGGTACCATATGTGTAGGTGCCCACAGAGGCCAAAGATGGTGTTGGATCCCATGCAATTACAGGTGATTGTAAGTCTCCTGAAGTGGGTGCTGGGAACTGAACTCAGATCATCTGAAAAAGCAGTAAGTGCTCTTAATCTCTCCAGCCCCGAGAAGGGTTTTAGACTTAGAAATTCCAGACAGGGTAAAGAACAGGGTTGAGTTCAGGGCTGGTTAATGGTTAGTAGGTACAAGCATACTCAGCAACTGCAGGACCATCATCAACTCCCAGAATGGCAGTACACTGACATCCTGTTGGGAGGGACAGACATTGTGTGGATTCACCCAGAGATCCAGAAATAAACCTTCCAACACTGACCTTGGGGGAATCCAAGTTACTCTAAAGCTTAAATATGAATAAACACCAAGAATTGCCAGATACTTGAAAGCTCTAACAAGAAAAAGACCCCCCCAAGTACATTAAAAATTCAAGAAACTGAAGAAAAAAAACACCAAAATATTTTGTTTACAGAAAAATATATCAATAAAGTATTAAAAGAAATTGTGTCCATAAAAAGAGTACTCTATGAAAGATAAACAACCAGAGAAACAGAACAACTAAAGACTTATAGCTAAATTAAATTAAATAGAAATATTGCAAAATAATAAAAATAAAAATTCTCAGAATGGGAAAAACAGGTCAAGATGGAAATCAGAAAAAAGATCAAAAAATCAGTCCAGGAAGTTTAATATGTGACCAGACTTGTTCCAAAAGGAACAGAAAGCAAAGGAGGAAATTATTAAATAATATAGTTAATATTTGTAGAATTAAAGATCAAAAGTCTTGAAACTGAACTGGCTAAACAAGGATCCAAAACAATCATTGTAAAATCTTAGCATTTCAGAGTAAAGAAAATTCTGTTAACTTTTGAAAATAAAACAGGTTTCACAAAATGAAGCAGGAATCAAAATGACATTAGATGTCTCAAAATAAACACAGGGTGCTAAAAGCCAGTGAGCCTTAAAAGTTCTAAGTAATCATTTTCCACCTAAACCTCTATACACAACCAAATCATCAAATAGGAAGCTGTTATGTACATACTTTCTTTTCTTCATTCCAAGAACAAAAATAGACGTCCTGTGTGTATTTCTTGGTAAAATAAAAAAAAAGGGGGAGAAAGAGTGAACCAAGAAAAGGGAAGACAGAACTCAGCACAAGAGGAGCAGAGAGAAGTCCCAAGGAAGCAGAATAGTCAGACAGCAGGAAAAGAAGGAGACGCTTTCAGAATTTGAGGGGGGGGGGGGACCAAACTGATTTGTTTTAAAAGGTGTTTGAGCATTTACAAAAACATTAACAGATGTCTGACGTCAGATGCATTAGTTGGGGGGACATTAAATATAGGTGTGTGGGAAATGAAGGAAATGAAAACATAAATCAGTAATTAACTCCAAGTACATGTGGACAGGTATAGAATTTGCTTACTCATGAGTGAAGGAAACCTACAGTGGTCATGTACAAGTTCACTGCTCTAACTGGGAACTGTGATCAACTAGAGTGAAAGGAAGAGAGAGATCTGAGAGAGAGTTTCACATGGGTTCCACGAGAGGTCATTGGAGAACAAGCAAGTTTGGCAAATCAAGACAATTAGTATATTTTTTATAAACATGGAAATGCATAACAGAAGGACTTCTCACACAAGTGGGGGCTCGATTAGGGGTCTGAGAGGGATGAAGTAAGACGGTATAATAGACCATTTAGTACCATGGTTCTTGAAATGCATGTAATTACTAATAAAAGTAGGGCTGGCAAAATGGCTCAACAAGTGAGGGCATTGCTGACAAGCCCGACAACCATCCCTAGGGCCCATATTGGTGGAAAAAGAGGACCAAGCCCCATACGTGGTCGTCTGACCACAACATATGTATGCCATAGTGTGTGTGTGTGCACACACACACACATACAAAATAAATAAATAAGAAATATAATTAATCTTAAAGAGAAAAAAGACAACTAGCTCTTGGTAATAGCAAGATATATATATCAAAGGAAAAGGCAGGCTCTACTGGGAAAATGTCTTCCTGAAACAGAAGGCAATAGTGTTAGAGATGGTACCCAGGAACCTTTAAAAGAATTCAAGTAGGAGGCTGGAAAGATGGTTCAGAAGTTAAGAACACTGGCTGCTCTTCCAGAGAACCTGGGTTTGCTTCCCAGCATCCACATGGCAGCTAACAACCATCTGTAACTCCAATTCCAAGGGATCCACCACCCTCTTCTGGCCTCTTCGGGCACTGCACACACAGGTGCACTTAAATGCAGGCAAAACATTCATACACATAAAATAAAAATAAATTTCAAAGAATTTTTAAAGAATTCAACTAGGTGATGGATCTTCAAGTATGCAGTGGCTGTTTTCCCATTATTTATCACACAAACACTTTCTAATACATTAATCACAAGACACAAAGATATGTGTGGTCCTTATCCTCAAATGCTTACAGTCTAATAGACAAAGATCAGGTTTGCCAGAAGTTATACGAAGACTAAATGGTTTAGAGAAAACCATTGGAGTACCCTAGAAGAATGACAGAGATATATAATCACTTAGCTTTCAAAGCACAGAGCTCTGGAGTGAGACATTCCCAGGACAGAGTGTTCCCAATCCAAGTGCTTTCTGCCTTTAGTATCCTCTGTGCAGCACATTCTTTCCAACTAGTTTCCACAGAGCTGGTGTATCCTCTTTAGCCTCTCTGCTACTATATTTAGGAACTTAAGAAGCACAAGGTTCTTTTAGGCTATGGCCAAACATAAATTGTTATGGTAGGTCAGAGGGACTCCCCAGTGGATTTCTGGATTGACCAAAAAGAAAACAGGAAAGAATAGACTGGCCATCCTGTCATTATCTATCAGAGAAAAATGTTGACTTGTTGTTGGAAGTTGGATTTTAGGGAGATTATCTCTGAATGTAGGGGAAGCATTCTTGTGGTCTCTCAAATTGTAATGAAAGAAAAACTAATTATAAACTACATCTCCTAACATCCTAATGTGGATGTGCACTTTTAAAGGTCCCAGCAAATAGAAATATGAATATAGCATCCCAAGCCCCAATGCTAAGGGAGCATTGGGAAAACATGAAAACAGAGGGATGCTCTATTTTTTTCTACACTACTAAAGCTGGATGGGGCCTTTGAGAGAATATGGCTTAGTTTGTTCCCAGTCTTATCTCCTTATTCTCTAATATTTTTCTTTAAACTTCCGATCCCCAGAAATTACAGGCATAGGATGTTTTTCTAACACATACAAAAATGAAGAATGTTAAGAAATACCTATTTGACAAACCAAGAGGCATAACCTTGACAGGTTGTCTATGGGACAATCTCCTCCAGGTATGTTTAAGTGAACCTGTGTGATTCTCCTAGCTTTTCACCTAGGGGTCGTGAAGCCTTTCCTTTTTACAGTTTAGTGTTTCTAAAGTGAGAGATATTTTTGAAAGATAACAACAAAAAAAGAAAGTCCTTTATCCCCAAGTTATTTATATTCTAAATAGAGGGAAAGAATTCCAGACTTAGCTGCATTTCTTATATCTACAAAGAAGGTGAGTTAATTTTAAATGCTGGTATAGCTAAGAGGAGCAACAACAGCCGCAGTGTATATTGCAAAAAGCAAGGAATTTGGTCTCTTAAAATATTTTATTATTTTTATTTTATGTGTATGAGTGTATTGCTTGCATAGATACGTAAGCATACCCAAGTCATGAAATGCCTATGGAAGTTAGAAAAGGGTGTCAGAACTGGCGTTACAGATGGTTGTCAGTCACCATGTGGGTGCTGGGAATTGAACCCAGGTCCTTTGCAAGAGCAGTACTCTTAAGTGCTGAGCCATCTCTCCAACCCCTTTTGGTCTTTTTTTAAAGACAAGGTCTTCCTGTAGCCCTAGCTGGCCTGGAGTTTAATATGTAGACCAGGCTGGCCTCAGTCTTACAGAGATCCACCAGTCTCTGCCTCTTGAGTGCTCAGATTAAAGGCACACATCATGCTGATAGGAATTTTCCTAATACATCATAAAACTAAACATTTTATATTTTTAAATTCTTAAAATTCTTTTTATGTGTATGTTTTGCCTACATTTATGTAAGTGTACCCATGTCATGCTATGCCTGTGGGGTCCAGAAGAGGGCACTGGATTACCCTCCATGTAAATGCTGGAAACCAAACCCAGGTGCTCTGCAAGAGCAGCCAGTGCTCATAACTGCTGAACCACCTCTCTAGCCCCTTATATTTATTTTTAACATAAGCATAAAATGTATAATTTTTTCCTTTAGTTTTCATGTTTTTGAAGTTTTCCATAGCAAGTATTTATTACTTTTACAATAATCAAAAGGGCATAAATTTTAAAGTCAAGATTTTGAAGCTAATTCAATTAAGATTTATCTATTGACCCTGATGTATCTATTGACCCTGTCTCTTAAAGGTGTTAAGAGAGGTACTTAACTCAGGAGCTGGGGGTTCTTCAGTAAAAGACTGTCTACCTTACATCCACAGGTCCCTGAGGACAACACACACATAAAAAGTTACTTAGCCTGTTCAAGCTTGTGGGGAGGAGGTTCTGTCTATATGTTTAAGAGAGGTCCCAGCCTTGATTTTTAAATGGATAAAATGATAGACAATGAGATTCTAAAGACTTGTAAGGATCATATGACATGCTCCCTTCTCTAAGACTGACAATAGTAATGGAGAAGTCTTAATTCTTCCCTCCATCCTATGATGAAGACATAGCAGGTCTTTACATAGATCCCCAAACACAGTCAAATCTAGGAGGCTTTAATTACCTTGACTGTGGCTGGCCCCTTCCAATTCAAGTACTGCTCTAGTTCGGTGCCTTTGGCCCGGGCCCTGGAGGAGTCAAACACTTTCCTCTTGGACCCCTGCATCCGGCTGCAGACAGTAGAGTGTCTTTCCAGTCTGAGTGAGAGAAATGTACGTCCACAGTGGACACACTTGCCCAGCTCTGGCTCTTCTGTGGAACAGCTGGACCTTGAGGAGCTTGATGTCCTGGATGGGCTAGATCCCTGCAAAGCACCGCCCATCTCTTCTGAAGGCTGAAAGAAGTTGTCTGCTGATGGCCCTGAGTCTTGGTCTCGGATTTTGTTATTGCTTGCCATCAGTCTTTCCCTTTTAAGCTTCTGGATTCCATAATCAGAGAACTGGAATGGACTAGAGTTTTCCTGAGGCCGCCCACAAATTCCATCCTCCCCATCTCTACTGAGAACCTCTTCAGGTCCAAATTCCAAAGAGCAGTTGAGTTTGAATGTGGTGGTATGATCACTAGTTCTCCTCCTAGGGAGTATCATTCTCTGTAGTGCCTTGTCTTGGTTTTCCTTGGTCTGTTTCTTTTCCTCCTGGATCCTTCGAAGACCTTCCTCTGTCTTCTTCAGCTTTTCTCTCAGGAGCATCTCCTTTCTTCGGATTTCCTTCTGTAAGCTCTCCCCTGCAGCTTCCAGCCTTTGAATCTGTGTCCACTCAGTCCTGTGGAGGTCTGCCATGGCCTTCTCTGCCTGCATGGCAGCACGAACAGGTGAATTCACCCAGCTGCTGTCTGAAAACTCTCTTGAGTCAGGTTTGGGGTAGACGTTCTGGTCCCAATCAGTGCAGGCCTCACCTGTACTACGAGACTTACGGTGGACCATGGGTTTCAGTGGGTATGCCCGATCCACTCCAACGCGCTTCTTTGTAAAGGGAATGAAGTCATGGTCAGTGACTTTGGGATAGCGGGGTTGAGGACTTGACAAGCCAAACCAACCCTTTCCGTAGCCCTGGGGATTGCTTCCGGAGCCTGGCTGGCTGATTCCAGCACTGTGGGGGTAGGAGTGTCTCCGAGCTTTTGTGCAGGTGCTCTTTTTGGGGTGAGTATAGATATTATCCAGCTCCAACTCTTTGTTGCTCCAAAGCTTCAGCTGGCAATTGTTCCTCAATTGCATCAGCGAGGACCGTCGTAAAGCGTCACCTTCTTCATAAGCTTCTTGCTTGGCTGAGTGGAGTCCTGGAGCTTCCGTTTTATTATGTGGGAACATAACGCCCACAGGCAGATGTGGAGCCAACTGGAGATCAGCCATTCAGGGCCTGGATCTAAGCCTAGGGGAGATTTAAACCAGATACATGTGAAGAATTTGTCTGAGGTTCACTCCCCGTTGCTAAAGTAAACTGTTTCTACATTTGCCCGACCTACGTTTTCTTTAAACGTTTCTGGGGACGGTGGTGCTCGATGTGCCAGAACGTTACTTCTGTGTTTGGTGAGTGACGATTGTGTGCCAGGCATTGTTAAGCCTTGAGGATCAAACACCGAATGTGACTCGGGTGTTCCTGCGATCGCCTTTCCTCTGCACCAGTATCTGCTATACAGTATTATGGAATAGATGAAAGAGCCTCAGCTTGAAGGTCGTCTGGAGCACAAAACCAACAAACTGCTCTTACTAGCTCCAGATCTTCACCTGTAAACTGAAGCGTTGGCTCTGAGTCCAGGCACCCATTTTACGGGTGAAAAAAACAGTGCCCGGGCGATAGTGATTGACCGGTGTTGTCAGGGCTCTGCTCCTGCAGGAACAGCACAGGATTCCAAAGCACACAGGGGCCGCCCAGGCCTGGGGCAGGTGCCGACCAGTCTAGCTGTTAAATTCTCATCCAAGGATGCCCCAGGGCATCAATGGCACAGGGCCTGTAACCTGAGAGATGGTATGGGGGTAGGGAAAGAATACCTGACTGCCCCAGCCTGCTTTAGATCAGGCAGACAAGTCCCGTCCCAGAGGGCCAAACGGGAGCCCTCACCGGGGACTCGGCCTCTAGGGACAAACCTCACGCTCCTGCCCTTCGGGCCCTCAGGAGGTCGAGATTGTGGCCCCATATCCCCCTCTTTTCCGCGTACCTGAGGCTTTTGGGGGCCGCTCCTGCTCAGGGGAAACCCGGGGTCCTAATTTTCCACACTTGACCACCCCCAACCGACAGCCGCGCAGGCGCTCTCGGCTCACCTCTGTTATCCCCGTTGCCTGGAGACCAGAGCGCCGTGCCCTCCGAGCCCCGCCTTTGAAAGCGAACGCCCGCTGGGAGGCGCGCAGGCGCAGTCCTCTCGAGGTCCGAGCCGCCGGGGCTGGGTGGAGGTGGGAACGGGCGTGCGATCCAGACAGCGGGTGCCGCCAACTCTGCAGCTAGGCGCAGCCCTGCCCTTGGGGAGAGGGGGAAGGGTGGGCGAGGCTTTTCTGGGGCTCCATCAAAGAAGAGCTTGCATTCTTCTGCGAACGATGCTCCCAGACCTTGGGGTGTGCCCTTGTCTGGAGAAGGGCGGAACCCCAAGATGCGTTGCAGAGTCATCCTGCAGAAAGATTCCGGGGTCCGCCCTGCTAGCGGGAGTGGGCCTGCTGATCGCCCTTCTGTACTGCGCACAGGCCCCAGGTAGGGCTCCTTGCTCCCCTGGCTGCCTCCACTCGCCAAGGCTTTGCTGTCAGCTTTTACTTTTCTACGTATTATCGTCCCAGGGTAGTTTCGATGGCCAGTCTAATTATTTTGCTATCAGAATGTTTTATTCTCACGTGGTCAATCTGACCGTTTCTACTTAGGGCCCAGCAATGACTCAGCCAAATGTAATGATAATAAAGTTAACTACCAGATCGACAATAATCAACATAACTTGGTTTCAACACTAAATGATACTCTAACTTTTTGACATCAGAAGAGTTTATTTGTCTTCTTCGTGCTTCAGTTCATTTGGATAAGCTGTTTGGAACGGACAGCTTGCTTTTTCCTGTAACTACTCAGAAGATTCGTGCACGTGGAAGACAATGTAGACAGCCGCAGTTGCATTAGTACTTGAACATATCGGATTCCAGCTTTTATGTGTTACAGAGGAATTCCTTGGTGGGCCCTCCAGGGCACATTATGTTAGTCCTTGTTTTGGTTCCCAGTGGACTCTTCTGCCTTCTCCACCTAGGGTTGCAGACATTTCCCACTGACTGGGCCCCAGTGATCTCAGCCTCTCTTGGCCTCACTCAACTTCCATGGCTTCCCTCCACGCATTCCTTTAACGAGTTTCAGTACCCTTCATCTTAATCTCCACCAGCTCCGTTCTGGGTTTAAAATGTGCGTAACCTTCCTGTGCAAAACAAGCCTCATTTCCCTGAGCCTGTCCCCTTATGTCCTAACATATGTCCCACCCAGTTCCCTGCCTCACAACTGATTCGTTTTGTTTGGTGTTTGTTTTGAGACAGTCTCCCTATTTAGCCCACTTTCTAGTCCTCCTGCCTCCCCATGCTGGGAATATTGGCCTGTACATACACACAAACACACATACACACACCAGATATAGGTCACAAATGAAAATTGTATATGGGGGCTGGAGAGATGGTTCAACCGTTAAGAGCACATAATTGTTCTTAAAGAGGACCCAAGTTCAGTTCCCAGCACCCATCAGGAAATTCACTACTGCCTATAACTCCAGCTTCAAGGGATTCAATCCTCTTCTGGTCTCCAAGGGCACCTGCAGTCATGTGCACAAACCCACACACACATGTACATACTAAAAAATTAAAAATAAATTTTAAAATATTGTATATGGGGGAGGCTGGAGAGATGACTCAGCAATTAAGAGCATTAGCTGAGCACTGCCTCCTCTTGCAGAGGACCAGAGATCTGTTCCTAGCAACCATATAGCAATTAACAACTATCCAGGGGATAAAACTCCCTCTCCTAACCTCCACAGGCATTGCACAACATGGGTGCACATATGCATGCAGGCAAAACATTCATATACATACAATAAAAAACAAATAAATTTAATTCTATATTCTCCAGGTATAGTGGTACACACTTTTAATCCCAGCACTCAGGAGACAGAGGCAGGAGATCTCTGTGAGGCCAGCCTGGTCTATATAGAGAATTCTAGGTCAGCCAATGCAGTACAGTGATGATGTATCCCTGCAAAATTTTATATACTGCTTACTTTGACAGCACATATAATAAAACTGAAGCAATACAGAGATTAACATGGCCCATGCTCAAGGATAAGATACAAAGTTGTAAAGTATTCATATTTGTCTTTTAAAAATTGTATATGTTGGGGCTGCAGAGCTAGCTCAATCGTGCAAGCACGAGGACCCAAATTTACTCCTTGGAACCTACATTAAAAAAAAAAAAAAAAAAAAGAGCTCAGTGGCAAACATTTATAATTCTACTGCTAGGGAGGCAGCGACAGGTGGGTCCCTGGGCTTTGATGGCCAGTCAGCCTAGCCTGCTCAGCAAGTTCAGGCCAGTGAGAGACCCTGTCTCCAAAGAAAGATAGGTGACTCAACCTGGATAATGATAATGGCAGTTGTCTTCTAGCCTCTACATGCATGCCCCCCCCATGAACATGCAGGCACATAAAATCATAGGTATTTACAGTGTTCAATATGATGTTTTTATATTGTAAAATAGCACTACAAAATGCTTCTGATGTGATCATTTCCCTTTCTTAGTGACTTCTTTTTTTAATATTTTATTTTATGTGTATGAGTGTATTGCCTGAATGTGTATAATTATACCTGTGTTGTGCGATGCTGGCAGAGGTCAGAAGATATCAGTTACCTTGGAACTGGAGTTATGGATGGTTGTTAGCTGTCATGTGGATACTGGGAATTGAACCTGGGTCCTCTGCAAGAGCAGCCCAGGCTCTTAACCGCTGAGTCACCTCTCCAGTCCCCCTAGTGACATCTTTATTTGTGAAGTTGAGATGCATGATTTAACCGTTTTCTGTCTCCCACATTAGGTGCAGTCTATCTTTATAGTTTTGTCTCCCCTTAATAAACTGACTCTACCTCAGTAGGTCTCTACTTTGATTGTGCCAGGGAAAGCAATGTCTTGGGAATGAGGTCTGAGCATCACTATTTTTAGAAACTTCCCCACAGATTCTAATGTGCAGCTTGAGAGTCCCTGATTTAGCCACAACTGGCCACTTTTACTTTCTTGCCTCAGTTATACTACCTTACCCCAAGTTCCACAAACTGGGGAGTGGTAGAGCACAATGTTTATGGGAATGGACTCTGGACTGGCTGCCTGAGACTGAACCCTGGATCCATCACTTACTGGTTATGACTGTGTAACTTTGGAAAAATGCTGCTTTCTCCAGAAACCCTTTCTCAGTCTTTGAAGTCAGAATTAATCTCTTCACTTCCTCATAAACACTTTCTGTCCTTATTATAACACAGGACTGGTTCATGGCGAACTCTCAGTATATGCTCTGAAATGAAGTTCTGTGCTGCACATTTTCTCACCATTTTGTGTGGGCATATTTATCTCCTACTCTAAAGAATTCTTTGAGGGCAAATATTATATATCATTCATCTTTGTACACGATACATTTAAATCCTCAATAGGTTTTGGTTCTATGGAGAAACTTATTTGAAATGAATTTTAGAGGAATTACATCAAATACACTGTTTGGTGATGTTTTCAAATATTACCGAGGACAACGTTCAATCCAGCTCCCCATCTCCCAGCACTAAGGTTTTATGAATCTGAATCTGTACTGAGGAACTAATGTAATGATGAATTTCCATAGCTACCATTGCAAACCATCTCACTTTGCCAAGTCTGCCAGCTCAACATATTCACAAATAGGGCCTTGTGTTATGAAATGGTATATAGTATATACAAGTAATCCAAAGAGGAACAATAAATAGTTTTCTTCATACACGGTATTACTGTTAAGAGTAGCTGGATTCCAAAGCACATAAATCAATTCTGATTTTGACTATCCTCACCCACAAACCCCCTTGGTAACTTTTTCCCAAAATGTATGCATGCAATTTGGTTATTTGGTTTAGATTGATTCAGTTGAGATTCTGGAGCAATAAGTTGCCTGTTTGTGTTTTATTTACTTTTTAAATTTTTTTAATATTTACTTATTATTTTGTGTATGAATGTATAGCCTGCATGTATTTAAATGCCCCGGTGTCATGCAACGCCTGCGGAGGTCGGAAGAGGGCGTTGGATCCCCTGGAACTGAAGTTACAAACAGTTGTTAGTCACCATGTGGGTGATGGGAATTAAACCCCTGTCCTCTGCAAGAGCAGCCAGTGGTCTTAGCCACTAACATCTCTCCAGCCCTTATTTTTTTTAATGCGCATTACTGTTATTACAGGTGTATTTAAGTGCACCTGTGTTATGCAATGCCCACCGAGGTTGGAAGAGGGAATCGGATCCCTTAGAATTGGAGTTACACTTAATAGCCGCCATGTGGGTGCTGGGATTTGAACACAGGTCTTCTGCAAGAACAGCCAGTGTTCTTAACCGGTGACCCATCTCTCCAGCCCCTTTATTTACTTATTTGAGCATTCGCTTATTAAGGTAGACGCGGGTTGGCAGCTTCCAAAAGCCCAAATGACATAATTTCACCATGATGTCCTATGTGCTTACTTTCCCTTGCTACCAAGTGCAGATTATGCACTACCCCAAATTGGAAGAGAACTGAAAGAAAAAAACTCAGAACAGAAAGGTTGCATGTATCCTATTCAGCTTCTTTATTTATGATGCTAACTGTTCATTTTGTGTTTTCTACCTCAAAAATTTAAGTCCCGCGGAGCAGGATTCTGCTATCCACTGATGTGGAAACGGTGCTTGGCATACATGGGGCAGTCATGTTAACACTGAATGAGTGGGTATATTCTCAGTGTTTCGTCTATGCCTGTCTACACCCCCGGGAAAATGAAAAGAGGGATACGCTTAGTGACCAAAAGGGGTACAGCAGCGGGAAAGTCAGACTGGTTAGGGCAATCCCAGGCTCGCCCAGCGGCTGTACCACCAAGTCCTAAAACCCCGCCCTCAGGCGGGCTCGGGGCCGAAATGCTACTTCTGATTGGTCGTGCCGATGTGATGGGCGTGCATCCGCACTCTGAACTTCCGGGAGTTGCGGCGTGCGCGGCGCAGACGGTTGGTTTGGGCGTGGCCGAGGCGGTTTGGTGGTCAGTGGGGAGGTCCAGAGGGTCCCGATTCCCCCCGGCCGGGACCGGCGAAGTGTCGGTGGAGGAGGTTGCCTGCGTGGGGAGAGGATGGGTGGGGGTCGGCAGGGCTGCGAGGGGGAGTGGGGTGAGCAGGTGATGCAAAGCCAAGCCCCCCGCCCAAGGGCCTCTCTTTCCGACTTGACATACTTGTTTCGGCACATATCCACGCACCGCAGTTTGGAGCCCTTGAGGTCGGGGAGAGGTGGTAGTGGTGATGGAGAAGTACAGCCTCTTCTTAGGATGGGGGTTTTGGGTTAGTGCCTCATTTTGATGCTTTCCTGGTTTCTGACAGGCTTGAGCATGGCGGAAGGGAACACTTTGGTCTCAGTGGATTATGAAATTTTTGGGAAGGTTCAAGGGGTGTTTTTCCGCAAGTACACTCAGGTATGTGGCCTGCGGGCTTGCGGGAGGGGGCATAACTAGGTGATGAACATGAGGACTGGCGGGAACTGAGAGAGACTGGCCTTTGGGCAGCTACAAGGAGGTGGATTTGAGCGATGGATATGAGAATGTTTTTGCAGCCAGTAAAACATGATGCACATGGAAGAGTTTACTGTTACTGGGCTCTAGCAGTGATCACGGAGCATCAAGACACATGAATGAGCTTTTCTCTTGAAGGTGAATATCCCTAGCGCAGCCTGCGGTGATAGCACCAGACCAACTCACATTTATTATAGGAAGGCTACTGTCAAGATTGAAGAGATGACATTTAAGCGAACTGGTCACTCTGATGGAAGTTATGGGAATCAAACCTGGGTCCTCTGCAAGAGCAACCAGTGCTCTTAACCACAGAGCCATCTCTCTAGCCCTTGTTTTGTATTCTTATGTGAAGCTCCTGTTGAATAACTGCCAGAAGTCATAGCAACAGCTGTGTTCAAATTACCTTTGTGACCTGTTATGCAGGGCAGGTGTCTGTGATTTAGTAAATGGAGGTGAAGTGATGCATTCAAAGAGGAATCTTAGGTCATCGAGAGAAGAGGAACAGTGCATCTTTCTCTATTTGCCTCACTCCCAGTTTAGAACACAGAAAAACAAATACTGCTTTGGAAACAGTAAGGAAAATGCTATTTTTAGTAGGGTTGTTTTGTTTGTAGATTTGAACAAATCTTTTTTTCTTTCCTGCTGTTGCTTTGCATTTTGACATCAGTCCTTCTAGACTGTTAAATTCCATCACTCCTACATAAGTTGAGAATGAGCATACAGAGAGGGACTTTTGAAAAATTTTAAATTGGAATTAAGGTCCTGCAAGGTGGCTCAGTGGGTAAAAGTGTTTGTTGTACAAGCCTGAGGGCCTTAAACATCTCTGGAACCCCCAACTAATTCCAGCACTCCTATGGCAAGATGAGAGGCAGACAGGAAGACTGCCTGGAGAGCATGGGCAAGCCAGCTTGGATTAGAAGAGTGGCAGAAAGATCTGGAGGAACCCTGCCTCAACCAAGGGGGAGGGGGGACCAGCCCCTCAGAGTTGTTCAGACCTCCACAGGTGCACCATGCTACATGCATGCTTGAGCTCACACAAGTTAATTTTTTAAATTGGAATATAATCCATATCCCATAAAATTCAGCCTTCCATTATAATTCAGTTGTTTTGAGTATATGTACAAGTTGTATACCAATTCTAAAATATTTTCATCATCCCAGAAAACAAACAAAAACTCACTATTAGCAGGAGCAGCTTACTCATCCTGACATCTAGCAACCACTTGCTAACTTCCTTTCTCTATGAATCTGCTGGGTCTGACATTTAATATAAACATAACAAAACAGGTGTGATGCTTTCTACCTGAGTCCTTTCACTTGATGTTTTCAAAGTCCATATTCTAGCACATATCTGTACTGTATTCCTTTCTGTGGTGAATACCATTCAACTGTTGTGTGAATCTGCTACATTGTACTTACCTATCATCTGGACATTAGGTCGCTCCTAATTTTTGCTATTATGAATCAAGATGCTGTGAACACTTCTGTGTATGATTTTGTGTGAGTTCAAAGTCAGCCTGGTCTACATAGCAAGTTTCAGGCCAGCTGGGGCTTTCAAAAAGTCAGAAAAAAAACTTTCCATCTTTCCCTTTATATGTGCATGTATATATGTATGTGGAAGTCAAAGGACAGCTTGTAGAAGTCAGTTCACTCCTTCTACCACATAGGTTCAAGTATCAAACTCAGGTTGTTAGGACTGGTGGCAAACCCCTTGTCTACTGGGCCATCTTGCCACACCACACCATTTTCTGTCTTCATGAATTTTATTAGGTAATTTGTAAATAGAATCATATAGGATATGTAGCATATATCCTCTTGTGACTGGTTTATTTCACTTGGCATCGTGTCCTCAAGATTCCTCTATGTATCAAGAATCAGAACTTCCTTTTTAAGGCTCAATAATATGTTCTATATTCTCAGGTGATTTGATTTGCCTTTTCCGAATGACTAATGATGTTGAGTATCTTTTCATGTGTTTATTGGGATGTAAAAGAAGATATTATATGTCTTATTTGGGGAAATTTCCATTCAAACCCTTGGCCCATTTTTAAATTGAATTATTTTTCTTCTCATTGTGTTATAAGAATTTCTTATATATTCTGGATATTAGTCTCTTTTTTAAAAGATTTGTTTTATTTTCATTTATGTGTATAGGCACCTGTCTTTGTTAGTTTCTTGAGGACAGAAAAGGTTGTCAGATCCCCTGGAGTTGGAGTTATGAGCAGTAGTGACCTGACATGGGTTCTGGGAACCAAACTCAGGTCTTCTGGAAGAGTAGTAAGTGGTCTTAAATAAGCCCCTGGATACCAGTCTCTTAGCCCATGTATGATTTGCAAATATTTCTTCCAATCTAGGAATAGTCTTTTTCTTGATAGGATCCTTAGAAGTATAAAAGTTAAGTTTGTTTATTTTGAGATAGAGTTTCACTCTCTAGCCCATGCTGACCTCAAACTCATGGTAATCCTACTGTTTCAGCCTCCCAAATGCTAGGATTATATACATGAACTGCCATGCCCAGTAGAAATTTTTAATTTCGATGCAGTCTAATTTAGCTGTTCATTTGGGGGACTTGTACTTTTAGTGTTATAATTAAGAAATGATTGCTTAATGAAAGATCATGAAGATTCATGCCTGTGTTTTCTTCTAAGACTTTCATAGTTTAATCTCTAGGTTTTGTGGTACTTTGGAGGAGAGGATATATGTTCGTTTGTTGGTACCTTGAGATGGTATCTATCACGCTGTAGCCCAGGCTGACATGGAAATCAGTGTATAAGTCACATTGGCTATGAACTTGAGGCAACCTTCAGCTTCGCAAGTACTAGGATGGCAGGAGTGAGCTACCAGTGCCTTGCTAGGTTTAGGTCTCTGCTTTCTTTGGTTTCTTTATTTCATGGTGTGGTAGAGTAAGAAGTGCAACTCCTTCCTCCACGTCCTCTGTCTCCTCCTCCTCCTCCTCCTCCCCTCCCCCCCTCTTCCTTCTCCTCCTTCCTGGAATTGAACCCAGGATCAATGCTAAGTATGCACTCTACCAGTGAGCTGTCCCCTCAGCCTAAATTTTGCATGTGCTTATCCAGTTGACCCAACAGCATTTGTTAAAAGTATGGTTATTCTATTGATTTATAATGGTACTGTTGTCAAAAGTCAGTTGAGGGCTGGCAAAATGGCTCAGCCAGTAAAGGGTGCTTGTTGCCAACTCTGACCACCAGAGTTTGATCTCTGGGACCCACATGGTAGAAAGAGAGAACTGATTCCTTCAAGCTGTCCTCTGATTTCCATTCTAACTTCCATATACACACACATGTGTTGCCCCCCCACCATAATAATTGTAATACAAATTTTTTTTGAGATAGGATCTTCCTGTAGCCCTAGCTGGCCTGGAACTCACTATGTAGACCAGTCTGGCCTTGATCTCACAGAGATTATGCCTGCCTCTGTCTCCCAAATGCTGGGATTAAACCCCGATGCTTGACAAAACAAAATGTTTTAAGTCCATTGACCACAAATGTAAAATTCCATCTGGACTCTGTTCCAGTGATCTATAATAATGATCTGTATCCTTATGCCATACTGTCTCAATTACTGTAGCTTTATAGTAAGTTTTAAAATCATGAAGTATATGTCCTTTAACTTTGTTCTCCCTTTTCAAGATTATTTTAGCTATTCTGGGTCCCATATATTTCCATGTAAATTTAAGATCATTTTGTCAATATCTGGAAAAAAAAAGGGGCAGCTTAGGCTTTGGGTTTTTTTGTTGTTTTTTTTTTGTTTGTTTGTTTTTTCCTTTGAGACAAGGTCTCGCTATGTAGACAGACTGACTTGAATGCACAGAGATCCTTCTGTCTCTGCCTCCCTAGTGCTGGGATTAAAAACATGTACCACTACCCACAGACCATTGTTTGAGAATCTTACACAGTATATTTTGATCACATTCAAACACCCTCCCTTATCTCCCTAACTCTTCCTCCAGCCTTACTATCCCCTGCTTCATGGCCCCTGTTATTATCTTAAAGTCCTATCGAATCTATGCTCTTGGGTGTAGATTCATCCCTTGAAAAAATCGGGTTAATCTACCTGGAGTCACACCCTTAAAGAAAACTGACTCTTCTTCTCCCAGCAGCTATCAGTTGCCAATGATTCCTCAGTTAAGGTTGGCGCTTCTTGTCCACCTCCCATCCTCCATGCTGGGTTTTTGTGTCTCAGACTCATACGGGTCTTGTGCATGATGTCACAAGTCCTGCAAGTTCATATGGGCAGCTGCCCTGTTGTGTCTGGAAAATATGGTTTCCTTGTATTCATTTACCATGTCTGGCTCTTACTATCTTTCTGCCCCCTCTTCCACAATGATCCCTGAGCCTTAGAAGGAGAAAATGTGATATAGGTGTCCCGTTTAGGGATGCACACTCTGCACTCTCTTATTTGCTGCATGTTGACCAGTTGTGGGGCTCTGTGTTAACCACCATCTGCTGCAAGAAGAGGCTTCCCTGATAAGAGATGAGAGATGTACTAATTCTCTGTCAGATATATATAAAATATACATATATGTAATTTCATTTTATATTGTTCATAGGAATACAAATGGTTTTTGTATACTAATTCTTTTTATTTTGTTATTTTTATTTTATGTGTACAAGTGTATTGCTTACATGTAGGTAGGTGCACCCATGTCATGCAATGCCCACAGAGGTCAAAAGAGAGCGTCAGATCCCTTGGAACTGGAGCTACGGACGGTTGTAAGCTGCCATGTGGATGCTGGGAATTGAAGCTAGGTCCTCTACAAGAGCAGTCAGTGCTCTTAACCACTGAGTCATCTCTCCAGTCCTACATACCAGTCTTGTATCTTACAGCCTCGTAAACTCATTTATTAACTCTGGAGTGTCTGTGTGCACGCATGAGTGCCTAAAAGAATTTCTGAACATGTCATCTACTACAAATGGTTTGATCCTTTAACCTGAGTGCCTTTCCCTGTTCCTCTTTGCCCTTGTTAAAGCCCCAAGTACAATATTGAGTAGAAGTGGTCAGAGCAGATGCCTGTGCCTTATTCCTAATTTCAGAGGAAAAGCTTTCTGTTTGACTCTAGGTATGACATTAGGTATGGATTTTTCACAGATTCTCCTTATCAGTTTGAAGAAATTCCCTTGTATTCTTAGTTTTGAGAGTTTTTAAAATCATGTGTGGATATTGAATTAAATTTTTAAAAATCTTTTTCTACGTACATGAGTGATTTGCTTGCATATGTCTTGCAGTGCCCACATGGGCCAGAAGATGACACTTGAACTAAATTTACAGTTTTTAGCTGCCATGTGGGTGCTAGGAACCAAATCTGGGTCATCTGTATAAGCAGCCAATACTCTTAACCACTTAGCTGTCTTTCCAGCCTCATGAGTACTGAATTTTATCAAATGGTTTTTCTGCCATTTATTAAAGATGAACAGGCAACTTCTGTTTCATTTGTTAATATGGCATATTAACTAGATTATCTTATGTTGAATTAACTTTGCATTCCTGGTATAAATCACAATTCATGTTACATAATCCTTTTTATGTTGCTGGATTTGGTTTGCTAGTATTTTGCTGAGGAATTTTTGCTTTTTATTCATTAGGAATATTTGTTAGCTTATGATTTTCTTTTCTTACATTGTTTTTTGTTTTGGTGTGAGGATAATGCTGGGTTAATAGGATGTCTCTTCTATCTTTTTAGAATAGTTTGTACTCACTTTTTGTAAAATCCCTTCTTTGACTTTTGATTTTAGTAATTTGAGCCTTCTGCCTTTTTCTTGAGCAGTCTAGCCAAAGGTTACCAGTTTTGTTGGTCTTGTCAAAGAACTTCCAATTTCATTGATTTTCCCTGTTTTTCTATTCTTTATTAATTGCTACTCTAGTCTTTATTATTTTTTTCTTGCTTTCGGGTTAGTTTGCTACTCTTTTCTCAAAAAATGCAATTATCATTATTATTGTTGTTGTTATGTATGATGTGTCTGTAAGTGCAGGCACACACGTGGAGGTCTGAAGACAGCTTTCAAGAGTCAGTTCTCTCTTTCTACTGTGAGTTTGGAGGACGGTACTCCAGTCACCAGGGTTACATGGCTTTTTTACCTGCTGAACCATCTTGCCAGACCTGCTTCTCTTTTTCTAGTGTTCTTCGGCAGAATTCTAGGTTATTAATTTGAGGCAACTTTCCTTTTAGATTGCAAACTAGAATTGGTTATTATATTCCTTAAATTATTGAAGATTTGCTGGGTGTGGTTCATTATGCAAACATAATTGGTTTGATGGATGCACTAGTTCCTCCTCAGACATTCTTCTGCTGTGCCTAATGCTTGCTTTGGCATCCTCCAGCAATTTCCCACATTTACTAGGTTACTACTCTGGCATTTGGACATGCAATCCTGTTAGCTCCCTATTTTCCTTCCTTTCTATCTTTCCTTCCTCTTTTTTAAAAATAATCTAACTCCTATTATAGATTACTTTAACAATTAATGACTTTAATGACTTTTATAATATCCTAATTATGTGGTTATGTGACAGTAAAATTACCTCCAATACATCATTGCCTTTCCTATATGTTCAGTTTTGCCACAGCTTAATAATGTAAAGAACCCTAAAAAAAGTCACTAGCCACTATAATGATTAGTTGGTCTTCATAAACTTGTTGAACTTTATTTTTAAAATTTATTTTCATGTGTATGAGTGTTTTGCCAGAAGGTAAGTGCACCTGTATGTGCAACACCCAAGACTGCCAGAAGAGGGTGTCAGATACACTGGAAATAGACAATTGTTACCACCATACAGATGCTGGGGACTAAACCCAGGTCTTCTTCAGGAATAGCCAGTGCTGTTAACTGCAGAGTCATCACTCCAACCCCAAGCTTGTTCAACTTTAAAGACATTGTGATTATTTATTAGGCAGAAGAAATATTAGAAAAAGGAATGGCAGGTTTGAAAAAGGAGTAGGCAAAAAACTACCCTTCAGAAATGAGTGTTACTGGGATAGAGAACCTCATGACCATGAAGAGCATGGTCATGCTTTATGAGAGACAGTATATTAGTACATCCTACCAGAGACATGCCATGGAGCCGTAAAGGGAAAGGCCTTCCTTTAAAACTAGGAAAAAGCCTGGTATGGTGGCACACACCTTTAATCTCAGAACTTGGGAGGGAGGCAAAGGCAGGTGGATCTCTATGACATAGAGGCTACTTATTGAGTTCCAGGCCAGCTGGGGCCACATGGAGACCCTGTCTTCAAAAAGAAACAAAACCAAAACAAATAAAACCTGGCTGGTAAAATAGCTCAGTGGGTAGAGGTACTTGCCATCAAGCCTTAACAGCCGAAGTTCAATCCCCAGCACCCATATGGTGGAAGGAGAGAAGACTCTTGCAAGATGTCTTGACTTCTGTACCTGTACCATGGCCTGTGCATACTGCCACCTCGGACAAATAAGTAAATGTAAGTAAAAAACAAATACAAAAACTGCCAGGTGTGGTGACGCACACCTTAAATCTCAGTGTTTGAGAAGGAGAGGCAGGCAGATCTCTGTGAGTTTCAGGCCAGCTGGGGCCATAGTGAGACCCTGTCTCAAAAATACCAAAAAAAAAAAGGAGATAGCCAGGGCTGGAGAGATGGCTCAGAGGTTAAGAGCACTGGTTACTTTTGCAGAGGACCCAAGTTTGATTCCCAGTACCCACATGGTGGCTAATAACTGACCTAGCTCCAGTTCTAGAGGAATCTGACACCCTCTTCTGACCTCTTGTGGATATTACACAACACAGGTGCACTTACATACATGCAGACAATACATTCAAACACATAAAAAAATAAAAAATAAGGGGCTGGAGAGATGGCTCAGCTGTTATGAGCACTGGCTACTCTTGCAGAGAACCCAGGTTCAATTCCCAGCACACACATGGCAGCTAAGAACCATCTGTAGCTCCAGTTCCGGGGGATCAGATGCCCTCTTCTGACCTCTGTGGGCATTGCATGATATGGGTGCACTTACATACATGTAGGCAATACACTCATACACATAAAATAATAAATGTTTTAAGATAATAAATTTTATTTAAAAGTTAGCCACCATAGATATTGGGTGGGGCTTATGGGGAGCAGAGGAGAAAGAGCTTTCAGAGAAATCCCCTCTCCCCAGCAGAGGAAAATAGAATGTGTAAGTTATTCTAATCGATAGCCGTGTGACAAGCAGCATGGAGGAACCATACATCAGGTCTCAGAGCTGCAGAGGTACATGGTCTGATTTCTTCAGGCTGGCCCATCTGGTCTCTTAGAGAAACCAATGTCTTTAAGGGGCAGGCCCATGATCTAACTAGAAAGTCAAGAGAAAAGCTGATAGTTGCATAGCCTCACAAACAAGTGTTCAGAGGCTGGTCACAGCTGCTTTCCTTCTCTTACCAAGTATGACAGAAAGTGGGCTTTGGGTGCAATGTAAACATGTTGGGTTAAAGAGTTCCTCTACAGTAAGAACAACGGTGTGTTGTCCAGGAGATTGTGAAATACTCTGTAATAATCTTTAAAGATAGAGTGGACACCAATTCATCTGGATTTGTTTAGGTGTGGTCCTGGCTAAAGACAAAGGGAAAGATCAAATAACTTCACGCTTTTTCCATTTAACACACCCAGCAGTTTCTTGATTATAGAAGGGAGAATGAAGGCTGGGGTACGGCTTAGAGAGAGAGTGCTTGCCCAGCTTCATGGCACAGGCCCCAGGTGGACCCCTAGTATTGAAAAAGAAACCTAACTAAAATCGAAAAACTAAGTGGAAGATGTCTTTAACTTGGAATGATGATGCACATCTGTAATTCCAGCACTTGAGAGACAGAGGCAGGAGGATTATTGGAAGATCAAGGCCAGCCAGGACTACATAATGAGACACTGTCTCAAACAAAACAAAAAGGAGGGTTAGGGAGGGTGAACAAAGCTACAAGCCCGTACCCTACAACATCGTTAGGAAAGCATTCTGAAAGCATCTGTTTACTTAGCCACATTTATTATATAGTGAAAATTATAAAAAATACCAATGGTGGGTTTTCTAGAGCAAAAGAAGGAAATGGAATCCAGTGGCCAACACTTGATGGCAAAATCGCAATGAGATCCTCCTTACTGTCTTTCTGGTTTTGACTTTTCTGGACAACGTCAAATTAGTTTCAGTGGTTTGATTCTAGGCCAAGATTCTGGCACAGATTATACTCTGTTTTGTGCAATCTCACTAACTCTCTTTTTCCCCTTTAGGCTGAGGGTAAAAAGCTAGGCTTGGTTGGCTGGGTCCAGAATACTGACCGGGGCACTGTGCAAGGACAACTGCAAGGTCCCATCTCCAAGGTGCGCAATATGCAGGCATGGCTTGAGACGAGAGGAAGTCCGAAATCACACATTGACAGAGCAAACTTCAACAACGAGAAAGCTATCCCAAAGCTGGACTATTCAGATTTCCAAATTGTGAAATAATGACCTGAATTTTAATTATTCAAGATATCACTCCTTTGTTTTTTACTGATTCAGAACTATTTCTGTGTTCCGAATTAGAATTTCTAAGTTATTTTAGCTGCTGATGTCTGAATGTTTCTGCATATTACATGTGTAGTAGAAGACAATTGTGTACAATTCTAATCAATAAAAATACGTTAGAAACTTCTGCTTGTACTAAAATCTTCAGTGAACTTCCTTTTGGGCAAAAGGAGGTATTCAGTCAATATTGTAGGGGAAGATTTCGAGGTAATTTAAAGCAGTTACTTTGAATCATTAAATTGTTTCCCCCAATTTTTCTTCAGGAGACCATGCATAATAAAAACAATACAGTTCAGTTTGTTAGTTGTTCAAATGAGGTTTTGGAATAATTCTGTTTTTCTGGAACATCTACTGTCATTCCTGTGGATGGGAAATTCACATAGTCATGTTAGGGGCTGAATTGTTCCTCCTTCCCCCATTTGTATGCTGAGGTCCTAAGACCTTAAAAATGTAATTAAATGAGGCTGTTATGTTATCAGGTAGACCCAATCCAATCTGACCTTAAAAAAGAAAATCTGGACACAGGTGATTATGCATAGACTGCAGGAAGACAGCCATCTATACCCAAGAAGAGGCCTCAGGAGAAATCCGGGTTGCTCAGGCCACCCCAGCCAGTGGCATCTTGTCATAGAGCCCTAGCAAATAAAGCAGTAAACAAGTTTTGCTTCATCAGTCCTAGAAGTCTGGTTTGGTTTGATTAGCGATTAAACAAATATGCACTTACTGATTTTAAAAATTTTGTCATAAGTTCTATTAAAGAAAAAGATTTTAATGAGACAGAAAGTAAAAACAGAAGAAAAAAAAAAAATAGAGTTGCCTGTTAATCCCCAAACAGAAATTCTCGGTGTTCTTAAGAGGCCTGCTGTCCAGTTAGGGAAAAGTTGTGGCAGCACTGGGAAGATACAAAAAAAGAAAAAAAAAAAAAAAAATCAGTGAAGGGAAGGGGTCCTGGAGTCCTAGTTGTAAATTAGGAGAGTTGGGATAGTTTCTCAGTCTTTTACAGCTCTGTAAAACATTAGGTCTAAGAATGGAAAGCTCTGCGTTTATTCTCTGAATGCCTATGATGTCAAGGACTCCTACCAAGATACAGCAGTAAACAAGTCCTTGCCTTCATACAGTTTACAATCTAGTGAGGAAAGACATTAAGCAAATATGTAAAATAGATGTTGAGCTGAGTACTACTCTATGCAAAAGAGAAAAGAAAAAAGAATCAGTAAAACCAGCTTTTCACACCACACCAGGGGGAACGGTCGGAGGCAGCGGTGGGAAGGCACACCGGGAGCCAGCCTTCCCCGCCGGTAGCACCCCGGCGCCTGCGCACTGCTGCGCCGCACGCCGAAGCCAGCTCGCCGGGTCTCCGCGGAAGCGCATGCTCCAGCCTCGTGCTCGCGGGAGCTAAGGTGCGCGACCAGCTTCCGGTGCCGTTGGTGTCTGAGAGTTGGTGAAGGAGATTTCGAGGCGACTTGGGGAGAGCACGTGACGAACAGGATGGTCCCGGGAGCTCTTGTAACCCCAGAAGGACTGTGGTGAGGGCCGCGGGCCCGCCCGAAGGAAAGCCGGGCGCCGGGGCCCGGCGGGCGGGGCGCGGGGCGGGGCGCAGGGGAGGCGCGGACGCCTTGATGAGTAGGCCGGAAGAGGACTGCGGAAAAGCAGAATGCTAATTAAACATTCGTCCCCCATTTCCTACGGGTTGCTAAATTCATTGTCTGGACACACCTGAGCTTCTTCTGAGTCATAGTCTGGTTTGTAAAACCAGCCTTACTACCGTCCATGCAGTTCAGTGTAGGAAGAGGACAGCGGAATCTTTAATGAACTTAGAATCTTATGATTTATTTGTATGAAAACTTGAAACCAGGTTCAGACAACCCTATACCATCATTATTATTGCCAAGGTAGGCTCTTCCTATATATAATGACAGAGTATCAGTACAAAAGAGTATCAATAAAAGTGGTCCCAGAACTCCCAAAGCAATATATGACCATCAAACGGTAAAGGAAGGTTTATAGGCAAAGGAATTTTCCTACCTTATCCTATCCCATCCCAACCTCTTTCCCCTGAATACTCTTGATAAGAGTAATAATCTCGTATTCAATACCTGTCTCTCCTTAATGTTTTGACCTTTTAATTTCATCCTTGGTTAACCTTGCAACTTACAGCAGCTTAGCCCATTATTGTACGTTTTTCTGAGAGTCGTGGTTATTGTGTAATGTATAAATGTTATGAAACCAACTTGGACTTTTTTTCATGAATAATTTCTAGCTAATGTTTCTTAGCTGAATTTAATTTAGGCATCTGTTTTTGGTGAAGTGGTTAGAGTTTCGAATACTGTCTTTACGGGTCAACATCAAGTGTAATTATGATTTCACTTTAGGGCATTTGGGATTTAGAAAGGAGCAGTGAAAATTATGAAATTATAAATGCTTCTTTGGAGTTTAAGTCTGTTGCACCAGTGATGAGCTGTGTGCTCTGCTTAGAAATCATAAGTATATTTTTGTTTCATATTTTGGTTTAATATTTCATTTACCTCAGACTATATTTTTTCATAATACTTGAGAGTGGGTAGTGCAGCATAGCGCTGAACTTTGATAAGAGTATGTGTGTTTTCTTCTTATAGGTAATTCCAGTCAGAGAAGAAAGCCAGTACCTGCTTTTCTCACCACATTTCTACCTGCCATGATCAAGTGTTTGTCAGATGAAGTACAAGCCAAATTGCGATCTGGTTTGGCCATCAACTCCTTAGGACAGTGTGTTGAGGAACTCACCCTCAACAGCATTGATGCTGAAGCCAAATGTGTGGCCATCCGAGTGAATATGGAAACCTTCCAAGTGCAAGTGATAGACAACGGACTTGGGATGGGAGCTGATGATGTAGATAAGGTGGGAAATCGTTATTTTACTAGTAAGTGCAACTCAGCAGAGGACTTGGAGAACCCAAGGTTTTATGGTTTCCGAGGGGAGGCCTTGGCAAGTATAGCCAATATGGCCAGTGCTGTGGAAATTTTGTCTAAAAGAAACAAGACAATGAAAACCTTTATGAAAGTGTTTCAGAATGGAAAAGCCCTGAAAGCTTGTGAAGCTGATCTGACTCGTCCAAGTGTGGGGACAACAGTAACAGTCTATAACCTATTTTACCAGTTACCTGTGAGAAGGAAAAGCATGGATCCTAGACCAGAGTTTGAGAAGGTTAGGCAGAGGATAGAAGCGCTCTCGCTCATGCACCCTTCCATTTCTTTCTCTTTAAGAAATGATGTTTCTGGTTCCATGGTTCTTCAACTCCCTAAAACCAAAGACTTATGTTCCCGATTTTGTCAAATTTATGGATTGGGCAAGTCTCAAAAGTTAAGGGAAGTATATTTTAAATATAAGGAGTTTGAGTTTAGTGGCTATATCAGCTCTGAAGCACACTATAGTAAGAATATGCAGTTTTTGTTTGTGAACAGAAGACTAGTTTTAAAGACAAAATTGCATAAACTCATTGACTTTTTATTAAGAAAAGAAAGTGTTATATGCAGGCCAAGGAATGGCTCTGCCAGTAGACAAATGAATTCAAGTCCTCGGCACCGGTCTACCCCAGAACTCCATGGGATATATGTAATCAACGTGCAGTGCCAGTTCTGTGATTATGATGTGTGCCTGGAGCCAGCCAAAACTCTGATTGAGTTTCAGAACTGGGATACTCTCTTGGTTTGTATTCGGGAAGGAATGAAAGCATTTTTAAAGCAAGAAAACTTGTTTGTGGAATTATCAGGTGAAGATATTAAGGAATTTAATGAAGATAATGATTTTCGTTTATTTGGCGTTACTCTTCAGAAGCATGTATCCATTCAGGAGAAGCGTGACCAGAGTTTTCAGGAAGCATGTAATAATATATTGGATTCCTATGAAATGTTTAATTTACAATCAAAAGCAGTGAAAAGAAAAGCTGGTATAGAAAATACAAATACACAGTCTTCTAGCGATTCAGAAGCTATCAGAAAAAAAACAGATGATTCACTTTTGTGCCCTTATGAATCAGATGGCTCAGACCATAGTAAAACGAGAGAGTCATCTTTACACAGTAAAGACAACTGTTGCTTAGAATCAAGGCTGTTGGAAGAAGAGATAGTTGAAACATCACAATCTGGAGAAAATGAGAAACACAGAAAATCTTGCTTAGAACATAGATCTTTAGAAAGTCCATGTGGAAGCAGTCCAAAAATGTTTTCAAGCCCTGTTCAGACTCTCCTTGAGGAGAGAGAGGAGGATCTAGAAATACAGAAAATAAGGACTACTATTAATGTCATGACTGCCAACATCCCCCAGAAGAGAGAAATTCAAAGTCAACTAGAGAAATTTAAAAATGCTCCTGAAGTGGGCTGCCAGCCTCTGCCTTTAGAAACAACAGTGTTGAAAGCATGTCGTGCTCAGAAAGAGGAAAAGGAGCCTAGTAATTGTGGAAGAGTAAATGTTTTCAGTTATGGACAAGTTAAATTATGTTCCACCGGCTTTATAACTCACGTGGTACAAAATGAGCACACTAAATCAACTGAAGCAGAACATTCATTTAAAAATTATGTTCGACCTGGTCCTGTGAGTGCTCAAAAAACATGTGGAAATAGAGCACACCATGCAGGTGAGACTCCAGAAAACAAACGTTTAACCAGCACTTTAAATGAATTTGCTCAGCTGCCCAACAAAAAGTTTTGCAGACCAAATACAAATTATGGGAGAGAGAACAAACCCATAGCAACTGATGTGAATTTTGCTCTTTTTCGGGAAGGTGGTAAAGAGTCCCACACAGACTGTTTATTACCTGATCCATACTCTTTCCTGTGGTGTAGCTATGTTTCAAATGGTAGTGAAAAAGCAGAGAAGTTGACTGGTTCCTCCAGACACATAGGCCGCAGGAAGCTAAGCTTGAGTTCACAACTTGGATCTTTAGAGAAGTTTAAGAGGCAGTATGGGAAAGTTAAATATCCTGTCGATAGAGATGAGGAAAACAGTACCGAAGTCAGGACTTGTCTCCATCCTCAAGTTGAACTTGACACATTACTGAAAGACAAGAGCTACTTAGATGTGTCTGATGTTCATAAAGTCACTACTGTGAAGCACAGTGATCCAAGTGACACTTGTCAACTAGCAAATCCTATCCTGTATTCAGAGAAATTTCCCTTTTCTGAAGAAGATTGCTTAGAACAGCAAAGGCCTTGTTTGAGAGAAAGTCCTATCACTCTAGCAGAGTTAGCTCACTGGAACAGAAAACCTTCAGCTGTTGAGAAGTCCCCTGAATCCCTGGCTTCTAAATTATCCAGACTGAAAGGTTCTGAAAAAGAGACTCCAACAATGGAGACGGCAAGTCATACTAATGATCTTCCAGATTCAGACTCCAGTAGGAAAGACAGTAGTAGCCCGCACAGTAGGTTAGACTTAGATTTTTGTGAGTCGTATCAAAATGAGTGTGAAAAAACAGAGAGTGATGTGCTTCTGATATCAGATTCTGTTACACAGGACAGTTCCTTCAACAAAGACAGCACAGTTCAGTCTAACACTATAATGGATAACACAGAGAAAACAGAAACTCCTTTGCTATTGTCCTGTAATGATTCTAAGCGCAGTACAGATTCAGATGCTCCTATCAGAGATTCAGAGCAATGCATAGCAGGTCCTGACTCTCCCAGTAGGATGGTAATGACTCAGGTAGACAATATCACAGCCAGCCAAAATGGAATTTGTTCCCAGAGCAAGGACTCTACAGCAAGGTCTTGTTCGGAAAATGAAGAATCAAATGCATATTCTTTGAATTGGCAGCAGCATTTTGATGTAACCCTGGGAAGAATGGTTTATATCAACAGAATGACCGGACTTAGCACATTCATTGCTCCTACTGAAGATGTTCAGACTGCTTGTACTAAAGACCTGACGACTGTGGCTGTGGATGTCCTACTTGGGAATGGTAAGTAGGTAGCATTCACTGACATGAAAGACTTTTGAAGATGAGAGTAATGACCAGAGAACAGGGTAATCAGTGTTCACAGAGATGATCTCAACAGACAATATGGGAAGGCTGGAAGTTTTGTTTTGTTTGGGGAGGTAGTTTTTTGGGTTGTGAATTGTTGAGACAGGGTCTTGATATGTAGCCCAGGCTGGCCTCAAACTCTCTTTGTAGCATTTGTTGGAATTACAAGCATGTACCACCACACCCAGCTCCAGAGGACTGATTTTTTAAAAAACATTATTACTTTTGTATGTACAAGTATATTGCCTGCATGTGTGTAAGTGCACCCATGTCATGCAATGCCCACAGAGGCCAGAAGAGGGCATTGGATCATCTGGAACTCAAGTCACAGACTACCATGTGGGTGTGCTGGGAATCGAACCTGGGTCTTCTGCAGGAACAGCCAGTGCTCTTAACTGCTGAGCCATCTTTCTAGCCCTGAAAGCTGATTCTAAAACCTGTCCTGTGTTTTTATTTTTCTCTTTGTTCTTATTTATTTTATTATTTTTATTTACAGATAAGGTCTCACTATCTAGCCCTAGCTGAGCTAGAAGTCACTATATAGACTAGGTTGGCCTTGATCTCAGAGATCCAACTGCCTCTGCCTCCTGAGTGCTGAAATTAAAGGTGTATACCACCATGTCTGGCAAAACCAATGCTGTATTTTAAGGCATATGAAGATGCTATGGGTCCATAATATTTTTTAAAAAATACAATGGAGACTGATATAGGATATAAATGTACCTATGTGTGTCTCTGATATATATATATATATATATATATATATATATATATACACACACACATACATAAAAAAGAGGGGAAGTTTCATTTTAATGAAATGGTACTACTCGTAGCTGAGAAGATCCACAGTACTTATCCACTGTATTTTCCCTTCTTTCCCAAACATATGTTTTCCCTAGGAGTTTGTCTTTAAATACATGAATGCTTCTCTCTATGGCTCCAAGGCTGATGGCTAGAATGAGTCTATAGTTTTCCAGTAAAATCTATAGGTCAGTATAGTAATATTCTGTGAACTTTTTTACCCTCTAGAAGGTAGGATTTGACCATAAATTTTCAAAATACGGACAGGTGTTTTCATAATTACAGGTTTTAAATGTAATTTCATTATAACATATATAGTTATCCACTTGTGTTTATCATATAAGAACTTGATAATAATATAGCTTTTAGATCATTCCACAAAGCTACATCAGAGCCTGGTCTAGGACTCTGGGTTCTCAGGTCTCAGGCAGCATTAAAAGTGACATTGTTTTGGCAATGTGTTGAGAGCCAGATGTTGGGAGATGGAGAGGCTGATTCCCATCTGGCTATAATCTTGGCTTTCACTAGGAGGATAAACATTTAAACATGCGTCCATGTTAAAAGTCTTCAATGCTGTAATTTTCAGAATATAAATTATATGAATATAATTACAAATTTAAATTTCTCCTTGGGATGAATATTTCTAGCTGAAAGCTCTGATTTACTTAAGGTTAAATGAATCCTTTTCAGTTTTTCTCCTTGTGGGGAAAAAAAAAAGATCACTATTGTAACTTCCAAAGCATTTGATAGGAGGAGAAAACCCTTTTTTTTCAAAATTGCTCTTGAGACTATCAGATTGCTCTTAAGGCATCTTTATGTGATTTACAGCCTAGGTCATTTTATGTCCTGGTCTATACTGAATGCTTATCAAAGGTACATCTAAGGCACCGGCACCTAATCTTCCTGAAATGTAACTACTTCTGATACAGTGCCAAAAAATAACTGGATTACATTCAACTGTGGGATAATTGTTGCCAAAAACAAAGGGAGAAATCTTAGCTGCCATACTCGACATAAACATTTGCTTCTGTTAAATAAAAATCTAGATGTTTAAAACACTACAACCCACTTAGCTTTTGTCTGGATTAGCATATCTTTAGTGATCTTTTGAGGGCTATGTTTAAGTTCCAAATGAAAAATATTTTTGGTATAGAAGCAAATTTGTTGAAAAGACAACTTCTTACCCCTTCTGATCACATGGAATGTTAGTTACCTTTCTGGAAATGGCTCTGTACAACAGGACATTAGGACATGGTTGAACCACACATGAAAATATAAACATGTAATAAATAACCATGAGAAAGATGTTAAAGCCTTGCAATCTTAGCAATTAGGAGGTGGAGGCAGGAAGCCCAGAAGTCAAGGTTTTCTGAAGCCAGTAGTGAAGCCAGCTGTCTACTTGAAGCTGTCTTTTGAAAACCCAACTTTTGTTGTATCAAGGTAAATTTAAATACTAATGTCATGTCCCCAAGCCATGGAAGTTTTTTTCTTTAAAAACAACCTTTTCCCCCCAGTGCAGGGCCTTTTGCATGTTAGCTAAACATTTTACCACTGAGCTACATCTCCAGTTCAGTCTTTTCTATTGTTATACAGCTTCATTTCATACCTTAACATCTTAGCTAATCTCTTGCTTTACTTTTTGTCAAACAGATTTACCTTTCTGAAATAATAGCTTCATTATGTTTTGCCCCTATTCAAAACTTGTCTACTCAGCATTGTTTTCTAAAACTCAAGTCTGATCATCGTTCAGAATTTAGGCCTTGTCTTCCAAGACTTCGAGAGTTTGAACAGAGTACCTTCTTATTCCTCCACCTTTTCATGTATTCATTCTACATTTGTTCATTGTCCCACTGCAGTAGGTGCTGTCACAGTGTGGGTTAACTGTTTTCAGCATTTCAGTCCGATAGAGACAGCTATGTAGCTATAATTGTGCTACATTGAAATAAATGTTTTAGGGGAAACTGGTATGGGGTAAGAAGCATATAATTTGGGAATTTGTTAAGACTGCACCAAGTTGTGGTAGTCATTAAGTACTACTGTATGCCTGTCTAACATAAGGCTTTTCTGGGTAACTGCACATTGTAGGGTATTTAGCAGCATGGCCTTCTGCTAGATTTCAGTAGCGCATTGACCCAAGATGTTATAAGGAACAGTGTCTCAAGATATTGCCAGCCCTCCCCCCAACGCTGCCTCCCTTCTACCACTGAAAATCATAGTGACCTGGGTCTTCACTCTGGTATGGATGGATAATGAGACAAAGTATTAATATAAATAACCAATTTTAATTTCATTAAAGAACTTTTTGAGCCCACATCTTGTGTTTAGGAATCTGCTATAAGCCTTCATTTATTTGGTGGAGAAAGAGATTTTGTGTAATTTGTAATAGTTTATTTGTATGTGGAGTTCAAATTTCTAGGTTTTTCCTTTTTTTGTTTAGGGTTTCAGTACAGATGTCATCCTTTTAGAAGCGACCTTGTTCTTCCTTTCCTTCCAAGAGCTCGGGAAGAGAGGACTCTACTCAGACAGAATAACAGAGGTTTGTGGAGACACCTAGTACACACCATTCCCCTTACTGCAGGAAACAAAGCAGGGCTGCGTTATGAAGCGTGGTCAGCGCCAGCTGTGCCTTAGGAACCAGGAATTCCCCATGGCCCTATTTAACAGCAGAACTAAGTAACTCAGTGCATGCGTTTAGATCAGAAATTACTTTTCCAGACTTGAGGTCATTACTGGGTAGTCTGTGGTATCTTGTGATTGGAGAAATGTTTCTTAGTTTAAAAGATGGAAGTTCTCCATATTATAATAGTGTGATCTTTGTAAAACTCTTTGAAAAAAAGTTAGAGATATCCATTATTTTTATTCCTTAAAGTATGTTTTTACCTCAAGGTAGCAAAAAAAACTTTTGAAGTATAGTTTCTTCTGGACACATATTCTGAAATATAAAGAATTTGCCAAAAAGCTATACTGCTAGAAACTACACAGTCATAACACTAGTTTAAAAAGTAACAGCCAGGTATTGTGAGGACGGGAACTCAAGGCAGGAATCAAGAGGCAGGAAAGCAGAGACCATGGAGGAACACTGCTGACTGGATGGCTTCCCCTGGTTTACTCAGCTACCTTCCTACACAGCCCAGGTCCACCTGCTCAGTGATGGCCACAGGCCAATCCACAGGAGGCAGTTTTTCAGCTGAGGGTCTCTTTTTCCAAGGTATCTCTAATCTGTGCCAAGTTGACAGTGGTACATACCTTTGATTCCAACACTGGGGAGGCAGAGGCAAGTGGATCCTTGTGAGTCGGAGGCCAGCCTGGTCTAAATATCAAGTTACAGGCTAGTTGAGGCTCTGATAAGACCCTGACTCAAAAAAATAAAGTTCTCTGAACATTTGTAGAATGTAGGAATGTGCCTAATCTTAAGGCTGCAGCCAAACAGGAGAAGATATTCAGTCTTTCCCTGGAGTTCCTAATGCTGGCTGTGCCCCTCTGTCCTAGATGCTGTGGAAGCTGCTGTTGCTAGTGAATCGCTTCACTCTTTGTTTTCAGAATGGGACAATCCAGTGTTTGCCCGTTACCCAGAGGTAGGACTGCGGTACTTTGTCTTTGCCTGTCATTTTTAAATTTGAACTTAATTTAAGCTGGATATAGGCATGTATAAGTATATGAATTTGTAATTATGAATGGAAACTAGGCATGTTTCCAGATAATTCACTTAGAAATTGGTTTTTAATGTAGAGAGGAAGAATTAGCATTTTGGAAGGTCAGGGATTGGAGATTAAACACATGTGGTCACTGTGTGAAGGGTCAATGCATTTACCCTGACTCACAGGGCAGTGATAATAACTGTTATCATTAGGTAAAGTAGTGATTCTTCTGCAGGAACTGTTCTTTGGGTTCTGGGTACATGTTCTCTCTTGGGAGTGTTGTTACAGCATATCCTGCGTGTGTTAATGAGTCTGGGTAGTAGACTAGCTCTTGACTCCTAATTCTTCACTTATGATGCCTTTCAGGACTTGATCATGGAGTGTAGACAAATTGTTCTGAAATGATATTATTTTTTTCCAGTGACAAACAAAACTTGTTAAGTAAGATAAATTATTCTTAGAGCTTTTGAACCTGAAAGTTTCCTAAATGTATCTTCTCTTTAGAGGCTACATGAAAATGCTTGTTTAGCCTTGCTTTCTTCAGTGCTGGAGATTGAAACTGAGGCCTCACGTGTTGGCAAGCATTCTACCACCGATTTGTATTCTAAGCCCTGAAACATGAGTATATTTAAAAAAACTTTGAAAGCCTTGGTAAAACAGTTCTGCAGACATAAAAGATTAAAATTTAAATGATGTTTTTGATATGTCTTTGTAGGTTGCTGTTGATGTTAGCAGTGGTCAAGCTGAGAGCTTGGCAGTGAAAATTCACAACATACTGTATCCCTATCGTTTCACCAAAGACATGATTCATTCAATGCAGGTAAAATCAGTTTTGAAATCTCTGTAATGCCTAAACTAAACTTACTTTTGTACAATTGTTTATTTAATGATAGAACTATGTTGGTCAAGGCATGTAGTTTCTTTAAAAAAATTTTAATACTTTTTAACTTTTTATTTTATGTGTATGGGTGTATAGCCTGCATGTGTGTAAGTATACCCTTACAATGCAATGCCCATGGAGGTTAGAAGAGGGCATCTGGAGTTACAGACAGTTGTTAGCTGCCATATGGGTGCTGGGAATTGAATCTGGGTCCTCTGGAAGAACAGCCAGTGCTCTTAACCTCTGAGCCGTCTCTCTAGCCCGAAGGCACATGTTTTTTATCTTATCGGAATCTTTGAACTTTTTTTGAGACAGGGTCTCTCTGTAGCCACAGCTGGCCTAGAACTCTCTGTAGACCAGACTGGCCTTGAACTCACAGAGATCTGCTTACCTCTGCCTTCTGAGTGCTGGCATACATCACCGTGTTCATCATGCACCTTTAACTTTTACTGTTAGAAGAAAAGCAAGAGATGAATTATCATTGCAAAGAAAGAATGGAATGTCCTTAATAGTGTGAGCAGATTTGGAGGAAATGAATTATGAATTCAGGCTTATAGTGTTCGTGTTTGTTAGCATTGCTGCAGAGAATTATATTTGGACTTTATATTTTACAACTATATAGCAAATACTAGCAGATCATTTACAAATCAGTATTGTCCTTAACTGTAAAAACATCCTTTTTAAAATGATCCTCAATTGTGTGGGGCTACAAGGACTTAAGAAACCCTAGGTTGCGAAGTGCATTAACAGAAGGGACACCTTGTCTCATCTACTTTATCACTTTGTACTCTATCCACTACTTCGGCTGTTTTAGTCCCCTTGTTTTCAGCTTAGAAACAAAATAGGACATTTGACAAAGCTAAGTAAACACCTAACCTGACATCCGCCTGGAATTAGAGCAAGGAGCAGTTGATCTAGAATCAGACCAGATGACTAGGGGTCTTTGAGGAGCTCCAGAGGCAGGACAGAGAGGGGCCACCACAGCCTAAAGCTACCGGTGGCTTTAACATTCTGCTTTTAGTCGATTTCTTCCAGAATGACTTTCCTTGCTTTTCACAATTACATTTTTAACTTTTAGCTCTGCTTGTTAGCACTCTCTTGGTCACGTTAATAATTCTCTGGTTGTAGGATCTGCCACTAAGAGTAACTCTCCTGGTTGGGCATGGTGGCACACGCCTTATTATTCCCAGCACTCAGGAGGCAAAGGCAGAGGTATCTCTGTGAGTTTGAGGCCAGCCTGGTCTACATAGTGAGTTCCAGTCCAGTCTATATAATGAGGACTTTTCTCAGAAAAAAAAAAAGAGAGAGAGAGACATGCTACTCTAACGTGTTGTTGCCATATGTCTTGGCTGCTGTGACCTGTCTTCTGTTGTGCTACCTTTCCTGTCCTCATCCCACTCCACTTGCCCACCCTTTGTCCTCCCTAGGAACTCTCTCATACTCCAGCACCTTACCTCAGTCTTGGGGAAAAAGGTTATTTTATTACATTTCTTGGAAGGAGGTCAGAAGACAACTTGCAGGAGTCGGTTCTCTCCAGCAAGGATTAAACTCAGGTTGTCAAGTTTGATCCAGCACCTTTAACTGTTGAGCCATCTCTCCAGCCCCCTGCCCCCCCCACCCCCGTCTTGGCTATAAGTGTTACAATACAAAGAAAAGAATGGTCTCAACTCTTCCTATAAAGATAAGCCTTTGCTAATTCTTATTTAGTGCTGCATTGTTTATCTGAATAATTGACAGGTTCTCCAGCAAGTGGATAACAAATTTATTGCCTGTTTAATGAGCACTAAGACAGAAGAGGATGGCAAAGTAGGTAAGCATGGAGTTTATCTTTAATTGATAAGTCATCTAGTGCTATGATAACTTTCTTTTAAAGTACTTACAGGATACAGTGTAATTTGAAAGACTTAGACAGATTAAGAAAAACTAACCTAAACTGAGAATATTATGAAGGGGCTGGTGACATGACTTAGTGGTTAAGAGCACTGACTACTCTGACAGAGAACCCAGGTGTGATGTTTAGCACCCACATGGCAGCTAGCAACTGTCCATAACTCCAGTTCCAGGGGAATTGGACGCCCTCTTCTGACCTCCGTGGGCTTACACAACACAGATGCACTTGCACGGGTGTAGGCGATACACTCAGACACATAAAATAAAAAGGATAAAAATATTGTTAAAAGAATATTATGAAAGCAGTTTTAAAGTACATCAAGTGCATCAACACACATACATGCAAGACATTAACTGAGTTTTTTTTGAAATAGAGTCTTGTTCTCTAGCCCAGGATTGCCTGACTGCTGGGATTGCAGGTGCTTACCACACTACCCCTGTTTACTGAACTATTATTTAATAGTAGTTGCCTTAGGAATAAAAATGAGGGTGAGTAAAGTGAGAATTTCATCTTTTTACCCTTTAAATATTTTATTTTATTTATTGAATGACTTTTTCATGTTTTGTGTATGTATGTGTGTCCACACATGTGTCCATGTATGCAGGTACACGTGGACCGTGCATGCAAGTGTGGAGGCCAGAGGGAGCATCAGGTACCTTCCTCTTTTGCTTTCCACCCTGTTTTTGACACGGGGTCCCTTGCTGAGCCTGGAGCCTGTTGTTGTGACCATGCTGGCTGACCAGCCGCTCCCTCACCCCCATCTGCCTGTCTCTGTCTCCCCGAACACTGAGGTTACAGGTGCGGGCCACTACCAAGCGTTTTACACAGAATCTCATGTTTGTATAGCAAGGACTTTACCCACTGAGCCATCTCCCCAATCTTGTTTTGTTTGGTTTGTTGTTTTTATGCCTCATGTGTGTGCATCAGTTTGTGCATGTGTATATGAAGGCCAGAAGACAACCTTGGGTGTTATCTTCAGGAATGCCATCTACGTCTTTTGAGACAGATCTCTCATTGGCCTGAAGCTCACCATTTAAGCTACAGCGATTAGTTAGTGAATCCCAGGGATTCTCCTGTCTCCATCACCCCTGCTGTAAGATTCCAGTCATGCACCATGATGTTAGACATGCTACATGAGTTCTAGGGATCAGATTCAAGTCTTTGTGCTTATGAGGCAAGTGCTTTACTGGCTGAGCCATCTTCCTACCCCAGTCCCTTTGACAGTGTTTTCATGTTTTTCCTCTGTAGTAATAGGAAGTTTATATGATGAGCCCTGCTAAGTTTATCAGGAGTTATGCAGAATCAATTAGTGACCTGCTTTAATGAAACGTAATAGTTTTTATATAACAGTAAATCATTCAACAAATTTTGTTTTAGTGCCTGTTGTACGCCAGAGAGTATATCAGGCCCTAGAGATAGAATAATAGATAAAAAATAGATAGGCTGGAAAAACACACAATCATATCAACACATAAACATTTTTTAATATTTTATTTTTTTATGTATGAATGTTTTGCCTGCGTGTATGTAAGTACACCCTGTGTGTGCAATGCCCACAGAGGCCAGAAAAGGACATTGGATCCCTTGGAACTAGCATTTCTAATAGTCATTAGCCAGCATGTAGGTGTTCAGAACCAAACCAAGATACTCGGCAAGAGTAGCCAGTGCTAAGTGCTAAGTCATCTCTCCAGCCCCAACACGTTAAATTTAACTGCAGCTCTTAGGACAAAATAGAAGGTACTTTAGGAACTGATATTAGATTTAATTTTGCCAGGGAGGTCAACCGAAGGTTCTTGATAAAATGAATTGTGGAGTATGTGTATGTCAGATAATTCAGAGAATAAGTGACTTGTAATTCTCTCCTTCACCAGGTGGCAATAGGGCAGGAAACCCAGAGATCAGGCTAGGAAGGCCTAGGAGCCCAGATCCTAAATTGTAGTTACAAGCTTTGCTTTGTCCCAACACTAAATCAAAACAATGTTGCACTATTATTATTGTTGTTGTTGTTTTAAGGCAGGGTCTCACTATAGTTCTGGCTGGCATGGAACTCACTTTGTAGACCAGACTGGCCTCACAGAGATCTGCCTGCCTCTGCTTTCTGAGTGCTGGGATTAAAGGCGTGCACTGTCATGCCTAGCCCTTCATCTTGCACTTTAAATATTTTATTTTTATTTTTTGTATGAATGTATTACCTGCATGTGTGTAAGTGTACCTGTGATGTGCAACACCTGAGGAAGTTAGAAGAAGGCATCTTTTCCCTGGAACTGGAGTTATGGATAGTTGTTAGCTGCCATATGGGTGCTGAGAATTGAACCCAGGTGCTCTTTTCGACTGAGCCATCTCTCTAGCCCCTCATCTTGCATTTGAAAAGGACTGTTGTAGTTGCAGTATAGAGAAATGAACTGTGAGTTGGGTTGAGTTACAGGAACTCCAGAGACTGTTAGGAGGTATGGTAGTTTGAATGAGAATGTCCCCTGTAGACTCCCAAGTATTTGGACATTTTGTCCCCAAGCTGGTGGCCTTGCTGGAGGAAGTGCATGACTGGGTGTGGGCTTAGAGAGTTCTTAAGTCTTGCCGGATTTTTGTATTTCCTGTATCTGCCTGAAGGTGTGAGCACTTAGCTTCTACTCCTACTCCAGCCACCTTGCCGCCATGCCTCCCCACCATGATGAACTCTTGCCCCTTTGGAACCATAAGCTAAATAAACTCTTCCTAAGTTCCCTTGGTCATGGTGTTTTATCGCAGCAACAGAAAAGTAACTAAGACATGAGGATACTATATTATCTAAGAAATAATGACTAGCTGGGATCATGGCAGTCTAGAGTGAAGTGCAAGCATTAGAACTAGGTGTGGTGTCATCTACATGTGATCCCAGTACTAAAAGAGGCAGGAGGACTGACACTAGTGCATCGTATAGTGCAGCCTGGGCTGCTGTGTGAGATTTCGTCTCTAATAAACAAACAAAAAAAGTGAATGCATTGGGAATACGTTTTGGAGATACCAGCAAGGTGTGGTGATGGGTTGATTTGGAGGAGGTGTAGCAAACACGACTCCTGTTTTCTGATCTAATTGGATAATGTTGCAAGACCACATTAGAGGTGGGGAAGGCTAGGACGATGAAAGTCAGGAGTTTAATCTAAATTCCCTTTGAAATTCTCAAGAGGAAAGAATGTGTTTTTATAGTTCAGGTATAGACTAGAGTGTTTTGACCTGATGATATAAATTTGAGTTGTCAGAACAAAGTTAGTTATTGACAGTGTAAATTTTATCACTAGAAATGTGAAGAGTGAAAAAAAGATGCTAAATCTAGAATAATTCAAACATTTAACAGCTGAGTAGAAAAGTGAACCAGCAAAAGAAATTGAGAAGGAATGGCCAGAGAAACAGGGAGAAATGGGAGACTTGTGTTACAGACCCAGAGCTTCATTCCAGATGCCGCCGAGCTGTTTAGTAAAGAAGGCCTGTTCCATTTTGTGACAGTGGGAACTTTAGCAGATGAAAGCTGTTTGAGAGAAGAGATGGGGCAGATGCCGATGGTGTTCATGGGGGAAGACTTAGAAATCTGAGACATGGAGGGTTCGGAACAACTGGAGAGTGAGAGACAACTTTCTTTTAAAGAGAGAATCTTGACCACAATTACAGTTGTCCGCCTTTTCCTGTGGTTTCCTTTCCCTCAGTTTCAGTTACTCACAGTCAACCAAGGGCAGAGAATGCTATGTGGAAAATTCCAGAAATAAGCAATTTATAAGTTTTAAATTTCACACTATTCTGAGTAGTATGATGAAGTCTCACTGTGTTCTGCCCAGACTGTGAATTATTCCTTTGTCCAGTTTATCTTCATGCCGTGTACACTACCTTCCTGTTATTCAGTAGCTATTACATCGCCAACTTAACCATCAGTGTCAGTGTAATGTTCAGAGAAACTTTATTATACTCAACAGTGGCCCCAGGTGTAAGAATAGTAATGCTGGCAGTTTATTACAGGATATAGTTGTGTGTGTTTGTTTGTTGCAGTGCTGGGGATGGGAACTTGGGGCTTTATGCGTGCTACAAAGGTGCTCTGTCACTGGGTCACACCCCCCAGCCCAGTTCTGTTTTATTATAGCTGTTGTTCTTCTCTTACTGTACCTAACTTACAAGTTAAACATTATTGTAGGTTTGTGTATCTAGAAAAAAAACATAATATATTCATGGTTTGATACAGTTGGAAGCTCAGGCTTCCCCTGAGGGTCTTGGAATGTGTCCCCCTGTGGGGAAGGAGGGACTAGCTACCTTTGAAGGGATGTTTGAAATGCAAAGATCCAGAAGACCAAGTGGTGGAGAACCCTGAGTGGCAATGGATGTTTCTAGACCTTCAGAAAAGTGCTGTGTAGTTGATGCTCTTTGTATTTCAAAATAAGTTCTATCAGAATGATCATGAATATGAAAATAGTGGTTAAATTCCTAATTTTACTATTTTTAGAGTTAATTTCTTTTGAATTTTTAAATTTTATATATATATATATATATATATATATATGTATTTGTGTGTGGGTGTGGGTGTGTGTGGTGTGTGTGTATGTGTGTTTGCCTATGTGTGGAAGTTGGAAGACAGCTTATTAGGAATCAGTTCTTTCCACCATGTAACAGGTCCTTGAAATTGAACTCAGGTCATCAGGCATGGCCGCCTGTCCCTTTACCTGCTAAGCCCTCTCTCTGGCCCTGAAATTTTTATTACTTGGAATTCTTTGTTATTTTTGAGATACCAAGATCTCTTCCAGTGGCATTCAAGATGAGTGTAAGTACAAAATCTATATCTTCAAAGAAACAAATGAGAGTAATATTGAAACTTCTCTTGAGATTTTATGTTATTATTAGATTAGTTAGATGCTACCAAAGAGTATACTTGATAACCCTCTCTGAAAAGAAAACAGAATACAAGACACTCTTAGGGCTGAGGATGTAGCTCAGTTGGTAGAGTACTTGCCTGGAATGAACGAAGACCTAGATTCAGTCACTGCACAAACTAAGCACGAGTTCCAGCCTTCTCTGAGTGTCTGCACTTCCCACACCCCTCCCCCAGGTCCCAGGTTGTGCATGGCAGTGGCTTTACCCCTGTGTTGGACTTATGCTGGAGGCAGGGAGGTTTCTGTCATTTGTAGATTCTAGTCTTGGGAGAACTGATTCTCAAGAATGGACTCCTCCCCTCCCCTGATGGCCGGCTGAGGTCTTGACTGCGCCCAGGCCTTGATGTTGTACCTTTACCACTCCCAGGCATCAAGAACTTTTCCATCATTTTTCTATTACTCTTCTTCAGCCCCAGTGTTCCTTCATCTGTAACCTACAGAAATATAAAACACCTAATTGAACTTCTAGAAATAAAAATCATAGCCTTGGAACTTAAAAATAAAAAAGCTTGAATTCGAGGCCACTATGTTGGCTCAGCAGGTAAACTTGCTTGCTGGCAAGCCTAATGATCTGAGTTTGGTCCTTGAAATCTGCATGGTGAAAGGAGAGGACCACTTCCTACAAGTTGTTCTCTGACACTCATGTGTGTGTCATGGCATGTACCTAATACAGTAAATAAATTAGTAAGAAAAAAATTTAAAAATCTTTGGCCAGGCATGGTGGCACATGTCTTTAATCCTAGTACTCAGAAGGTAGAGATAGAAGACTCTCAAAGAGTTTGAGGCCAGCCTGGTCTACATAGTGAATTCCAGGCTAGCCAGGGCTACATAGTGAAACCTTTTCTTAAAACCACCACCCCAAATAATAAAATAAATAAAAATCTTGGATTTTGAACATTAAAACAAACAACAACAAAAAACTAAGCATGGTGATGCACATCTGTAACCCCAGCATTTGGAAGGTAGAGATAGGAAGATCAAAAGTTCAAAGACATATTTAGTTAAATTGCAAGTTTAAGAAGACCTTATCAAAAAAAAAAAAGGCTAAATACATTTTTCTAAACCCAAATGCAAGTATTTTTATTAGCTATATAATTTGAAATTTTTCAAAGTTTTATTTAGGTTAGGAAAAAACAAAAGAAGACTATTTCTTGACACAGTCAGATTATATGCACTTATTTGAGTGGCCATAAATAAAGCTTTATTGGAACACAGCTATAGTAGCACAGAGATTGTCTGTGGCTGCTTTCACTCAAAATGAACAGTAGAGTAGTCATGAAGAATCCGTTTGTCCTAAAAGGCATAAAATATTTCCTTTCTGCCTCTTTTTAGAAAAAATTTCCTGGCCACTGATCTAAAGTGTACAAGAAGTACATTCTTCATGAGTTCAGAGTAGCTTGCAAGTCAGGGTTCTCTAGTTATAATATGTGTATAATGTATTGTCTAATGCTGCTTCCTTGTATTAAAGTTGAATTAATATAGAAAATTTTGTATTTAAGTATTTAAAAGCTTAACATTGTATTTTTTGTTACTTATTTTTTATGTGTATAAGTGTTTGCCTACATGTATGTAAGTGCACCATGTGCATGCAGTACCCACCAAAGCCATAAAGAGATGTTGGATCCTCTGGAACTAGAGTGACAAATGCTTGTTAGCTGCCATGTAGGTGCTAAGAACCTACCCCAAGTCCTCTAGAAGATCAGCAAGTGCTCTTAACCACTGAGCTATCTTTCCAGTGCCTACCCATTAGCCTTTTGATAAATAAAATATTGATGAGTCAGGGTTTTCACCAGGGATACATTTCATATTATTTTCCTGATAATTTCACTTTGTTTTTTAAAAAATAGAAAATATAATCGCACCTACTCGGTTTTTTTATACTTATGTTGTTCAGTGGATTGAACTGAACATTTCCTCCCTCTTCACTTCATGATTATTTTAATCTTGAGACTTTGAAACTCCAGTAATCCCTGATGGTTTTGTAGGTGGAAACCTGCTAATATTGGTGGATCAGCATGCTGCCCATGAGCGCGTTCGTTTGGAGCAGCTTATTACTGGTAAGGATCTGTCTGTAACTAGAGAGGATTTAAGACCTGCCAGCACAGCTAATATACCTAGAAGAGTTTTTCTCACTGCAACTTGTGAGGAAGGATGCATTGTATATTTAAAAAGGAAGCTGAAATCCTCCAGTTTGGCTTGTGTTATGACTGAAAGAATGCAGTAGTCTGCTTTACTAATTCAAACATGCAGGTTTTAGTGACATGGTCAAAGGCATATTTGCTTTATTTGTGACCCACCCAGAGGCATATAAGAAATGAGCTATTTATTTTGTCATTGAGCACATAGATGTGCTTCTCCTACCCCATGTCTTTCGCTGTTCATGGTTTCTCTTATGGTCTCCCAGGCAGAGACCACTAGCGTTCAGAAGCCCCAAAGAGTGCATTTATTTTAAAATCTTGTGTACTTTGGAACAAGTAGTATAAGCAAATTGATCTAATTCTAAAATAAAAAGTGCAGAGGGAAATCTGACGAAGCCTCTTCTCTGCCCTTGTCTTCCATCCTGTATCATTCTTTCCCCACAGGCAGCTAGTATCAATAACTTTTTGTGTGCATTTTTCCAAAAAAATTCTTTTTTATTTGATTTTTATTTTTTAGAATAATTTTAATGATTTATTTATTCTTATTTGTGCAAGTTTTTGAGTGCCTATATGTATACTAGTATGTGTAGTGCCCATGAAGACCAGAAGAGGGTGATAGAGCTGCCCGCAGGTGCTGGGAATCCAACCTGAGTCCCCTGGAAGAGCAGCAAGTGCTCTCAACCCCTCAGCCACCTCTCCAGCCCCCATCTTTTTATTTTTGTTATTCATCATTGCCATTATAAGGTACTTGTATTCACCAAGTGATAAGATACTAAGAAAAAAAATTTGGAGAGACAGGATCTCTCTACGAAGGTCAGGCTAGCCTTGAACTCCTCATCCTCCTGCTTCAGATTCCCAAGTGTTTGAATTACAGACATGTGCCAGCATACCCTCTTTAAATTTTCAGGAAAATCTTGATTCTTGTGATGAAGTAATGAGGAGGTTTATTGTCTAAGAGCTCGGTAAGAACCTGGGCATAGTTCATGAACTAGGGCGACAGTATGTCACGACCGTTTCCATTCTTCTGTAAAATGAAGGCCCAAGAGTTTGGAAAGATTCAGTAAAAAGAGTGATAGAAAAAGTTAGTTGTTTTAGGCAGTGACTTAAATTGTGAGATACCTCGTTACGCCTTTCATGGGTGAAGCACAATAGTTTAACAAACCTGTTGTGACGCTACTCAGTAGTTTCTGGAAAGCAGATGCTCAGCCTCTTTTAGCAGTTAGCCAATCAAGTATGGTGTTAAATTCACTAAATATTAAGCTAATTTTGTTGCAAAAGCGTCTGGATTTTGTGATAATTTTGCACCAAACCCATTTTTATGTGTTTGCTCCAACTGTGGTGAGCAGTTGGTGGAGGTCTTTTATGCTGAGCATTAAACTTTGATTAAGGTTGATGACAAGCAGGAACTGGGGAATAAATAGGCCTCTGCAAAATTAGGAAATTTTTGCATAAAAAATTGTTGGAGGAAGAAACTAAGATCAAGAAGATTACATGGCTTCCCTGACAGAATAATAGTAACTAAAGTGGTTGGTTGCAATTGTGTGGCATTTAGGGACTGTGACAGAGAATCTTAGGCCAAGGATGTTATCAAGGAAAACTTACAAAGCCAGAAATGAAAAAATCATGTCACATTATGCACCAACGTATTACGACTATACATATTAACTACAAGAACACTCTTGTTCATCTTGATGTAAGAATAAGTCTTATATTTCCTATTTTGAAAAATGGCTAACTGAATAAAATATCCCTTAGTTGAATACTGAAAATCCAAACTCTAGAATTGAACACTAAACACACCACTGAGCACTAGAATGCCTGTATCACAGCCCTGCCTCATCATTCTTCACTTTTAACTGAGTGTGGAAGACTACCCTTCGTATTCTTAATGCATCCATCTCTTCCAACAGACTCTTATGAGAAGCAACCACCACGAGGCTCTGATCGGAAAAAATTACTGTCCTCCATGATAAGTCCTCCGCTGGAGATCACAGTAACAGAGGAACAAAGGCGACTCTTACGGTTAGTGGCACCATGAGGGTGTGACGCTCGTAGTATATGTTTTCACGTTAAGTTTGTGAGGTTTTTGCATAAATGTTCCAGTTTTCAAACTAGGAACCTGAGACCAGAGGGTCCCATGGCTTATCTAAGGTGTTAACCGTTGCTAAGCTGTGGGCAGGGCCCTCAAAGCCTGTCTTTCAACGTCAAAAGTCACTATTCCCACCATATCGTAACTACTGAGTATATGATCGAGTTTCTTGGTAATTTTTTCCAGCAGTTGACTTAGAACACTCGTCTCATTTCTTGGAACAGTCAAGTGTTTATGCTGTACTGTGCCTGAAAGCAGAGTCAGAGTAGTAATTGCTTCCATTCTTCTTTCCCTTGGTTCATTCTAGATTCTTCATTACCATAATCTTATTAGGAAGAGGGTGAGACACTGGGATGCCAGGAAGGGGCAAGTCCTGGAAGAGTCACAAGCTAGGTCATTTTCCCACCTTTGGGTAGTGTAAATTTCTGAAAGTGAAAGCGCTGTCTCTGTTTATGTCGGGTTTGAGGATGTGCTACTGCCAATGCATTGCTTTTCCTGAGGGCAGAATTCATATTAGAGGCCAGTTCACTTACTCTCCCCCATAGAGCCCTGCCTTCTCTACCAGTCAGGACTTCTCAGTCCTGGGGCTGTCACTTACCTCCCTCTTTTAATCCTCACTCAAAACATTTTCAGACCTCTTCTTTGTGCCAGATTCCTTTAAGTGCAGGCAGCAAGTTAGTATTCCTTAGTGAAGAATGAAAAATTTAGGAGCAAGATTTAGAAGCAATTTGGTTTTCTCAATACAACAGCCAAAAAGAAAAAGAAAGAAAGAAAAAGGTTGCTATACAATAATCTACTCTTTACATGTGATGGATTTACTCTAGGATTCCCCATGAATACATGAAAACTAGGGTAGTGCTAAGCCCTACATATATGTATCTGTCTTCCCTGTGTGTCCCGTAGTGTTACCACATGGTGCCACAGTTAGTCTGTCTTCCGTGTTTTGTGGTCTGTGCCTCCTTTGCATCACTACTAATGTACTTTGGGGGCCATTATGAAATAAAATAAGCATTACCTGAACATAAAATTGCATAACTGAAGCAGTCGTCTGATAACCAGGTGACGAACAAGTATGTGGCATATACAAGGTGGGCATGCTCAACAAAGCCATGGTTCAGTGGGACAGCATAGATGTACCAGGCAACTCAGAACAGCATGCAGTTTAGATTCGGCTGGTAATGTAGCTCATGGTGGAGCATATTGTTTAGCATGTGCAAGGTCCCAGTTCAATCTGTGTAATAAAGAGAGAGAAGAGAGCTGTTTACCTCTGGAATTTGCCATTTAATATTTTTGGATCATGGTCAACTATGAGTAAATTCTTAGAAAGTGAAACTGAATGAAAGAGAATTACTATAATTGAAAAAGGAAATTTAATAATAAAACTGTAAACACATATAAGTGGAAGGAAAACAATATAATTTTTAAAGGTTATGGCAGCTTTTGAGAACCATCCAGTATTTAGAACTGGCACTGACATGTCGGTAAAGTAATGCTTTTACATTTGAGGCTGTCTCCTTAGGTGTTACCACAGAAATCTGGAAGATCTGGGCCTTGAATTGATCTTTCCAGATACTAGTGATTCTCTGGTCCTTGTGGGGAAAGTGCCACTCTGTTTTGTAGAAAGAGAAGCCAGTGAACTTCGAAGAGGAAGATCTACAGTGACTAAGAGTATTGTGGAGGTGAGACACATTTTTCAATGTCCAGGACGTTGCTAAGTCACAGTAACCTCTACTTTCACCTCTACTTTATGCAGTACATGTTTATGTTATTTATGTTCAGTGTGCCAGACCCTAGAAATTCAGAGATTGCTTAAGTCAAGGTGAGGAGCAGTGAGACAGGTAATTATATAGCACAGTGAAGTCTGGACAGTCGATCTGTGTTCAGAAAGTGTTAGAGGTATGCATGGTAGAACATGCTGGTCGTCTCAGTTAGGAGACTGAGGAAGGAAGATCACCAGTTTAAGGCCAATCTGTGTTTCACAGTGAAACTTTATCTCAGAAAACAAAAGCAAAACTGTCCAGTGAAATGGCTCAGCAGGTAAAGACATGTACTACCAAGCCTGGTAACATGAATTCAATCCCTGGGACCCACATGTGGGAGATGACTCCCACTAACTGTCCTCTGACCTCCAGATGCGTACGTGTGCGCGCGCACACACACACACACACACACAAATAAGTCATGTAATAAAATCAAATAAAAATGAAAAGCTAGGGACTGGAGAGGTGGCTCAGAGGTTAAGAGCACTGTCTGTCCTTGTAGAGGACCTGGGTTCAGTTCCCAACACCCACATGGAGACTAATATTCATCCTTAACTCCGATTCCAGGTGTTCCAGTGTCCTCTTCTGCCTCCCTTGAGTACCAAGCACACACGTGGTGTAAATACATGCAGGCATAAAGTAAAGTAAAAATAAATAAAATATTTTTTAAAAACTTTTCAAAGAAGGGAATGATTAATAGTGACTCCAAAATAAAACCTGGGAAGTTGGAGTGGGCACTATCAGGACTTCGCTGTATTTTGGAATCATCCCGTGAGGATGGAGTCCGGCAGAAGCAGAGCACAGTGGGTCAGGGATGGGCCAAGTGGGGAGTGAGGCCAAGAAGATGACTCAAACCTCTGGTCAGCCTGGTGGCATACACTTGTCATTCTAGCACTTGGGAGGCTGAGGCACGAGGACTGCAACTTTGAAGCTAGCCTGGGCTATGTAGTGAATTCCAGGCTGACCAGTTTAGGTTACATAGGACAGAAACCTCCCAAAAAAAAAACCCAAAGGCTGGGGGTGCAGGCTAGTGGTAAAATGCTTGTCTAACATGTACAAAACCCTAGGTTTCATTTCCTACCATTGAGAAGAAGCCCCCAGACATGTGGCCGCATGCAGAAGGAGAGGGTGAGGTAGTAGCTGACTGTTAGATGTGGGTGAGGTGTGTATGTGGCAGTCAGAAAGAAGAAATGTTCTCTGTGTTAAGGTGGAAGACACCTGAGTGTGTTTGTAGGCTGAGGGTTAGAAGACATTAAAGAGCAAGAGGCACTCACCAGTGCCAGCTTTTGTATTACCTTGATTTTACCCTTTCCCAAATTGCCCTTTGATCCGACAGCCAGGCTTTCTTTAGACAGAACTCCTTTCTGCCCAAAGAGCTTATTTCTTCTAAGACTTCTGCTCCAAGTTGTATTAAATCCAAAAGATAGGATCTGTTAGAATCTTGTATTGTAATTCAGTACCTAAAAATGTAACCAGAAAATTATAATAACTTCAAGTGACTTCAAAGGCTACTGTTAGAGTTTACTTCAAATTCAGAGAAGGCCATGGTTTCTGAAAAATTAATTGGGAGAGAGTGTTGACTTCGGAAGAAGCCGGAGCAGTTTAGTGCGCGGAGGAGGTAGCAGTGCGTCCTAGAAGCTGACCGCCGTCAGTATATCCTTCTCTAGAGCTCTGGGTTCCAGCCTGGTGAATGAGCCTTCTCTAACACTGAAGTCAGTTGCAGTAACTGACCCACTGAAGCAAGAAATGAACTGAAAATGAGTTATTTTTCCCCTCTGCAAGCTTATGGCCTCGTATTTACAGCTCCACTTAACACAGGTGCTAGGGCGAACAGAAACCTTAGTGTCCATTGCACTAAGCTTTGTCAGGTCAGATACTGTGAGACATTCTTCTGATTAGGTTTGGGAATATATGTGGCTTCTAAAATATTTACAGTACAGAGCCAGGCAGGATGGCGCACACCTTTAAGCCCAGCACTCAGGAGGCAGAGGCAGGGGGATCTCTGTGAGTTCCAAGCCATAGAGAGTTTCAGGCCTGGTGGGGCTACATGGAGACCCTGTCTTAAAAAAAAAAAAAAGAAAAAAAATATTTACAGTACAGTGTCTTCCACTTAGTTCTTATTATAAGCTTGACAGACTAGGACATTTGTAGAATGGAGAAAATTTTCTAAGCTTGATTTAATAAGAAAAATCACCCTGTTGTAATCTTAGGAAACTGATTTATGCAGAGGTACTAGAAATTATGCAGAAATAATAAAGAAATTGTATGTTTTGTTACAAAGAAATCATTAAATGTACTATATCCGGAGGCAGTTTTTGCCTCTAGAGGCTAAACAAATTGGTAGCGTTAAATAGTTATCAGGTTTACATTTCTTCTTTTTTTAATTTTTTCAAATTTGTGTTTGTGTGTGTGCGTGTGTGCGTGTGTCTGTGTTTGTGTGTGTGTGTCTCTGTGTTTGTGTGTGTGTGTTTGTGTGTGCGTGTGTGTTTGTGTGTGCATGTGTGCGCGCGTGTTTGTGTGCGTGTGTATGTGCGTGTGTGCGTGTTTGTGTGTGTGCGCGCGTGTGTGTGCGTGCGTGCGTGTGTGTGTGTATGTGTGTGTGTGTAGGTTTTTATATGCCTCCAGTGTACCTGTGAAGGTCAGAGAACACCTTAGTGGAGTCACTTTTCTCCTTCCACCATGTGACTCCTGGGGCTTGAACTCAGCCCATGAGACTTGGCAGCACATGCCTTTGCCCACTCAGCCATCTCACTCTCACTTTAAATTTCTTTTGTAAATATTCATAATATCTACAGGAATATAAGTACTAAAAAGTAAAAAGGGTTACCTCGGAGCCTGAAATGATGATATAGTCCTCTAATCCTGGCACAAGGTAGGCTGAGACAGGAAGACTACAAGTTCAAGCCCAGACTGGGCTTCATAGCAAGACTCTTGAAAGACAAACAACAAGGACAACAAAAGTCTCCCCAAGGACAAAGATACATGAAGAAGGAAAAACTTCTTGACAGTGCTTTGGAAAATAAGCCTTTCCAGAAAACTTCATGTGTGTGCAGTGTGTCTGTGTGTGTGTGCTTTGTGTCTGCCATGTGTGTATAGGTACCCATGGAAGCCAGACGAGCGCATCAGATCCCTTGGGACAGGAATTACTGGCAGCTGTGAGCCATCCATGTGGATGCTGGGAATAGAACTTAGGTCCTCTGAAAGAGCAACAAAGTGCTCATAATTGCTGCGCCATCTCTCCAGCCCTGAAAATAAGCCTTTTGACCTGAAGGGGTTGTCAAGTAAAGTGACTATTTGCTTATGTTTATAATATTTAAACAGATGGTTCACAGTTGTGCTGATATATTTTCTGTATTTATTCTTGGCTTGTGTGTACTATTACACTCGTCTGGCTAACATTATAAATACAAACAGACTGCCTTATGACAAATAAATTTGTACCTAAGTGTTGTATTGCTGGGACTTTGTCCTTCAGGAGACACATTTTAAAGAAGATTGGGGTTTTTTGGATTTTTTTTTTTTTTTTTAGACAAGGTGTGAGACTGTAGCCCTGGCTGGCCGGAAACTCACAGAATCCACCTGTTTCTGTCTCCCAAGAGCTGGGATTGAAAGCATGCATCACCACCACACCTGGCTGGAAATTTGGGATGTTTTGTAAACCTCTCTGTAAAGTTTATTTTTACTTTTTTACATGTTGTGCGTGTGTATGGGGGGAGGTGTGCACACACGTGAGTGCCGTAGTGTGTATGTAGAGGTGAGAGGACAGCTTGTGGAGTCATTTCTGTCCTTCTACCATGTGGATTCTGGGGATCAAACTCAGGTTCTCAGGCTTGAGGAAAGTGTAAGTTCCTTCACCCACTGAGCCATATCACGACCCCTGACACAAAGTTTTCAAATATATTTTTTAGTTAGCTCACAGAGTAACAGATTTCCTCCAGAGCGTGTTCATATACTTTGTTGTCCCCGCCTTCTTCCTGCCTCCCGGATTTTGCCCACACATCCTTTCACAGTGTTCCCCTTTTGCTTTAACATGGCTTGTGTTCTGTTGTCTCTCACCCCAGAGCTTACTTGTTTCCAGCCTTTACCCACATTTCCTCCCACCTAGGTTCATATAATTAGCCATTAGAAGCCAAGATCTGCATATGAGAGAGACATAAGATCCTTCTTTCTGAATCTGGTTCCACCCATGTTCCTGTAAATCTCATAATTTCATCTTTCTTTACGGCCAAATAAAATTCCATTGTGGATATGTTCCATATTTTGATTATCCATTCATCTGTTGCTGGACTGATCCATGATACCTCTCTGGCAGGAAGGGTACGGAGACCTTTGGGTTTGTGCCCAGGAGGGTCTAGCTGGGTCGTATGGTATTTCTACTTGTAGTTTTCCGAAAAGCCTCCCCATTGATTTCCATAGAGGCTGCTCTAGTTCACACTCACCAGCAGTTGATTAGGGCTCCGCTTACCCACATCCTTGCCAGCATTTGTTATCATTTGTTTTCCTGTGGTAGCCATTCACACTAAAGTGAGACGGACGCTCAGAGAAGTTTTAATTTGCATTTCTCTGATAGCTAGGAATGTTGAACACTTTATTTATTGACCATTTATATTTCTTCCTTTGAAAATGGTCTGTTCAGCTCATTGATTCAGTTATTGATTGGTGACTTTGTCTTGTATGTGTACACTTACTTAATTTTTGTAGGGTGTTTGTTGTTGTTGTTTTTGAGATATGGTCTCACTGTATAGCCCTGGCTGGCCTAGAACTCACAGAGATCTGCCTCCCAAGTGCTGGGATTAAAGCCATGTTCCAGAACACCTGGCTAATTTTTTGCAGTTCTTTATGTATTCTAAATACTAACCCTTGTCTGATATATAGGTGGCAAAGATTTTCTCTCTCTGGGCTTTCTCTTCATTCTGTTGATAGTTTCTCTTGGCATACAGATGCTGTTTAATTTCGTATAACCCCATTTCTCAGTTCTTGGGGCTATTTCCTGTGCTACCCAGGAAATTTTATAAACTCTCAAAGGGTAGTAGTACAGAACAGTAGACTGACACCTGTTTTCCTTTTGGCCTTATAGGAATTTATTCGAGAACAAGTGGAGGTAAGCTTATTTTCTTTTATTTTGGGTGACACACTAAAGTGTTACACACAACAGACTTCATTTCTCATTCCCTTCTATTAACATAGCTGCTCCAGACCACAGGAGGCATCCAAGGGACATTGCCACTGACCGTCCAGAAGGTATTGGCCTCCCAAGCCTGCCATGGTAAGAAACTGCACAGCCAGCTACTTGGTCCTGTGTGTGCTGAGCACTGTCAGGGGTACAGGTGTTGCACAGTAGAATAGGCGGAATGCACATTTCTGCTCAGCGTTTGAAGAATCTGATTTAGATCAAGAAATTGAATCTACCTTAAAAATTCCTTTCCCAAAGTAAAAGGCCATTGCTGACTGCAGTGCAGACTGACCAAAGCAGAGGAACATGCCCTAGAAGAGGCACTCAGAGTCCGGCTCAGAGAGAGCCAGGGTTCATCATGGGCTGAGGAAGCAGAGCCACATAGGCAGGAGTGAATTCCTTACATGAGGAGCAACCAAGAGAACCAAGAAATTAGGCTGGAAAGAAAGACCAGAAGCTTAGCAGTTTCTGTCAAAACCTTTAGATCTTCCAGAGAAGGCATTAGAATGGGTGCGGGGCTTCAGCCGGAATGCGACTACTGGAGGATGTGGTGTGGGAGGATCCAGGTTAGGGAAGGTGATGGCTTCGGAACCTCCTGCAGCTGTTACCTGACCACAGTGGTGTCGGTTACTCTGATACCTCCATTTTATTACTTTCAGTCTTCTCACGTTCTGTCTTTCACAGTTTAGTAACCAGGGTTCATCCTTGGTCCGTCTCCTGCAGTATCTCAAAGTCCTTTGCCCCTTTGTCCTGTTTTTACCCCTATAGCTCTCCCATCATCGAGCTGCATCAGGTTTCTTCAGAACGTCCCCTGAACCTGTCTGCACTGCCACTTTGTTCCTCTTGCACTGTGGAAGCCCCTGCTGAGCTCCCTGTGTCCTCTCTGGCTCTTCTCCACGTTGTTCTTCTCTTGGCACTCACTGGAATCTTTATTGCTTTGTTTCTTTTTCAGACAGAGCCTCCTTTTATAGCTTAGAATGGCCTGGAACTAGCTATATACACTAGACTGGCCTCTAACTTGCAGTAATCCTCCTGCCTTGGCCTCCCAAGTCCTGGGATTACAGATGGGAGCCACCATGCCCTTTTGAATTTTTTTGAAACATGCCTTTAAATATGTCATTCCAACTGAAATTCACATTACCATTTACCATTGCTCTTGGTATAAAAATAATCTGTTTTATCTGTTTGATTGATTGAGACTGAGTTTCTTATAGCCGAGGCTGGTCTTGAACTTGATTGGTAGCTAAAGATAACCTTGAACTCTAAATCCTCTTGCTTTTACCTTCCAAGTACTAGGATCACAGGCATATGCTAGTATTCCTGGCAGTTTTTTTCTTCTTTACCACAGCCTATAACCTACAAGGTCTCCATGATTTGGCCCCTTGAGTCTTGTTGTGCATCATGCTCCAGCTCTTTACATTTCCAGCCTCCTTCTTTGGCCCTGTCCCTGTGGTTAAACTTCTGGCAGTTCTCAAAGCCTTACACTCACCTTTCCTGTACCTCACATGCCCTTCTGTTCCTTCTTTAGTCATGTCTTTTTAAACCCAAGGTCTCAGCTGAAATATTCTGCCAAAGAAGCTTTCTCTGACCTTCTAAACTGGGTTTGGCCTTCGGTTATACATTCAAATCTTGTTTCGTAGCACTTATAATTTAAATTACTTTGTAATTTAAATTTGTCTGTCTTGCCTACTAGAGTGTAAGTTCCACTAGGGTAGAGGCCTCTATCTCATTCACTGTCTGAAAAGCCTCCTGATATAAAATATATACTTAATTAATATTTACTAACTGAGTGGATTGATGTTAGAATAAAGGCAAGTTCTAACATTATGAGAGTTTAGATTATTTAGATTAGGAAGATTATTATGGAAATAGAGAAAAAGGAAAAAATAAGATTTCTTTTGGACAGTTCATAGACAGAAAGTAACTTAATTTCACAGACTCATAAGTATGCCAAAATATTGTCTTATGTCTTTGAGAAACACCTTGAAAGCAAAATCCTAACAGGTTAAGGAATGTCTCCTCCAGGGATTAGAGGGACACATACTCGGTAAGGAAAAGGAAGGCAGGCCTGAAGCCTTAGTCTTTTCCATGACCCTAAGTGTCAAGTTCAAGCAGTATTAAAGCCACACTAAAGGACTCTGAACTGTGTTACTTTTTCCACATATTCAGTTCTGACCCAGGATTGGCATTGGTTCTCACCATGCACACCATAACTTTTCGGTATCTCTCTTTCATTTAGGGGCCATTAAGTTTAATGATGGCCTGAACCCAGAGGAGAGCTATCGCCTTATTGAAGCCCTGTCCTGGTGCCAGCTGCCATTCCAGTGTGCTCATGGGAGACCTTCCATGCTGCCATTAGCTGACCTGGACCACTTGGAGCAGGAAAAACAGGTACAGTAATGATTGACAGAATCAAGAGGGAACAACAAACCTCTCTCTTTTCCGGGTTCTGTTATCTAAATGTAATCTGTCTTTATCCTTCCCCAAATAGAAAAGTTTTGAAAAACATGAATTATAAATTTCATTTGAAGCTCTTCCAGCTCATATTCAAAATGGAGCTTAGACTAAACTGTCAGATGATCTCCATGATGGCCTCATGGTTTTTAAACTTAACACATGTACAGAGTTACATCTCCTAATGTCAGTTGCCTGCTGGCTCTAACTTTGATAAGATTCTTCCTAGAGAGGTAGAGAGGGTTGGTAGAAACACACACAGTGAACTCACTGTTAGCAGAACATAGCTGAAAGTGTGTCTCGATAGTATGAGCTAGAAGGATAATCTACCATTGTAGCTAGCCATCTCCAAGGATCTCTCTTGTGTTGTGATTTAAGAATCATCAGGCTAGGAGTCAAGCTTTGGAGATCTCTACTCTCTGCCTTGACCCTGATCAGTAAGCAGCACATGAGCAAAAATGTGGATGGTACAGTAGAGGCAAAGAGCTTAAACTAAGAACATTGTCTGGGGCTGGGGAGATGGCTCTGTGGTTAAGAGCACTGGCTGCTCTTACAGAGGACCCAGCTCGAATCCCAGCACCCATATGGGAGTTAACAACTGTCCGTATCTCCAGTTCCAGGGAATCCAGCAGCCTTCTTAGAACTGGATACACTTATGTATGTGCAAGCAGTATGCTCATACATATAAAATAATAAAATCTTTTTTTTAAAAAAAAAGAACTTTTGTTTGCCTTTTTGAGACAGGGTCTCCCAGTAGCCCCTGCTGTCCTGGAACTCGTTATGTTGACCAGACTGACCTTGAACCTCACAAAGATCTGCTTCTCTCTGCCTCCCAGTGCTGGGATTAAAGGCGCATGCCACCACTCTTGGCTTCCTTGTTAATAATCTTAAACAAAACAGAACATGGGTACACAGTAGTGATGGCATGTTGCCATTTTCCAAAATCTTTTCTTTTGCTTATCTTTCCTGCTAACAGCTGTAGAGGCTTTTCTTGTATATACTCATGTTTCCTGAGTCATCCAGTAGATTTTACTCCATTAAAACTCTTTGTTTCATGCTGGAGATAAGAATCTAAACTTAAAGTTTGCGGTCTCACTAATGTTAACATACTATTCTATCCTCTCCTCATCTTTTCTGAGCTCAGAAGTGAGAAATCTAAACAGATTTGGAGAGCCATAGTTTGGAAATACTTTGATGCCACCTGGCATTTCCTGTTGTTAATGGTAGTTATTCTGTGTCTTCCTATAGGTTAAACCCAATCTTGCTAAACTTGGCAAAATGGCCCGTGCATGGCGTCTCTTTGGACAGGCAGAAAGTTGTGATAGAAGGCAGAGCCTGCAACAACCTGAGCCTCCCTGTGAGCGGCAGAGGAAATGGTGTGCCTCTGAGCAGACAGAAGAGCAGCAGAGAGCCGCACAGCTGAGCCAAGCCAGCCCCTGCCCTCAGCAGGACTGACAGGCAGGCACAGCAGTCTTCCTGGAGCTGACGGTCCCTCTAGTTGAATAGCCAGAAGCAGTTCAAGCCTTATGACACTTCATTCCTTTGTTATCCACAGACACTGGACTTTGCCATATAATATGCACTTTTTGTAAATGAATTTAGTGATTAAATTAAATGCTTAATTTTCTGATTAGCAGGTTGGTTTGGGTCTGAGGGGTGTGGTTGCTGTTTTTGAGCAGCTTTTCCCCAGCCTCTCAGTCACATTGTGTGAGAGGATGCTAAACCTTAAGGGTCTGTCTGCTTTCCTCAAGGCCTCCACCCCCAGCCCCGCCTTCCCCATTGTTCCTCTTTGCATGGGTAGCTGTCTTGGCTCCTGCTTTCCATATTTAGTAAGTCACAGGCTTAGAGGGTTTCTCTAGTCTCTAGATAAACATTTCCTCATGTTTTTTAAGCAAGACTTTAGTTAAATTATTTTAGGGATTACTAAATATTCACAGCTGGGTATGGTGACACTTGTAATCCTGGCACTTGATTGGCTGAGGCAGGAGTAGTTCAAGACCAGCCTGGGGTACATAACAAGACCCTGTCTTTAAAAAAAACAAAGCACTATTGACAAAGAGAAACAGAGAATAGAAAAAATTTGACATCCCTAGTTTTTTGCTAGTTTTATTACTTTATAGAAACATAGAAATCACCAGGCATGGTGGTGCACACCCTTAATCCCAGCAGTCAGGAGGCAGAAGCAGGAGGATCTCTGTGAGATCGAGGCCAGCCTGCTCTACATAGGGAGTTCCAGGCCAGGTGGGGCTGCAGGGAGACCCTGTCTCAAAACATCAACAACAAAAAAGTAGAAATGAATGTTCAGATCCTGAAGCAGTAAAAATGTTAAAAAATACTGTTTACTTTTGAAAATGAATTTTGTACTTTATAAAATGTTTATGTGAAGTAATTGTCATATCAAAATGCAGCATTTTTTCTTTCAGCCTAGTCAAGCATGTTCCAACACTATGTTTTGTAGAAGACAAAGGTTCTTTTGGTCCTTTCAAATTATATGCTGATTTTAATACCTTATACTTAAAGGGCCTTACAATTTCACTTGGAACCAGGCCTCTTCTTTCTGAAAATGTCTCTTATGCTTCTCTTAGCCTGCATTTCCGTCACCTTTTCAAATGCTTTATGGCTAGTAGAACTCAACTGATTGAAACATGGTCAAAGAACCAGCTGGTAATGCTTACTGCAAGTGCTAAAATTAATGCTGTATACTTAACAAGACATTGCGATGAGAATTTCCACTTCAGTATTTCCTGACCAGCCTGCTCCAGTTAACCTTACTATCAATGAAATAATTTTCTATATTTTTGAAAAATACAGGAAACAAATGTGTGCTCGTGGGAGAAAGTTTGTTTGCCAACAGCACTGAAGTGAATCTTAGGAATGAAAGCACTGCCTTCGTGAACTGGGCCTCAATGCCGCACAGCCCTGCATCCGTTCTCCAGGGATTCTAGTAGTTTCATAATTTGGAACCCTGAAAAATGGGCACTAATGTCTAAAGAAGGCCTTCCTTTCTACCAAAGCCATACAAATGGGCATTTCATACTCTGGGGGCCAGGACCTTAGAAAAGGGTGTTCTCAGGGATTTGCAAGACCATCTAGCACCTTGCCTAGAGGCCAGAGGGGAGATGTGGACTGAGGCCTCTGCAGCCTTGTCCCAGAGCTGCAGAGAAGAAGGCCAACTGTCCCGGGATATTTTAGTGCGGAGGAACTGGGGTGACAGTCAAAAGCAATGAGTCCTATAACTCAAGATAGAGCTGAGGATGACCTTTGAACTCCTTGAACTTCCTTCACTTCTCAAGGCATGAATCACCAGGCCTGTGTCCCAAGAATTTGCAAAATCCTCTTAAGTCAGACCAGTCTTTGGGATTTCAAAAGAGTGACATACTTCTTAGTAGAATGATGGGGTGAGTTTCAGAAGGTTTCTTTTATATAATCACCAACCACTGTTTCCCTGAGAGTAGCAGAGAATTAGGAAAGTTCTCCATGAATTACGTCTTCCTGTCTAGCCTTACTCAAGCAAGGAGATAATTATCCTATTTTAATAATTTATAAACTCAGTAGTTGCATGCATCAGCATAAAAACAAACTATTAGCCAAAAATATCTAGATTACTTTTACTGCCTTAGGGTTTTATTTTGTCCTGTTTTAACTTAAGTGCCATAAGAACAAAGACATTTAGTCTTCTAATATATGATAGTGATTTTCTTACCTTTGCTTTTGAGTATGTCTTTGTGTACACACATGCATGTGCCATAGTGCCTGTGTGGAGGTCACAGGTCACTTTGTGTGAGTAGATTCTCTTCCACCATGTGGGTCCCAGGGATTGAACTTGGGATATTGGCTTGGCAGCAGGTGCCCTTACCCACTTGAGCTATCTTTCTGGGCCTATGATAGTAAATTTGTCACCGAGATGGTATTTTAAGATTTATAAAATAATTTCACATACCTTACTTCTTCGAGTTTCTCAACAACTCATGAAGTAAGTGATAGTATTCTCATTTTACAAAGGAAGAAACCTTTACAAAGGTTCAAAAATTGAGTGAGGGGGCTAGAGAGTGGGCTCAGGGTCAAGAATGCATTTTTCTTCTCTGGGACCTGAGTTCTGTGTGTGTCTGTATGTGGGTATGTGCATATAAGTACAAGTGCCCTCGGAAGTCAGAGGCATTGGATCCTTCTGCAGTTGGAGTTACAGGCTGTTGTGAGCTTCCCAACATGAGTTCTAGGAACCAACTCAGAACTTGAGTCCTCTGGAAAAACAGTATATGCTCTTAGCCACTGAGCCAACTCTCCAGCCCATAAAATAAGTCTTTTTAATAGGTGTATGTAAGTGCACAACATGGGTGTACATATATACATGCAAGCATAACAGTCATGCACATAAAATAAACATAAAAATAAAACAAAAAAGTTATGAAACTAGTAAGCAATAAAGCCAAGAGTGCTGTCCAACCTTTCTGGATTTAGTAACAAGAACAATAATTTTTGCACAACATTATTGTGCTTTGTATACACTACTGGAGTTTTTAAAATTTATTTTTATGTATATGAGTGTTTTGCCTGCATGTACATAAGTACATCTATGTCATGAAAAGCCCATGGAGGCCAGAAGAGGGTGTCAGATCCCCTGGAACTGGAGTTATGCCTGGTTGCTAGCCACCATGTGGGTGCTGGAAATCGAGCCTGAGTCCTCTACGAGAGCAGCCAGTGCTCTTAACCACTGAGCCCTCTCTCCAGCCTTGTCTCCTTCCCCTACTTCTCTGTCTTGTTGTGTTGGGGTGTGTGTTGGTGTTGGGGATGGAACCCAAGGCTTCATGCATACTAAGTTACCACTGAGTGGTAAGTTACCACGTACTAAGTGTAACCACTAAGTTACACTCCCAGCCTATTAATACTATTTTTAATCCTCTTTATAATTACATTCTTTCCCTGGGTTCTAGCTTTCCATTAAAAATTTTTAAAATTAACATATATACATATATATATATTTATTTTGTGTGTGTGTGTGTGTGTATGTGTGTGCAGGCGCATGCACATAGGCAGCGCGTGTGCAGATCCAGAAACTTTAGAGGCGTCAGGACTCTCCTAGTATGTTATGTGTGACTAGGGGATGGACTTAGGTCACCACCTTTGGCAGGCCTTTACTGACTGAGTCCTATCACAGGCCTAAATCTTCCTTTTTTGTTGTTGTTTTTTGTCTTTTGGATTTTTTTCCAGTGTAAGTACTGAAGTTCAGAAATGTTGACTGATTTCCGCAGGACCCAGCAGGACCCAGAACACAGACCCTGAGCGACTTCAGGCTGCCTACTTCCTGTTTTTCCCCAGTACTGCTTCATGTAACATATTTTTAATGATTTACTTATTATTTTTACATGTATGTGCCTGTGTGAGTTTATGTGCACCACATGCACGCAAGAATGCGTGGAAGCCAGAGAGAATGTCAGATCCCCTAGAACAGGAGTTACATGTGGGTTCTAGGAACTGAACTGAGTCCTCTGCAGGAACAGTACGTGCTCTTAACCGCTCAGCATCTCTCCAGCCCCATGTAATATATTATGTATTAAGAATTCATTAGTTTGTCAGTGGTTCAATCTTAAGGTATTCTGTTGGTAAAGGTGTTAGAACTTCAGAGTAAAAGAGATGTGAAATGTAACCGTTCTTGAGAGTTCCATTTTTACAACATTCATCAAAATGTATTGTGAAATAAAGGTGCATATGGCTGCCTCCACTTCCATGAGGTTTAGCTTTACTTAGGGAAAGGGCTAAGGAAACTGGGAGCAGAACAGGCCCTTAGTTACTGAACTGAGGGGAGATAGCAGTCCTACTGTGCACATTAAGTAATAGAAGCATCAGAAAAGCCAGAGCCCAAAGAATAGGCTAGAGAATACAGAGAAAGCAGCAGCTCCAGCCTGGACCACAGGTGAGCTGGTCTGGAGCCGGTGAACAGGGAGGATGAAGGGGTTCTAGCTGGCAGCAGGAATTGCAGAGACGGGGACTGAGGAAGCACCCGCAGGTAGGAGCAGAAGCTGCTCAGCATGCCCCAGAAGGCCCTGACAGTTTAACGCGGCAGAACTTGAAGTACAAGCCTAGCAGCTCGTGGAGGAACAGCAGTTCTGGAGGAACAACCCAGAGCCTCACCACTTTTTCCATGTCAAGGGCCACACCATTCCACCAAAACCGTTAACAAAAACCAGTAATGCAAATGGGAAGATGGTTCAGTAGTAAAAGTGCTTGCTGTACAAGCCTGACAACTTGAGTTCAGATCCCCAAATTCCATATAAAAGACCAACAGGGTGGTATGTCTGTGATACCTACCCTCAATGTGGGATGGGGAGGTAGATACATGAGAATTCCCCAGAAGCCTGTGGGCCATCTACCTTAGAGTTCACAGAGAACAACAAACAAGAGACCCTGCCCCAAACGAAGTGGAAGGCAAGACTGACACCTAAGGCTGTCCTCCAACTTCACACACACAAGCCTGTTCACATATCACAATTTTTCAAAGATGTGTATGTGTGTGCCTGAGTGTCTTCTTATGTGCACCATGGACATGCAGTGCCCATGGAGGTCAAAAGAGGGTACTGGATCCCTTAATAATGGAGTTACAAGCAGTAGTGAGCCACCTGATGTGGATGCTGGGAACCAAACCCAGGTCCTCCGCATGCATGAGCAAGTACTTTTAACCTTGAGACATCTCTTGAGCCCCCTAAGTTTTTTTGTTGTTTTTACATTTTTTAAATTCTTTTATATTTTTATGTGTATGAATGTTTTGCCTGCATGTAAGTGCACCCATGTGTGCAATGCCTGTGAAGGCCAGAAAAGGATCCACTGGAACTGCAGTTGCAGATAGTTGTTAACCATCATATGGGTGCTAGGAAATAAACTGGGTTCTCTGCAAAAGCAGCCAGTCCTCTTAACACTGAACCGTCTCTCCTGCCTTGTTACTGGTTTTTAAACAAAAATGGTGGAACATATCTGTTAATTCCAATACTTGGCAGGCTGAGGCAGGGGATCATGAAAACAAAGCTACTCTGTCTCAAAGAAAAACAAAAAACAAAAAAGCACCTTAACAAAAATTTACAGAGAGAACTGACTAATGTTTGCTTACTTGTAGATAGTGGGGGGGGAGGGATGAGTAGGAAAGAAGGAAGGAAGTCTGGAGAAACTAAAATTGGAAATTCTGCACCAGATAAACCCTCCCTATTACTGTTACCCCTCAATTCACTGATTTTTCATTTAGAAGAGGTTGTGAGCCTTGTGAAATGCCTCCCAGGACATGGGTTAAAGAGATTGTCACATGGCTCATGCTTTCTCAGCCCCTCAGAGCACTTTCACCCCGTACTCACGTGTTACAGTGTCTCCTCATCCAGGCACTTCTGATGAGGACACCTGACCAAACCTGGGAATGATCTTACCTCAAAGGCTGAACTTCACTGAGCCAGGAAGCTCGTAAGTCAGGCTGTCTGAAGCAACTCGGCCAGCCTGGCTTGAAATGAGCAATACAACTTGCTCTTGCGTATTTCTCAAAAGCAAGGGATGTTTTCTTAAATGTAGTTTGGAGTTAGCTACTGCTGTTAGTTTATCTTTTGGGTTGGTTTGTTGCCTCAAATTTGCAGTCTTCCGGCATCATCCTCCTGAGTGCTGGGATTACAGGAGTGAGCCATCAAGCCCTGCTTAATGATCTTCATTCAACATTCCTTTAACTGCAGACTTCTATATACAAATTATGAATTTTAGGACTTCTGTCACATTTTCATTTCTTCAGCACTAAGTAGCTTCTTTTCTAGGCAGGTCTTAATTCTAAATGTAATATGCTTAGAAACATACATACATACACACACACACGATCTTCTTTGGCATAGCATTTGTTTGAAACATCCAGCAATCACTGTCCCAAATGCTGTGCTGTCTCTGTGACTGATGTGAAGGCTGTAGTTGTTTGTTAATCAGTGTGTAACTGCTACACAATATCCTGTCACAGCTGCTTGGTGAGTGAACAAGGACTGGGGCTGAAGCTCAGTGGCAGAACGCTTGCCTATCAGGCACAAGGCCCAGAGTTCCATCTCCAACGTTGCACATAACGTAAGGAAAATGGCCAGATACATGCAAACCAGAAGACAACTATGAGTTGGTTCTCTCCTTCCATCATGTGGATCTTGGGGATCAAACTCAGGTTCTTGGGCTTGGCAGCAAGTGCTTTACCCACTGAGTCATCTTACTTGCCCTACATAGAGTTTTTGAAGGGACAGGTATGAGGTGAGGAGCTTATAAATTTTATCACCATCTGTACCATTCACAGCTAAGCAGTTCTGTACCGAGTTCTACATTAGAGAGTCACCACAGCCATGCAGCTCAGTGGTGAAGCCTTTTGACAGGTAGCCTTCCTTAATCCAAAGTCTAATGCAATTAAAAACATGGTTTTGGAACATATCCGTGAAGTTTATGGTCCTATAGGTACCAGCATCTCTTCTGAGGATCACTTTATGCTTAAGCTTTTCTTGGTGAGTGTTTTTCAGACTTCTGAAGCTAAATTAAGAATTTTTGTTTCTTATTGAAGTTACAAGAATTATGCCTTTCCTGCCCTCTGCCCAACTTGGAAGACAGGAACCGTGGGAAGTGTCTTTACAAACTGCATCCAGCTATCTAACTTGGTTTATTTGGCATATTCGGGACTTTTGCTTCTACGGAGTCTTATTTCTGTAATTCTGAACTGCGTTTTCTTTCCTGGGTCGTCTGCAGGGTCAGGGCAGGGAAGTAGAAGTCTGGAGCAGTGAGTCCCGGAACTTCTAATTCATCTGTTTAGTGCAGTTTCCCTTATTAGTACTTGCTTCTCAAATAGGAAGGGAAGGAAATAGGGAATCACGGCTTAATAAGGCTTACTTAATTGAGGTCAGGGTCGAAGAATATGAGGCTTGGTGGAGTTTACTTGAGGTCATCAGGAGTTTAAAGAATACACATCCTGCATTGTCTTCTAGGCACTGGAAGAGTTGGCTCAAAGACAGCTTCTGTCCTACCCACATCCATCTCAGTCATGCCTGGGAAGGATGCTGTGCTAATTTTAGACACAGACTGAGATACACAAAGGACAAGCATCACACAGAGCGTTTTCAGAGTCAGGGAAAGATTTAAAGTCCTTGACTTACTGGTCTTACTCCAAACCACATACTATACCCAAGGGAACTGCTGTTAGAATTGGTGCCTTCAGAGGAGACAATGGCTTGTAATTGGCAAAAAGCCACTTCACTGAGAAACTGGAGTCTTAGGTGCTTTAAGAAATAACTGACAGGCTAAAGTCTGAGTGGGTCTGATTCTTAGAGCTTTCAGACTGACCCTCTTTGATCTTGTTGCCCTCTCCCCAAATCAGGGGAGGAAGGCAAGAAGCCCAAGCAGAGACCCTCAAATTGGTATGAGAGAGATTACTTCCAACAAATGCCTACCAAAGTGTGGGTATAAAACTATCCATCCAAATCACTCAGGGTGTATATGGATTAAATATGCAGATTCCTAGGTATCTTCCAGACATTGGCACAAGAGGTGAAGATCAGCCTCTGTGCCAAGGATCCCTGGGGTGTTCTCTCCTTCAGAACAGTAGATCTAACCATGGAAGGTCATTCCAATCATCTGGAGACTTTTTAGTTAATAAAAACTACATTATAAAGTACTACACATAAGAACGGAAACTATATAAACAATAAAATTAGCTTGCTGTTTGGTGTTCCTCCAAACTTTATGTGCATATACATATGTTTTAATGGATCAGGGATCATATTACGACACTGTTTGCTGCTTGTGATCTCACTCCCAGCTTGTTTTTAACTAACAGAATATTGATGTGTGAGCACATGCCTTTGGCATATATGAGTCAAATACATCTGACAGGTTTTCTGTGGTTTGCAATCTAATGGAATCGTGCTAATCAGCTGCAGCCAACTACAGCCATTTGGAAGGCAGCTGTGCTCACCCACCCTACCACCAATGCACACACTCAGGAAGCCAGCCTACCTGCCATTTGGGAAAGTGGGTCAGGAATGACCAGATCTGAGCCTTTCCAGAAAAGTAGGAAATCGGAGTTTGTTAACTGTGCTTTCTCTAGATTTTTGAACAGTGAGAACTAATTCAAATTAAAGGCTGAGTGGGTCAGCCAAAATGCTTTCAATCCAGACACTGCCCTCAAGCCACCCCTTCTGAAGCTTCAGTTGTGCTATATACACAAGGTTCCACATGGTGAATGTTCTATTTATTTAACCTTTCTGATACTGCCAAACACTCGGGCTCTGGCATTATAACAGCCACATCAATTGTTCTTGTATGTCTCAGTGATTCTTCTATTAGTTCAGTTTAGGCTCTAAACTGCCTCCTGAATGTTGCACCAGCTGCAGCCCTTTTCCTTTTCTGCAAAGTGTTAAACTCATATCTGCTTCCCTCCTCTCTTCCCAAGATCTAATGCAGCAGACCAGAAATGGAACCCAACATGGTGCATTTTTAAGCTCCTAAGTGATTCTGATGCTCAGGGGTCTTGGAACCATCACCTTAGATTACCAAAAAGCTGTCCGGGGCCATTTCCATTGAACTACCAAAGGAAACTGTGGATACTTTTATTTAGGTTTCTCTGTTTTAGGCTTTTCCCTCTAATGACAGCTCTCTATGAAAACATGTAAAGTCTGCTGTTGCTGCTGCCATTCACTCGGAGCTCAGGACAGTAAATGAACCTGAGAACTTTCCCGTAGCACAGCCTAGAAAAAGGTATGGAAGCCATTTCTGAGTATATATCCCATCAAGGTATTCAGTGACATGTGTAATATACCACTGAACCAGAAAGTTGAAGTTCCTGAAATAAATAGCCAGGTCACGAAGAGGCTCCAAAATCAACAGGTGAAGCCATGCTGCCCAGTTAAGGCCTGAAGCTCAGAAGCAGTCCTGGACGCATGCCTTGCTGCAGGACAAGTGGGCAGGCAGGAAACAGTGAGGTTTTTCAGGTTGACTCTGTCCACTTCCATTGTTAGGAGGATACTTGCAGCAGCAGCACTGAGTCTCTGCTCTATTCTTCATCTAAGCCCATTCTGTATAGGATGACTGGTGGTCAGAGGACGTGGTCATCAGGATGGTAGAGTTCGCTCATCAGGCGGTAGATGTAGGATGGTGCATTCCCCCCAATGTTGGAGATAAAGAGGGTGATGAGCTCAGGGGGCACATAGTCAAATACGGGACAGTGAACACTGACCTTCTCCAGAATGTCCCCTGCAAAACAGTCACATGCTAGAGAAAAGCTAAGGCTCCAACTCAAGTAAGTTGCACAGAGAGTCTAAGTTCAATAATACATGCATGCAAGCAAGCTAAGACAAAACTCAAACTGGGAGAGACAACTCCATGACCCATGCTCAACATTCTCCAATGGCTGTAGCGGGAGTTTAAGGGTAGCCAGAGAGGTCCCAAACCAAAATGAAGACAAGCAACAACAAAAAGAAAATGAATCTCTCCAAATTCCGTGACGTAGCACTTGGAATACAATTCAAATTCAAGATTGCAACCTTCAAGATCTGACCCTTCTCCACTATGCTAATCTGTACTGATAATCTGTACTCCTTACTCGACAGCCACATGGCCTAGGGACAGACCCTTCAGGTTGTGCAGTGACTGGGAAACCTTTCCTGATCTTCACATGATGGGGTTCATTCATTTGCGACTCATTAAGACCCATCCCTTAGCCACTTTCTGTCTCTTCCTAAAACATCCCAAGACCTAACATTTCTTTATCATCTACAGTAGAATGTAAAGTCTGTTGGAATGGAGCATTAATGCTTTCACTATTTTATTATACTCTGTACCTAGACATAGTGGAAGTATTTCTTATAGTTTTGTTGTTGTTTTTGAAACATGGTTTTCCTGTAGTCCCGGCTGGCCTGGAACTTGCTATGTAAAGCTGGCTGGTCTCGATCTCAGAGACTGCCTGTTGCTGCCTGGGATTAAGGATTAAGGGCGTGTGTCACCATGCCCAGCTAACCTTTTGTGGGGGGGTGGTCTTTTTAAAACAGGGTCTCCCTATTGTCCCAGCCGGCCCAGAACTCAATATGTAGACCAGGCTGGCCTTGAACTCACAGAGATCTGCCTGCCTCTGCCTCCAAGTGCAGGGGCTAAAGGCATGCGCCACCACACCTGGCTTTTTAAAAACATTTTATTTATTATTTTTACTTTATGTGTATGAGTGTATTGCCTGTATCTATGTAAGTGCACCCGTGTCGTGCAATGCCTGTGGAAGTCAGAAGAAGACATCAGATCCCCTGGATCTGGAGTTATAGACAGTTGTTAGCTGCCATGTGGTGCTGGGAACTGAACCTGGATGCTTTACAAGAGGATCCGTGCTCTTAACCCCTGAGCCATCTCTCCAGCTCCAGCTGGTTTTTTAGGAAGTTTGTCATTATGTACCTGGCCTTAAATTCACTATAAAGACAAGGATGGTCTTGAAATTGTGGTGATTATCCTGCCTCAGTGTCCTTAGTGCTGGGATTACAGGTACATGCCACCATACCTGGCTTCAAAGATCGAATGTTTAAAAAATGGGATGAAGTTATTCAACTTCCAAGAATTAGGACCATACATACTATGCTCTTTCCTCACAGGGTGTGTGTATCCAGCTAAACTGCTGACAAGGCAACAGGTTCATTGAGCAGAGCTCTGGCCTTCAGACAAAACAAAAGAAGACCCCACCCCATTGCCCCCCAACAGGAGGGTATCCAGGCAAACAAAAAGGGATGCCCATCCAGCCCCAACCCACATACATACACACCTTCTGTGAAAGGAAGGACTTCTTCAGGAGCTACAAACTTGTGAAATGAATCTTCTTCACTGGGGAACTAGAAAATAGAAAAAAGATATATATTTTCAAAAGAGCTCCAGCAATTCCACTCCTAGATATGTATCTAAGGCAAATGGAAATGTATGACCCACAGAAGATGTTATACAAATGTTTAAAGCAGCACTATTCACAGAGGCCAAAAGGTAGAGCTCAGATAACCATCAATAAGTAAATGGTTTACTAAACCATGTTATGATTTAGCCTTGAAGGGGAAGAAAATGCTGACATATGTTAATAAGTATGAATTAATCTTCAAGATATTCTAGTATGTGATAAAGTTGAGATACAAAATGTCATGTAATGTATGATTTCTTTTATGTAAAGTATCCCAAACTGGCAATTCCATAGAATAGGTTAGTAATTACTAGGAGAAAGAAAGGGGATTAGATAGGAAGTGATTATTTAATCGAGCTAGGATGTCTTTCTGGGATGACTAAAAGGCTTGAAGCTGGAGAATGATGGTTAAACAATGCTGTAAATGCACTAAATATCACTAAATTGTATGTTTACAATGGTAGGTTGGTTTTTCCCTTGTTGGATTCACTGTCACTATGCCAATATTACAACTAACTAAATAAAAAAGCCTGATTCTTAAATTTAGTCTTTAAGAGTTGGCCCAAACTCAGAGGATATCTGTTCTCCCAGATACTTCTTTGGAACTGGAACTGTGCTCTGAGTCAGGCTTCACTCACATTTTTATTCAAACTGGTTTCTTCAGCTTCACTGGGGAAGTAAGAGTTTGCATCTACCCTTTACTTAACGCATCATCCTTCTCCTTCATCCCTAGTTCTAGAATATCTCATTCTAGGTCAAGCATCCTTCCTAGTCTTCACTGTGAGCAATGAAGACGGCTCTCTTTGATATGTTAATTATCAAGCATACCCACATTCATTATCTTTTTGGGTGGAATACTAAACAGAGGCTCCCGGAAACGTCCCATCACAAGACACAAGTTCACAGATGAATTTGCCAAGGTTAATTCAAAGTCATTAGTCCAGATTACGTCCATTTTATAAAGTCATCTCTACAGTTGAGCAGCTCTACTGGAGTTACCAAGGAAATTCGACCTGGGTTCTTGCTCTTGCTGCATCAGCTCAAACTGCCATGGTCTGATCCAGAAACACATCTGGAAATTCGAGTTGAACAGGTACTAGCAGTGTTTCCATCAGTACTCAAAGGACACAGCCATCACTAAATTGGATTAAGGGACCTTTCTTGAATGGATTACTCAAGACCATCTATCCAGTGAAAGAGATCATGCACGTAAATAAAAAATTTTAAGTCCTTTAAAAAAAAAGGTAAGCAGGCATAATGTCAAACACTTAATTTCAGCACTCAGGGGGCAGAAGCAGGAAGACCCCTTTGAGTTCAAGGCCAGCCTGATCTATATTGGGAGACACTGTCTTCAAGGAAAAAAACAAATCAAAACAAAAATTCTGTTATGTGACTTTCACCTCACTAAAAAAAAGAATGCACAGACTTGTAAGTAGATTGCTTTCATGGAAATAGTTTTTGTCCCTGATGAAATGACTGTTCATTTAACAACTGTTTATATTCGGGGTGCAGTGATAGGATTTGAACCAATGGCAGAAAAAGGAGTTTATGATCATAGTTTCAAACTGCATGGCATTTTCAGAAATGTCTAGAGCAATGGAGAGTGACAGCAACTGTACCCACAGGGCCATTTTCTGTGTCATGTTATCCTGATGTTACAATCTTGACTTTCTAAAGGTAACAGATTACAGCAGTCAATTGTGTTTCTGGCTCAAGATCTCTGTGGCTCTTCTTAGCCTGTGGTGGATCAAATCCACTAAGCAAGGAACACATAAAAAGAAAATGCAGAATAAGTTGAAGACCAGAGTTTGGGCCTACACCTGGCTTCCTCTTCTCTGCCGACTACCAACTAAGGACAAACTGACATACCTGGGGGGAAAGCTTGAACATGGGTGCACACACGATGAGGGGGGTAGAATGGTGCTTTGCTGCCAATGCTAGAGTATGAGTTCCGGCCACGGCTCTCAAGGCACCGTTGGCCAGGATGGTCTTTGTACCGATGATCACCTTTAATGAAAAGAAAAATGTGAGCCACCCTGGGGAAGAGTCCTAAAATGCCCACTGGCTGAGGCATCTTGGAGGGCTAACAGGCCAACAGGGGAAAAGGGGATCCTAGGTTCAGTAGTACCAAGTTCTAGCTTTGTGTAGGAAAGAAAGAACACAGCAAGGGATGGCAAGCTGCATCCCCCTGCCCCTATCTTTCCTGCAAACCCACATGCCACACCTCCTGAGAAGCCAGGAGCCCTGGTGATTGCCACCTACCCTTCCCACACTCTTAGTCAATCCCTAACAACTAACACTCTTAGCTCAGTTCTACTTCATTCTTTTCAATTAGCCAAATGTAGAAGGTACTCCAAGAGAGGGTCAGTAATGCAGGAAGGGGAAACAGACTCAGCTAACAGATTAAAAAGGCCTAAGTATGTACTTTCAAAAGGTGCTAGAAACTCTCTTCTCTTTCCACAACATTGCAAGACAAGAAAAAGAAATCCTATTTCAGAAGCATAATCTTCATGAATTCAACACAGTAACTTCAAAGACAAGTACCTTGTTGACTCTTGACATAACAGCAAAAATGGCAGCATCAGTCATGACAGTTGTCTCGATACCTGCTTTGGACAAATTGACAGCCATTTCGTGTCCCTGCAAGAGGAAGGAAAGGCTGATGCTGGGAGAGTGAGACAGTGAAAAGAGCTCTTAGATGTAACGGAATCTAGAAGATTCTGTGATCTAGACATATCCAGCACACACTTTCCAAAAGAACACTCTTCTTTCTGCCTGTGGTATGCACAGTCTGGTGAGCCATAGGGACACTAATAAATATTACTCCACAGCAGCCCCAGAGCAGCCCCAAAACTGGAAATACAAGCACTTGCATAATCAAGCACAGCTAACAAGACAGCTCCTGGCTCATTATTTTCCAGCATCCTACATTCTTACATCTCTTCTGAAACCTATTATTTACTGAAGATTTGAGTGAGATCAGATCAAGCACCAGTCATCTCCAAGGTAATTTACCCTAAGAACCAGTATTCCTCTGTCTTTGGATCCATAATTTACACAGCTTTCTTAAAATAATGTTTAAAAATGTTCACAAGATGAGCAATTTGAAAATCCTCTTACTTTATTTTACCTTCTTAGTATCTTGATGTCATGCTTGTCATTCTAAGCAGGCTCAGACTCACTCATCCCTTCATCCCTTCTTTTTCCTTAGCAGCTCCAGCAAGCACTCTTACCTGACAGAAAGGGGCACACTCCGCCACAATGACATGGAACTTCCTCTTCCGGGCTGCCTCTCTGAGGAAGGCCTCAACCGTTCTGGAGAAGCCAATGGTCATGATCACCTCGTTGGAATGGATGTGCTCCAGAGCTTGGGCTGCAATATTCTCCATTGTGCCTTCTGCAACGACAGTTTTGCCAGGGCAATGTGAAACTGCCATGCTTCACTCCAGGCAAATATGTCAGCAAGTTAGAAAAGGGAGCCTGCCCTTCACATTTACCATCCCCTGGCAGACCCTGGAATCACCGGGGTTAATATGCTTGAAGGAAAACATCCCAGTTTCTTAAAACCCTCTATCTTGGGGATCCTCTCCCTCCTGTCTCCCAGCAGCACCTTACTTGTCAGTGACCTCACCACTGTGCAACTAGCTCCTTACCAGTGCTTTAGAGGACCATGAGGTCAGCCCTCTGGGAAATCTAACATACTAACTATAGAATAAACAGATCTCCTAAAAGAACTCTTCCTCCAAAAGGTGGCCACAACACTCATCTGAGAGAGGGATGCAAAAGAAAAATAGAGGAATTCAGAAGCAGCAGTTTAAGGTACAGATAGCATCTAGTTTTTATCCTCTGAAGAACTCAGATTATAATGAAAACGGTCAGGTCTCTTTGAAGCAAGGAAGATGGAAGTGGTGCTTGTGTGTGTAAAAATTCAACAGCAGTGACATGGCAGAGGGCAAAGGTGCTCGCCAGTCAAACCTGGAAGCCCGAGTTTAATCCCTGGAATTCACATAAAGGTAGACAGAGAGACATGATTCCACAAAGTTGTCCTCTGACCTCCACATGTAAGGCACACATGTTGTCTCCCCAACACCATGCACATGTACACATATTTTTTTTTTTTTTTTAACTCCAAGACAAAGTTCAGTGAAAAAATTCTTTAAAATATGGCTTCAGGGAGTTAATTTTCCTTTTGCAGTGCTGGGAATAAAACTCAGGACCTCAGACATGGTGTTTTTCCACTGGGCCACATCTCCAGAAAGTTCATTATCTTTTTTTTTTTTTTTTTTTTTTTTTGAGACATGGTCTCTGGAACTCACTACATAGACCAAACTAACCTCGAACTCATCGAGATCCTACCTGTTTCTGCCTCTGAGTGCTGGGCTTAAAGGTGTTCACCACTATTCAGAGCCCAAGTGCATTTTCTTTAAAATGAACATAAGGCTCTGCTCTAAAAGAATCTCTGCCACAATGGACCTATAAAGAATGGATCTGTTACTTTAGTCCTGCCGCCTGTTCCATTCATGCCTAACAGGTTCCTCTGGGAACCAAAGGACTCATAATCTTGCCCATCCCTCTTAATGAATAACTTCTAGGGCTTCTGCTTCCTCATCAGCGTGCAACCTGTGTTGTCCACTCCATGATCAGACCTCTTACCCAGCTCCACTAGCAGCTCATTAATCGCCTCAATAATGTTGGACTTAAGTGGGGCATACTGGATGCTGAAATCTTCACTCAAGCCTCCGGATGTCAGGAGCTTGTGCAGGGACTCCTGCTGATCGCTCTCGTCACTGCGTCCGTGTAGTCTAAGGAGGCAAACGAGACCCAAAGAGGAAAGTGGGGAGGGGTTCTCAGGTTGGCCACGGAGGCTGCCCAGGTACTGAGGGCACATAGGAAAAAGTGTCGCTGGGGACAACCCCGAGCCCAGGCCGTGAGCCCGACCTGCCATACTCCTCCCGGATGATCTTGAGAACTCTCCGCACCATGTTGCCCACGGTGGTCTCGGAGGGCTGCGCGGCCGCCATCCTCCTGCCTTCTCTGCGGATCAACTCCATCAGCTCCCCTGTAACCCAAAAGACACGGGAGTGAGGGGGCCGGCCTGGGTGAGGTCCGGGTGCGTGGTCTTCCCGAATGGAAAAGGGTCGAGCAGAGTGGGGCTGGGCCGGCCTCACCCGCGTTGCTCCAGCGGTGGTCGGTGATGAGACGGCGCAGCAGCCCCAGGGTCTCCCGAGCCATGTCCTCGGAGCTGCGCTGCCCGCCACCCCTCTTCAGGATCTCCACGAAGCTCTCGATCCTCCCGGACAAGTCCGAGCCCTTCATCTCCGCGCCGGGCATTTCTACAGCAGCCGCCCGCGCCGCGGGAGGCTCGCCTGACAGACCACAGAGTTCCACTTCCGGGGCGAGAGAGATCCACTTCCGCTCAGTGAGGCAAATTCGAGTTTGGGAAGTCGTAAGCCCGCCCCCTCCGTCTGCTGGAGCCAATGAGAAGCGGGGAGCTCGAAGCGTTCCGTCCGGACCGGAGGCGCGCCGCCCGGAAGTGACGGCCGGAAGCGGCTTTTCCTGAGTGCTGTGCTGGGCTGCATCTGGGTGGCCCAAGCGGCCAGTGTTCTGTTGCTATGGGAATGGCAAGGCGCGCTTCCTCCCTGTGACCCCGCTGCGCTGAGCTGGTTGCGGCCCGGATTCCCGGCCCCGCGGCATCTGGACTACCCGTGTCCCCTCCCTGGCTGTTAGAGCGCGTCCAGGGCTGGGCCTGATACGGTGTGAGCCCAACCTTCCGGGAGGCTCCAGTGCGCACCGACGTTATCTTTTTTCCCCCTGGGAGCTGGGAATTGAACTTAGGGCCTCACACGTGCTTCACCAGCGCGCTCGACCACTGAGCGACTGTCGTCCCAGCTCTTTTTTGCCTTTATATTTCCTCCGTATAGGAAGGAATCAGGAATGCGACTACCTACCAAAGAGATTCCAAGTAGTAATGATGATGTCCTCCAATTTGGACAGACTTGCCCTCCTACAGAAGCCGGAGAGCATACACATTGTAATAAGAGCTACTGCTTACTTAAAGCTTACTCAAGTGTGTGTGTGTAAATTGTCTTATTCTCGTACACCTTATTGAGATAAATGCTCTTATCCCCATTTTACAGACTGGGAAACAGACTGAAGACATAAGCAGTTTGGGAGGACATAAATCCATATTTAAGTCCATGTTGTCAGACTCCAAAATCCTCATTCAGAATCTCTATTAAAATGAAATTCTCAAAATTGGGGACTAGAGAGATGGCCCAATGATTAAGAACTCTGGCTGCTCTGGCAGCGGACCCAGGTTCAGTTCCTGACATCCACAGGGCAGCTAACAGTCTTTGGTAACTCCAGTTCCAGGGGATTAAACACCTTCTGGACGACACAGGCATTATATGCACGTAGTGCACTTACATGCAGAACACTTCATACACGTAAAAACTTTTTAAAATTTTTTAAAAAGTTGAATCCTTAGGTTGCACAGTCTTTTAAGACTTTTCTTAGACAAATTGTCTTCCAAAGAGATCAGTATCAAAATAACACAAAGATAATATAGGAAAATCTGTCATGAACCTAAAAATCTGTTATAATTTGTTAGCAAATGAAATCCAGCAATACATTAAAAAGAATAATATTTAGGAAGTGAAATTTAAACCTGAGATGCAAAGCTGGTTCAATGTGGGGCAAATTAGTCAATGTAATACATCATATTAATGACCTAAAAAATCACATGTTCATATTAATTGATGCAAAAAAAGCACTTGACAAAATTCAGGGTCCAATTATGATTTAACTCGGAAAGCTAAGAATAGAAGAGAACTTCTTCAACTTCATAACTACAAAAATCACAATAGTGGAAAACTGCTTGGGGCTAAGATCAAGAACAAGACAAAGATATCTACTGACATCACGCCTGTTTGACATCATAAGCAAAGTCCTAGACCACGAAGTAAAGCAAGGAGAGGAAATTAAAAGCATACAGGACCGACAGAAGGAAGATTTCCCTTATTCACAAATGACATGATTATCTTCGTAGAAAATGCCAATGAATGAGCATCATCATACAAACCCCCTAGAACTAATTAGTGAGGTTAACTAACATGAAAGGTCAACGCACAAAAACGACTCCTGTTTCTCTATACTGGCAGTAAAAAATCAGGAATTAAAATTAAAGCAAACTGGCTTTAAAAAGTCATATGATAGTTGTTAGTTTTGTGTGTAAATTTTAAAATGCCTTTAAAAGTGCCTTCATTTTCATACTTGCTAGTACTTAACCAATTTGGGACATGTCAACTCAGACCTCTGGGGAATAGGTGAGGGCAGGGATGCAGGGGTCCAGAAACGAGAGAGGTGTGCCTCCTGCAACCCACAGCCCTTGGGAAAAGGAGTAGGAGAAAACAAACACGGACACACGAAGTGGATGGATGGATAGATAGATAGATAGATAGATAGACAGACAGACATACATGAAAAAGAATTTATGTGGGAGTATATATTAATCTCACAAAATGTTAAATTTCATAAATATAGAAAATTAATTGGGGGTTGGGGTAAGAGTTATTATTGCTATAGTTTGCTTTAGTCATTTTCTGGTTGTTGTGACCAAATAAATACCTGACATAACTTCAGGAAAGAAGGTTTATTTTATTTTTAATTGATTTATGAGTAGGAGGGGGTGGTGCATGCCATGGGACTTGCATGTAGAACATGGGACAACTTGCAGGAGTCAGTTCTTTCCTTCCACCATAAGGGTTCCGGGGATCAAAAACTCGGGTTGTCAGGCTTGGCAGTAAATGCTTTTACCCATTGGGCCATCTTGCCAGCCCAGGAAGGGCTTTTACTCCGCTTTGAGGGCAGAGTCAATCGTGGTAGGTGAGATATGGCAGAATGCATCACAGTGGGAAAGGGATGGTGACAGAAGTGTGCGGCTGCTGGTCCCACCATATCCACAGTCAGGAGCAGAGAGAGATGAACACCCATGCCTTGCCCCCTTTCTCTTTTTTACCTAGTCCAGGACCCCAGCCCAGGGCGTGGTATCCTCTGCGATTAGAGTGTGCTTCTCGTCTCAATTAATCTACTCTAGACAATCCCTTACAGACATGTCCAGAGATGTGTCTCCAAGTGGCTCTAGATCCCATCAAGTTGACAATCTTGGATCTATAATTTTGCAAGATGAAAAGGGCTCTAGAGATAGAGGGTAGTGAGTGGCTCTACTTTACAGCAATGTAAAAGCTCTTCATAACACTCAACCGTACACTTGGGAGAATTAATTAATTAATTAATTAAAAGAAGAGCCAGCACGATAGTAAAGTGAATAAAGGTGCTTGCCACTAAGCCTGATGATCTGAGTTCTGTTCCTGGGACCAACGTGGTGGAAAGGGAGAGAGAACTGTGTCCTATGAGTTGTTCTCTGACCTCCACAGACATGCTGTGGCATGTGCGCCCTCACCCACACTCCCACAATAAATAACTGTAAAAAGAGCTAAGTGGTATATGCTTATTTTATCACAATCTTAAAATGTATTTTTTTAACTAAAATTCTTGCTATCATCACATCGATGTGTGTGGTCTTTACTCCATTTTCTTACTTCTATGACAATCAAGAATGACTACTGTTCTAGTTACTTTCTATAGCTGTGACAAAACACTCTGACCAAAACCAACTTGGATAGGAAAAGGTTTATTTGGGTACAGCATAGTTCATCATCAAGGGAAGCCTGGGCTGGAATTCAAGGCAGGAACTTGGAGCACAGACCATGGAGGAACACTGCTTACTGAGTTGCTCCCCAGGCCCATGCTCAGCCTGCTTTCTTATACCACAAGGACAACTTGACCAGGGTTGGCACCACCCACAGTGAGCTGGGTCCTTCCACATCACTCAACAATCAGAGAAATGCCTTACAGACCTGACCACAGGCCAGTCCAATGGAGGAAATTCCCCAGCTGAGGTTCCCTCAACCCAGGTGTGTCAAGTTGACAACTAAAGCTATCCAGCACAACTACTAAACTATATCTTTGTTTGTTTGTTTGTTGAGATGGGTCTCATATAGCCCAAGCCAGTCTTGAATTCCCGGTCCTTTTACCTCTACCTATCTCCAGAGAGCTGTTATTACAGGCACATGTCAGTTACATCAGCTACATTTTGATAGGTATTTCTTTGCTTTGTAAGATATAAATATCTGTAATTCCCAAATAACAAATTCCTTAGTTTGCTTGCTTTTATGTATATGAAAGCATGCTCAAACTCAAAAACATTATATATTATAATGCATAAACATAATCTTTTTACAAATTTCCTTTTCATTCAGTATAACATTCCTAAATTCGTGTATGTTGGTACATGCAGTTCTTTTTTGCTATTGCATAATATTCTACCACAATTTATGCATTCATTTTTCTTTAGATATTTTGAGTATTTCCAGTCCTTAGGGAGGATTATATACTATAAATACTTTTGTGTATAGCTTGACATTACTATAATTGGAACAACTGGATCATAAGCTATATGAACATTCAACTTCACAAGTAGGTCAAGTCTTCCAAAGTGGTTAAATTAATGTGTGCCCCTTCTAGTAATGTTTTTGTGCTTCACCAAGGTATTACCAAACATTTTCTTTGTAGAAGGTTGGGAAGATATTTCAGTATTGTTTTGATTTTCATTTTCCTGCTTGCTAGTGATGTTCATGTTTTTCCATGTTTATCATCCAGTGGGACTTAGGGACTGCAGAGATGGCTCAGTTGGTAACGTGCTTGTCACACAAGCTTGAGGACTTGAGTTTGATCCCCAACATCCATGTAAGGTGGTGACACACACTTGTAATACAAGCCTGGGGAAGCGGAGCCGGTCAGGTCCCCAGGACTAACTGGCCAGTCAGCCTAGCCTTCTTGGTGGACCCTGGGCCAAATGAGAGACATTGTCTCAAAAACAAGGGCCTGGCACCTGAGGAACGACACCCAAGGTTGACCTGTGGCCTCCACATGCACACGCACACATGAGTACACACACCTGCATGCATATAAATGGACACAAACAAGAAGAAATGGAACTTAGTGGGAGGTGCTTGGAAGCATTTGGAACTTCTGCATTTGGAAGGAATTACAGTGGTTGTCCAGGACCCTCAGCTAGCTCTCCTCAGAGCCTTATTAATGGAGTATAATAAAGATCCTCTCCCTCTTGATGGAATTGTGATCTCTTCCTCCTACATGTGTTCCTGCTGTTGTGACATCATCCACCATTAGGTGACCACCAGAGGCCAATCCTTCCCCCACTCTTGCCTGATTTGGGGTTTTGAACCTCCAGAACTGTAAGCTAAATAAATGCCCTTTCTTCATGAAATTAGCCTGCCTTGGGTATTCTGTTATAATAACAGAAACGAGGTAAATAGATCTACTTTGGTGGGGTTTAAAATACATCTTCCAGGGCTGGAGAGATGGCTCAGCAGGTAAGAGCACTGACTGCTCTTGCAGAGGACTCAGGTTCAGTTCCTAGCACCCATATGGTGGCTAACCACCATCTGTAACTCTAGTTCCAGGGGATCTGATGCCTTCTTCTGACCTCTGCTGGCATTGTATGACATAGGTATACTTATGTACATGCAGGTAATACACTCATACACATAAAATAAAAATAATAAATAAAATATTAACAAACACACACACCCCTTCCATCCTTCCATGGGCCAGCAAGATGGTTTCCTGGGTAAAGGTGCTTGCCATCAACCCTTTTAACCTGAGTTCAATCCCCAGTACAGAGAACCAGCTCTTCCAAGCTGTCCGCTGATCACCACGTGGGTGCTGAGGTACATGCACCCATGCACACACACGCACAATAAATAGAGATGTAACTAAAAATACCTTCTAATAGATTCTTGGCATTTTAAAACTGTAGTCTGTATACTACTCTTTCAGTATTTTTGTTTTAGCATGGAGGTTGGAGAACAGCTTCTGGGAGTCCGTTCTCTCCTTCCACCAGATGGCTTTCAGGGATTGAACTCAGGGTGTGAGACTTGGCAGCAACTGACTTTACCCACTAGGTCACCTTGGTGGCCAGTAATGTATTTTTCAAAATACTTTCTGTCACTCTATTTAGTCTGTTTTCTTACTCATTTTGAGACAGGACAGAATTTTTATGTTAAGGTGCTCAAAGGTATTGACCTTGCCTTTCATAGTGAATGCCTTGTGTCTTATTTAAGAAATTCTTCCCTGATCCAAACTCAAAAAGAAGAATCTCTATTTTCTTCTAAATATTATATTTATATTTTATGATGTGAGGGATTGAGCATATTCTGCCTCTAAGTTATACCTCTGTCATCTTCTAAATACTTGTAATTTGTCTCAGTATATAACCTGGGATTATTCTTTATGTGGGTGGAATATAGTAATCCAGTTGCTCTTTCCACTGTTCCTCCAGTGACTTCCACTGTCGTCAACTGTCAAGCTTTCATAATGTATGAGTCCATTTGGGGGCCCTCTGTTTTATTTAATTGGTAAATTTGCCTGTTCCTAAACAAATCTGACGTTTTCTTAACTATTGTCTTGCTCTCTAGTTGGAATTTCCTTGCCCATTTCTTTTCCTTTAAAGCATCTTGAGTGATTTGGGGCTTTTGTTTTTCCATGTACATTTTAGAAACAACTTGTCTATTAAAAAAAAAACTCGCCATTGAGATTTTGACTGGAAGAATGAATGGAAGAAAAATTGGCATCTCTAAGCTAGTAGGTTTTCTTATCCATGATCACGGAGTGTATTTCCATTTATTCCAGGCTTCAGTGTTTTTCAGTAACATTTTCTGATTTTTCTCCATACAGGTCTTTCATGTCTTGTGTAAGATATATCACTAGATGCCTTCTATGCTTATCACCATGATCAGAGCTCTTAACCACTGAACCATCTCGCTAGCCCCTGGTTTATGTTTTAGAGATAGGGTCTTACTCATTCCTACTTGCTCTGGAACTCACTACAAACTTGTGGTAATCTCCCAAGTGCTGGGATTATAGGAATGTGCCAGAAAGATGAAAAAGTTACTGCTCCTGTGTATTTCTTCTCATGAGTTGTTAGCCACATGGCTTGCCCCTTTTAAATTTCTATTTAATTTTGGATATATTTATTATTAGTGTTGTTATTACTTATGTCTTTATGCAGTGCTCGGGTTCAAACCCAGGGCCTTCTCCATGTTAAGCAAGCACTCTACCTCTAGGCTTCATATCAAGCCCCAAGGTTGCCCCTTTTTTTAAAATGTGCTATATGGCAGACACAGTTACCTATTCAATATTTCTTTCATTCTTATCTTATTAGCACAACTGACTCTGGTGTTTTGTTTTGTTTGTTTGAGGCAGGGTCTCCCTATAGCCATAGCTGGCCTGGAACTTACTATGTAGACCAGACTAGCTTCCATCTCACAGAGATCTGCCTGCCTCTGCCTCCTGAGTGCCGGGACTAAAGGTGTGCTGCACCATAATGGGGCTGTGGAAATGAGGCAGTGGATAAAAGCACTTGCTGCACAATCCTGATCACCTGAGTTTGAGTTCCCAGAACCTACATAAAAGCTGGATGTAGTGCTGGGAATCCCAGAGCACCTGCAGGAAATGAGAAGTGAAGAAAGGAAATGCTAGAAGTTCACAGGTCAGGTGGCCTGCGTTACGAAGGGGCAAAGAAATCCCGTCTCAAAAAAAGGTGGAAAGCGAGGACCAACACCTAAAGGTTGTCCTCTGATCTCCACACAAGTGCCATGGCACGCACATCTGCACACACACACATACACACACACACAAAGTAACAATATAGGAAATGTTTAATGATAAGAACTGTTGACAACATATTACATTTAAAAGGCAGGTGGCTTATTAGCCCTTGTTTGCAGGGTTGTTTTGTTTTTGAGGAGGTGTCTGCTGTATGCCAGGCTGACATCAGACTCCCTTTGTAGCTGGTGCTGGTCTTGAATTCCCGGCCCTTCCGCCTCCATCTTCCAAGCGCTGAGCTTGCAGGCAGGCACCTCCATGTCCATATCTGCACATAGGCACTCTTGAAAAGAGTTTGCAAGTCTCTTTCAAAACCAAAAATTAACACAAATGACCCAGCAATCAAATTTTTGGCCATTTATCCTAAAGAACGAATGTCATCACATAGCCACTTGTTCAGGAACATTCACAGAAGCTTTTATTCATAATAACCAAAGACTGGAAAATACACGAACATCTTACAATTGTCAAATATTAAAATAAACTATAGTGCATTGTGTTGTAGAATACTGCTCGGTAATGAAAAGACTATTACACGCACTTAGGTGCCCCTCATGACATTACGCTCAGTTAAAATACTATTCTCCAACTGGGGAGATGGCTCAATCAGTAAATGCAAGTGTGAGGACCTGGGTTTGATACCAGAAACCCATATGCTGCACATTTTGCACACGCCTGTGATCCCAGTGCTGGGGAGGAGGAGACAGGAGGATCCCTGGGGCTTCCTGGCCAGCCAATGAGAGACCATATCTCAAAGAAGGAAGATGGTGTTCCTGAGCATGACACCCAAGATCGTCCTCTAGCTTCCATGTGCACCTGTATACACACAAATACGCGCACAGACATACATGCGCACATAAAAGTATTTTCAAAAGTGTGCATAGTGCATAATTCCATTTATGTAACATTTGTGAAATATAATTATTGAGATAAAAGAATAGATTGGTAGTTACTCGAGAATTAGGGATGGGGGATGGGTGTGATTTTACAGGAATAACACAAAGAAATCTTGTGATAGTACTGTTAAGATTCTTGATTGTCCTTATGTAAGGCATGATCTCTGTCTCTGTCTCTGTCTCTGTCTCTCTCTCACAGACACACACACACAGAAGGAGGGAGACAGAGACAGAGACAGAGACAGAGAGAGAAAGAATAACTGATAAAATCCGAGTAAGCTCTATGGATTGAGCCAATATGAAGTTCTTGGTTTTGATCTTGTATCAGAGTTACATAAGATGTCACCATCACCATGGAAAAGACTGAGGGAAGCAAGGATGAGAGAAGGGTGTCCTTTCCTTTGCAACCTTCTGAGAGTCTACAATTATTTCACAATCAACAGTTTAAAAAACATTATTTTTGCAGTGCTGAGAATCGTACCCAAGACTTCATACATGCTAGGCAAGCACACTTCTACTAAGCTACACCTACAGCTCCAACAGTGAAATTTTAAATAGGAATTTATAAAATACATATATATATTTCAATTCATATAAATGAAAATTAGAATGTATTATATTGCAGCATAGTCAAGTGTTTACGTTTTTATCATATATTTCCTTATTACTGATGTATATGTGTATGATGTGTGGTACTTGCCTGACATGGAACTTGTGTGAGTTAAGTTCTCTCTTTCCATCGTGTATTCTAGGCATAGAACTCAGGACATCAGGCTTGCATGGTAAGCACTTTTACCTGCTAAGCTATCTCACTGTCCCAGTGATCAATTTTTTTTAACCTAACCTATAATTGTTAAATGATGCTATGCTAAAGTAATTTTTGCTTTGTGCATGTATATGTTCATGTGTTTGCATGTGCATGTGCACATGTGTTTGGAGGCCAGAGATGGATGGCAGGTATCTTTCTGAATTGTTCTCTGTCTTTTTTGGGGACAAAGACTCTCACTGAACATCGAGCTTGCTCCCAGGGAATCACTGTCCCCAGTGTTAAGATCACAGGCATGTGCCAGCTTTTATGTGGGTGCTGGGGACTGAATTACAGTATTTTTAAAAGCAGGGTACAACCTGGGCATGGTGGTGCATACCTTTAACCCCAGTACTCAAGAGGCAAAAGACAGGAAGATCTCCGTCAGATGGAGGGCCAGCCTGGTCTACATAGTAAGTTTCAGGTCAGCTGAGGCTACCTGAAGGAGACCGTGTCTCAAAAATAAATTTTCTTTTAATCAAGGTACAAAAATAGTATATTGGTAGGGCCTCAATTTCATACACACACACACACACACACACATACACACACACACACAATGAGCATATATGTACATACATGGGTAGAATGTGTATGTATATATAGATGTTAAGTGACCGTCTGGCTAGTATGATTACAGGCTTACCAAACTCTTAAATTATCCCCAAACAATTCTCTCCCTTTTCTATGAAGTATTCAAATAGAAATTTAGCTTGGAGTGGGGCCAAGGAGGCTGGAGAGATGATTCAGCGGTTAAGAGGACTTACTGGTCTTGATAGGACGAGGTTCAACTCCCAGAACCCACATGGCAGCTAACAACTATCCATCACTCCAGTTCCAGGGGAACTGGATGCTCTCTTCTGACCTCTGTGGGCATTGCCTGACACAGGTGCACTTACTTACATGCGACAATACATTCTTACACGTAAAAATAATAAAATATTTTTAAAAAGAAATTTAGCTAGGCAAATGGTCACCTAAAATAAAGACTGCATTTCTAATCTTAGCAAGCAGATGTGCCCGTGTGACTGTGCTCTTGCTAATGGGAAGGCTTGACCCTGGGTTGTTCCGTGAACCTTCCCTAGGAGAATGCTGGGATGTGTCCCCTTCTCTTCCTTGCTCCATTTCTGCTCTGCTGGCTGGTTGGATGCAGATGCAAGCCATATCATAGGAATGGCAGATTGGTGAGCTGGCAGAAGCATGTGCACCCTGAGGTCTCTGAGGAGTACAATTCCCCTGCCAGCCTGGACTGTTTGTTTTTGGACTTCATGTAACTGAGAGCAAAATAAATTTGGATTTTGTCAAAGTCACTTCTTTCTATTTTGGGGTTTCCATCACTTTCAGTCACACCTAATCCTAATGAATGCAAGTGGTTTGTTTTTAAGTTTATGAACTGTTCTGTGTTCTCCAAAAACATTTACAATAAATGCAGTCCACTTATAATCAGAAGTAAAAGTTGTTTGTAAGAAAAAAGAAAAATAAGAAATTCTTTAACAGGCTCATTCTCTCAACTAGAAATAGGATAATATTGACCAGTCTTACAGAGCTCCCTTAAATGCCTCCATTTCAAATATTCCAGACACCTGTCTTTCTCAGATAAGTTTCCTGGACTTAATTTGGTGATAAGGTCACTAACCGTGATAACTTTCAACCTGAGGCAGCTCCAAACCTCTGTGCCTTTCTCCTCCAGGGCTAGAGATTCTCTTTCCACAGGTCACTTCCTTTTCCTGAAAGGCTTTGACTCAACACTTGGGCATGCAAATCCATCAGTGTTTTTATCTTTCTTGATTGTTTTGCTGGATAAGTCTTGTCTCTACGCAACCTGAGAACAAGTGCTATTGTCGGGGACACCTGTTGTTTTTGTCCACCCTGCACCCACTTTCCGCTGGGAATTGCCCCTCCTTGTCCCATGTGATTTGGGTGGAGCTGTCAATCCAGCACCTCCTGGCATCCCCAGGGGCCTTTAACCACAGACATGACACACACACCAGGTCCGCTCTATCATCTCACTTCTGCACAAATTGGGGTGCGATGTCATTCAATTCTTCCCTGCCACTTGCCATATAGAGGAGAAAGAAAGTTTCTTTCCTCTAGATTATCTCCTACTGACTGTCAGGAACCACCTTTCCTGCCTCATGGAGAAGAGTTTGGTCTGGTTTAGGAGAAAGTCAAGTAACTGCCCCAGAAGAAGAAAGCTAGGCATTGACTGGAGGGAGCTAGGAAGGGAGAGCCAAGTCCTAGAGTGATGAATTGTAAATGAACTGGTGGTTTGAAACAGGCTGATCCCAGCTCTTAGATCTAGCCAGGACTGAAGGTAGAGTCCCTATAGACATCTCAACAACTTAAGTCCAAATGACTGGGGTCTTGGCTAAGCTTCACTTCTGTCCCGCAAGGAACCCCACACCACTCTCAGCCAAAGTAGAAGTTCAATCTTCTGTTGCATCTGCTGAGCTAGAAGCTTGTCTTGGTCTAAATGTGGATTTATATTTTGTGGAATCTGGTTCTGTCTCCTTGGAGAGAAATATTAATGACAGACTCAGAGCTTGTGATTAGTAAAAACTACTCACCAGAGGCTGCAGAGATGGCTCAGTGGTTAAGAGCACTGACTGCTCTTGCAGAGGACCCATTTCAGTTCCCAGCACCGACATGGAAGCTAACAACCATCTGTAACTCCAGTTCCAGGGGATCTGACACCTTTTTCCGGCCTCTGCAGGCATTGCATGACACGGATACACTTACATACTTGCAAGTGATACACTCAAACACATAAAATAAAAACTCCTCCCTGATTGTAATTTCCCATTGTGAATCAACAGCCACTCTTCACAGGTTAGTATACTATGCCTCTTGATCTCCTTCATTACCAAACACCCCACAGAATATAGAAAACAGCATCATCTGTTCATTACGTTTCATAGGACATGGTCTTTGGGTTAAAATCCTTATCTCTTCTTTCTTCTTTCTTTTGGTATTTACAGCCAGCCCTATGACCAGGGCTGGCTCTGATCAGATCAGTTATTTCAAACTGACAGGTTTGTTCTGCTACGTGAGAATGTACCAAACACACAGGCAGCCAAACACAAATAGGATCTATGATTCTGGGGAAAAAATGTGAAGACCAGGTCCACTAACCAGGTATTTCTTCAGGTGTGGCGGCAGTAAATTGAACAGTTAGCCACGTAGAAGTTGGGGTGTAGAAATCAGGCAGAGCGCCACAGGTCTGGCCCTTACCAACTGGGTGAACTTGCTTGTTGGAGATACCAGTGGGAGTGGCAACATTGACAGATGGTAACAATTCCTAGGTGGAAATACTGGTGTTGGTAGAGGGCAGTCTGGATGATTTTGAAACATTGTGATGTCGCTGATGAACTACTGAAACTTTGTAGAAAATTGAGCCTTAGAGCCTAGATGAATTTTCAAAAATCTCTATAAAAGATGATTCTAATGGGTTTAATGAAGCCCTGATTGTAATTTCAAAGCCCAGATAATCAAGGCAAAAATAATGTCAACTTTCTTCTTTCAAGGACTTGTTATTGTACCTACCTAAGAACAGATCAGCACAGCAGCTCTGGGTGCCCGTGCCCTGGGTCCCAGCCCCTTCTTGCCTCTCTGCATAAGTGACACTCAATGACTGACTTGCAAATAGAGTCCACTGGCTACTCCCAGAGGCCCAAGGCTCCCCTCTCCCATCTGTCCCCCATCCCCATCGTTTCCTACCTGGGTTGATGCATGTGGCCAGGAACATCCCAACAACAGACAGTCCTTGTTTAACTTCAGAGTGGAGTTTCAGTAATTGGTTCTTGCCCTCCCCAAGCATGAAGGAAGGGTAGAGAGGAACCAGGAACAGAATGTAGGGGTGGGGCTCACAGAGCTGAGAATTGAGATCCAAGGGATGGTTCCATCCTGGGCTAACTTTCTATCTTAGGACTTGCATGACAGGGACATTATCCTACATGCTTCTGTATCCATGTTTACTGCCTCTTGATTCACAATAACATTAAGTCAGTTAACCTAGGCTCAGAAAGATAAATACAGCAAGTTCTCTGTCACATACAGACACTAACCTCCACTAACCTCTAATAGTCTCCCTGTAGCCCCTGATGACTTGGAACTAGCTTTGTAGACCAGGCTGGTCTCCATCTCATGGAGATCTGCCCACCTCTGCCTGGAGAGTGCTGGGGGCACGGGGGCGCGGGGGATGGACCGTCTACATGACACAGGACAGGACAATGACGATGGAGGGAGGGCTCAGCCACCAAGAATACTTGCTGCTCTTGCAGAAGACTGGAGTTCAGTTCCCAGCACCCACTTTGGGGTGACTCAGGTGGCTCACAGGGGGTCTGAAGCCCTCTTTTGGTCTCAGTAGGTACCCACACTCACGTGTGTTCACACACACACACATAAAAATAAATCTTCTTTTAAAAAGTGGAAGGGTCTGGAATACTGGGGGTGGAAGGGAAAGAGCAAAAGTAGGGGCAGGGAGCTGGGGAAAGACGGGGTCGGGGGGAGTGGCGGGGTGAGGACCAACCAGGGCTGAGAATGTAAGAAAATGCCATAATGAAACCTGCTACTTTGTAAGTTAGTTGTAAAAGAATGTCACACAATCCAAAAAGTCACAATGAAGCACTTGGTGAATGAAGAGCCCGTGTTGTGCCAGAGACTGTATTCTAGGGCTCTACAAGACCGATGTGATCTCAACATCTTCCACTTTGGGAGGGGTCTGGGGAAGAGGAGATGGGGAGGGAGAGGGGGCTCGTAGTTATCTTGAAATCCTCCTGCCTCAGCCTCCCAAGGGCTGTGATTACCGCTTGTGCTGTCACGCCTAACTTCACGCATCCGTTCATACAGAAGACCAGGTACAGAGCGGGTGAGCGCTTGTGCGGGGTTCCACGGTTATCAGGAGCAGAGCCTAGCTTCTAATGCAAGCTTATGTCTCCAGAGCCTTCCCCAACTCTCTGCTGGCCTGTTAGAGTGAGAGGAAGGGCCGTTCAGGGTTCCCACCAGGATCAGAGAGGTCTGCGTCCCTTATCCCTGTCACATGCCAGCAGATGAGACGAAGCTGAAGCTAAGGAATTGGGCAGCGGCCTCCTGAGCATCACTTTCGCATGGCTAGGATGCCTGCATACAAAGAGGTCCCTGGGAGCTGAGACAGAGGGGCCCTGGGAGAGTCTGGGCTGCCAGCCCCTGCCGCTGAAGAGGGAAGCAGGGACATCTCTCCTGGCTCATGCTGCCTGCCTGCTGTGGATGCTCCACAGGGTCCAGTGGTGGGTTGCACCCCGTGGGAAAGCGTTGGCCCTGGCCAGCCCGGGAGCCACTATGGTGCCGCCTCCTACCCACGACTTGGCTCAGCGGGTTCCCAAGCGGCTTGACTTCCTTCTCCACCCCCACCTCCCTTTGTCCCCAGGGAGCCAAGGAGGCCACTGATAAAATTGTCCCACAAGCTCCCCAAATCCCTTCCCCACACACCTCGTAGTCAGGCTTCCCCCGGGGAAAGAAAGAGGGACCCTCTAGCTCCCTAAAGCACCTCTGCCTCTGGGTCTGCTCAAGGCTGGCAGGCCCTATCCCATCCCTTTCCCTTCAGCTGCACTTGGAGGCTCCACTCTCCCTGCACTAGCAGGGCTTCGGGTATAGACTGTTGTTTTTGCAGCTGGGTTTGGGCGGAGCAACACGGGAAGGCTTTTGGGTACCGGCTGTCTGAGAAAGCCCCGAGCCCATATTCCCACTAGGGAAGGGGCTGTCTCCTCGGGCTAGTGACTGAACTTTCCTGAGGAGAGGGGATCCTGGGTAAGGCGCAGACCCAGAGTGTCCAGAGCCAGAAGAAGAGGCCAACCCGCAAGGCAGTGGGAACTTGGGGAGCCTGGGTGTTTCTGGAAGGCCTCTCTGTGAGCCACCCCCTCCCCTGGTGGGCTCTGTTTGCAACTGTCAATTGGAAATTCCCTCAGCCTCCACGTGCATCTGGGAGATGCTGGAAGCAAGCTTCCTGAAAGCAAATAACAAAAACAAAACAAAACAAAACACAAATCTTACTTACAGGACGGATTGTGGCAAAGTCAATGTTGGAAACTGCAAAGGATAAGAGAACCATCACTTATAACTCACACAAACATTCCTTATGAACATCTTGACACATCTCCCTGTAACCTATAGTTTTAAATTGTGGCAAAATATAGATCGCATAAAGTATATAGTCATGGGCCTCCCGTTGCTGTGTATTATGGTTTAAATATGAAATGCTCCCCACAGGCATATGCGCTGAATGCTCGGTCTCCGGTTGGTGGCGCTGTTTTGGGAAATTTTAGAAACTGGAAGGTGGGGCTAGCTGGGGAACATGGGTCCAGGGCAGGCTTTGAACCTGCCATCTGGTCCCTCCTCTCTTTTTGTTTCTTGTCCATCCTCCTCTGCCGCACTCTCCCATCTCTATTATGTTCCACCCAAATGTGCCAAGTGACCACAGATATAATCCTTAGAACAGTGAGCCAAAATAAATATCTCCTTTAAGTAGTTCTCTCAGGTACTTGGGTCACTATGATCCACACGTGACTAATGAATGCACTGTCAAACCTTCTCCACAGTCTATCTCCAGAACGGTTTGTCATCTCAAGTTGCAACTCCGTCCCCATTAACTTCCCCCAGCACCTGGAAATCACCCTTTACTCTAGGAACCTCTATGTGAAATCACACGTGTCTGACTTACGTCACTTAGAATAGCTTCAAAGTTCATCTCTGCTGTAGCATGTGTCAGAATTTCCTTCCTTTTTAAGGTCAAATAATATTCCATGGTGTGTCATATTTTGTTTATCCCTTCTTACTCTATTTTTTAACACAATAAAGATGACTTAGTAGATATCGGGACTCTTACTCAGGTGTTGCCATGTGATTAAAAACACACTTTTTCCCCCCAAACACACTTTTTAATGTTTACTCTAATTCCTTGTACAGATGAAACTAGAGTACTGTATTTAACTTATCATTTATTATGGAGTAACAAAGTATTTTCTTTTTGTTTTGTTCTGTTTTTTGAGACAATATCTCCTTGAAGCCCCAGCTGGCCTAGAACTTGCTATGTACACCAGGCTGGCCTCCATCTCATAGAGATCTGCCTGCCTCTAGTGCTGGAATTAAAGGGATGCACCTCGGTGCCTGATAACAAAGTACTTCCTTTGTTGTGACATTGAGAAGCACCTCTCTTTTTTTGTTTTGTTTTGGGACAGGGTCTCTCTGTAGCCCCACTGGCCTGGAACTCTGCCAAGTGGCTGCCCAGGCTGGTGGAGGTGCCACGTTTTAATGCTCATGGAGCAGAGTCAATAGGAAGAGCCAGTCTTGGTCTAGAGCTCACTTGGAAATGTCAGTGCAGGGTCAACCAGGAGGCAAGAGAGCAACTAAGACCCTTTAGGGTTTCCCAACCAACGCCATTCACAGGCATACATATATATATATATATGTATGTATATGCCCATTCAGAGGCAGATATATATATATATATATATATATATATATATATATATATATATATATGTCATTTTGGAAGATTGTTCTCTTGCCCTCTACCACAGATGCTTCTATAGTCCATATTTTGCAGACAATTCTATTGAATTCCACAGCCATTTGATATCTTGAGACATGAGGCCGGAATATAGCAAGCAGGATTTCCAGCAGATCTCTGACTATCAAGCCTGTCCTATGTCCTGCTTCTCCCAGGGGCTCTGCCAGCACATCGAGTCTGGTGAAGGAGGAAGGAGAGCTGTGTGAACCAGTGATGATCCCTGAGGGTAGAATTTGGCTCTGCCCAGCCCTGTCCCATCCTAGGCCAGAGATCTCTGGTGATGAGGAATGAAGAATGCTTCATGCCCCAAGGGATCTCACTAGAGCAGGGATGGGACCACGAAGGGGGAGACCTGGGACCACACTGTATACAAAGAACCTGATTGTGTACAGAATTTGCTCTTTGGGAAAATAAGCATCATGAAGTCATCTTGTTATGGACAATCTGGTGTCCCAGAGACCCAGTGCCAAAGAAAACATGGGCTGAAGGAAAGCCAGCAATGTTGAGGCCTGCAGGTGAACTCAGCCCTTCTGGATGCAGGGATAGAAGCCTTTACTGGGTCCTGAGTTGGAACTCAGGTGCTGAAAAGCTCCTCAGCTGCAGTCTCAGGAAAGACCTTAGGAAACTATTCCACATATCCGTGGGAGACCTCAGTCAAACTCTTGCTACAGTAGCCTTGAGCATGCAGAGGGGCCAGACATCCCTGGGAGGCTTAGAGGTCTGTGTAGTCCATGGGTTCAATTCCTGAGCCTGAAGAACAGGCTTTGAGACAGACTGTTGGGGACTGGCCAGGCCCAGGGTGTTGGAGCACCCTACATGGGCGAGGACAGATGCTCAGTATGAACTGTGGAGGGGAGGGGTGATCTTTTTTCTGGAGCACAACTCCCTGTGGGCACAGGGCAGAAGTCAGTGGGCTCAAGACTCTGGGAGGGGCCTGTTTGGCTCGGTTCAGGTCAAGAGGGCAGCCCACTGGTATGGCCCCATCAGCCAAAGCCAACACAGGAAATGCCAACAGACCTCAACATCCGGGCACCTAATTGCTCTGGCTGGCAGGGAGTACCCGCCTTGCTGAGCTCAGTGGTTGGCAGTGCTGGCTGGAAGGAACAATGGAATTAATACTCAGAGGATGTCCAATGCCTATCCTCAGCCCCATGGCCAGAGGAGCTGGTCAAACATGCAGAAGACCAGCAGGCAGCAAGGGGAGCCAGGCGTTACCCTGGACGGCAGCCACTGTGCTGTTTTTGGGATACAATTTCATGGTCTTTCGAGGAGAACTCTGAGGGGTCATCTCCTCCTCGACGCTCCAGGAAGGAGACTGGTGGGCAGACAGTTGTTAACGCTGAGCCGCCGCCGCCACTGTGGTGATTAAGGCTGTAGTAATTGGCCTCCCAGCCAGGCAAGGGCTGGGCCTGAGGGCCACCAGGGTCTGCCGGGCAGGGGAGAGAGCCTACACAGGAACAGCCCGTGCTGGGGCTGTGTGCACTGAGTGAATTAGTTTGGGAATTGACACTCAATCCTTCTTAGTGATTTCCTTCCTGGGGCCCCGGCCAGGGCCAGCACTGTGGGAGCAGGGTGGGTTGTGGGCCAAGAGGAGACCTCAGCCCTGTTAGGCTCCTTATAAGTGGTGTGGTAGCTGGGCCGGGGCGCAGCCTCCACTTTCAGTGTGGCCAATGTGGGCCAAGACCGCTTTGCAGATTGCTCAGTGACTAACGGCCAGCTCACATAACAGAATGGACCCTCACAGCACAACCCTTGGGAAGGAGGTACTTCTCGGCTATTGGTGCCAGTGGACCTCACGGGTGGAAGCCATATGCCTACGCCCCACCTGGCAACTGGCTCAGGATAGTTTTGCCAAGAATACTAGGAAAATGAGTAAATCGTGGTCTTTCTTGACTAGCCCAGGGGCCTTCTGGGAGGATCTCTGGGACCAGTCATACCTGTAGGAGCATCTTTCCTGATGGTCTTGGGACTAGAGGTCTCTAAAGACCACCCAGACTGTGCCCTTATCCTGAAAGGAAGCATCTGCTCTGCTGTTTTTCTGGCAGCTACGCTTGCTCAGACTTTTCCCTTCTGTGAGAGAGTGTGCACCTGTGTGCACAGGTGCATGCACATGCAGGGATGCTGGGGGAGTGGTCTCTGCCCAGTAGAGACTCTTTCTCCTGTGTGTTTCTTCTGTTCCTCTGCTTCCTGGGCTTCTTACCTTGGAGTCCCAGGCAGGGAGGAGGAAGGCTGGGAGTTTGGTGTGGAGGCCTTTGTATTACCTTTCCAGAGCCTGCCTCCTTTAGGGTCCAGGCCCAGGCTCTTGCTGAGTCACCTTCCCTCTGCCTATCCCCTCCATCCTTTCCTGAGGGGCTGCCTCAAGCTCTCTCTATATAGGGGCTAGTTCCTCCATGCTCCGGGCCTTGTTGGAATGAAAGTGTCTCCCTCTGCTGCCAGACACTCTGGAGGCCAGGTATAGAATGGTAACCCTAAGGTAAAGCACAGGCCTAATCTGTCAGCACTCTAGCAGGGGCAGCGGCCAGCATATGCCAATCACATTAGGCAAGAAGGACCCCTTGAGGCTGGGGAGGGGCAACCAGGATGAACTTGTCGCCCCAGCACTCCAGCACTGAAAGTTTTGCCAGACTTGAAAATCCCCCTGCTGCCAACTGCTCAACCTTACTCGGCTCAGGCCTGCAGGGCCTCAGGCCCTATGTCTGAACCCAGGATGGGTTCCAGGGGACACTGGAGAGGAGCAGCAATGCCTTCCAAGCAGACTCGGCGCTCCTCCCTGCCTACTGCTCCAACCTCGCGTCCCAGTTCCTCTCTCTTTCCCGTCTCTACCTTCTATCTAGTGTTCTAGACCCTTTGTCCTATAAACCAGCCCTCCCCAAGGATGGTGCTGGAGGCTATTTCAGGGTGAGAACAACACCTATCTATAAAGCTTGCAGTAACCATTGATTCACTTCATGTCTCAGTTTTCTCATCTTCAAAATGGAAGAAAGGAATATGCACACTATACTTACAAACATTAATGGTGCCGTGTGGAGTGAAAACACCAAGCTGAGTACCAAATGCACTGAAGACGTTCTGGAAGGATGCTCAAAAAATCATAGGCATAGGCTACTTTGCGAATACAGGCATGGTAGGGGAGGGACAGGGTAATTGGTATGTGGGACAGGGCTTTCACTTTCTACTTAATATGTCTTGAATTTTGTTTCAACAAGTATGTATCTCTTTTGTAATTAAAAAACAAGGATTTTGTTTTACAGACTTGTTGCCAATTTTAAATGTTACTATGTTTTATTTGTTGGATGGATGGATGGATGGATGAGATGGATGGATGGATGGATGAATGGATGGATGGATGGATTAATGGATGGGTGGTTGAATGGATGAATGATTGGATGAATTAATGAATTAATGAATGGATGGATGCATGCATGAGCTCAGGCCTAGCGCATGTCTGGCTTGAGCCATGAAGCTCTTTCCCTGGCAAGCTGACTGTGATTTAGGTCTACTCCACCTTCTTTCCTTGAATGGGTTAAAACAGCAACCCTTCCCCCCTCAAAATAAATCAGTAACCCCTCTAGAGCAAAGTAAAGGTGAACCACAGCCATGGTTGTGAACGGGTGGCATGGAGATGTGTCCCTGGTCCGCCTTAATCCCCACTTGTCTCCTGGATGCAGTGACTGCCATCAGGCCAGCAGGGCCGCCCACTCCACTCAGCTCAGGACCTGCTTCCAATTATCCATGAAATTTGAGCTGGAAAAGACCTATTAAAGCTCCATTTAGTTTGATTCCCCCGGGGGCCAGGGATCTTTTCCGGTGATATCCCCCTCCTTGTCCGACTGGGACTCCAAGCCTTTTGGATGTTATCTTCTCCTGGGTCAATATTGTGACAACTCCAGCTGTGACCCAGGCCACCCCGGAGCCAAAGCTAGTCTGAGCCTAGCTTGGAGCATCAGGGGTCCCAAACCCAGCTCCTTCCTGCTCCAGGGCTTCCAGAAATGCCGAGCCACAACCTGTTGCCCACCATCCCTCTCCTTTTCCCACCTTACTGCAGGATGGAGCCTCTTCTTGCTGGAGCGCAGCCAGCCTGCACCCTATTCTCCGGGTTGGTCTGATGGCTTCTGCGCCCACCTGATTACCCATGGGAAGCTCTTACCATTGCAGACCTCATTCCCATATTCCCAGTAGTGCCTGGTACAGGTTGGATGTTTCATAACACCCTGTTACGTAAGAAATAACAAATAATGGTGATTAACGACCTCCTCCCCTTGTCTCTGGGCTCGCCAGGGTCAGACCTCCCAGGGAAGGCACAGGAGCTGGGGAGGTGAGAGAGGGAGCACAGGGAATGGGGCACCCCCTCCACATCTCTTCCAAGTACCTTTGGGTGGCCTCACCCACAGGCCATTCTTTAGGGAGCAAAGACAAGCTATGAGGAAGGCAAAACCCTGAGGGAACGGGGACCTCAGTGAGGTAAGGCCTCTAAGGCTGCTCTGGTCATGTCCCATCAGTTGGCCTCATCTTCTCAGGACCACCAGGGAAGAAGGATGGTGCCTAGAGAGCCACCCAGCCAGCTGGGACCTCTGAAAACCTCTTATGGATGAAAGGCCACACCCAAGGGATCAGATGGGGCTGTGCCAGGTCTTTGTGGTGGTCTGCTACAGGGACTTGCAGCTTCTTTCCTGAACTCTGGAATGGCAGAGGGAGAGCTAACACTCTGGGGGCAAGGCAGGGGCAGCCACTAGGTAGCAAGGGAAGGACCACAGGAAATGAGGACAGGAAGCTCCCAAAGGAGGTGTAAGGGGAGGACAGAGCACAGAAGCACTCCTGCCAGTCCTCCCCCATACTCCTCTCTGGGCCTTGTAGAGCTGTAAGACTGAAGGATGGAGCCAGGCTAGGGGAATGTAGGGTGTGGGGCACTTCTGAAATTCATTAGAACTAGCTCTCTCCTGCCTCCAGTGACCGCTGTCCCTGCTACGGGTGGATATGGATCCTGTCCTTCCGCATCTGCAGACACAGACTTGTGGACTTTGTCAATAGAGACTTTCTTCCTTAGCGCTAATCTCAGTCTTCTTTTCTATAATTAATTAATTAGATGCAAGGTTTTACTATGCAGTTTTTCCTGGCCTCAAACTCTTAATCTTCTTGCCTCAGCCTCCTAAGAGATGAGGTTACTGGCATGTGCCATCAAGTCTCGACTCCTTGAGCATTTCCTGTTTTGTCTAAAGTGGTTTACACACTGGTCCTTCCCCAGCACTAAGCCTTTGCTTTGTTCCGCTGAAGTTCACTCCCTAGAGTGGACATCACAGAACTAGTGGCTCACTGTTCTACCATCCACTGACAGGCCCAATCTTGTATTTCCTCACAGGCTCTAAGAGAGATCCTGTTGCCGGGGTCCAAGGCAGGGCCATCATCTCCTGCTGGATCTATCCTGTGCCCACCTAGCCCTGGTTGCCAGCTCAGTAGGGGAAAGGGATGTTGAGGGCTGGCGGCCAGTACTAGACCGCTGCGGGGCCAGACCTCTGCTGCTCCCAGCTACTCATGGTTATAGGCTTACAACATAACAGGAATGCTGTTTCTCTCTGTCAAAGGGCAGGATGCCGTGCGTACCCCTCTTCTCTCCTGGAGGTAGAGGGCAGACTGGTTGGCCTTGGCCCTCCCAGAGCTGGGCAGAAGGAAGAACACCAGTATACATACTCCAGAGGCATGAAGCATTTCATCTCCACATACAAGCCCATTTCTTCAGTGCACATACACATGCACATAGGCTATGGCATGTGTGTCCAGGCTTACCTGCACATACATATTCATGTTCACATGCACACACCCAACTGTCACACAAGCAACTTTATGGCCACACATTTTTAAATATACATGTAGGACATGTATCCGAGTACATGCATGAGCATATCTTTCAGAAACAGATATCCCAACACAGTGGCACACTGAATACATGCACACACACAGAGCGAGAGTGAGTGCGAGAGCGAGAGCGAGAAAGAGAGAGAGAGAGAAAGAGAGAGAGACAGGGAGAGGTTAACAGTAGGGCATTAACTACTGATGTCTTCAAACTTTTGGAATGTAAATAGGAATTGTTCAAAACCTATTATGGGGCTGGAGAGGTAGCTCAGCAGTTAAGAGCACTGGTTGGGTTCAGTTCCCAGTACCCACATGGTGCTAGCAATGATTTATAACCCCAGTTCCAGGGGATTCAATGGCCCCTTCTCACCTCTGCAGGCATTGCATGACACGGGTGCACTTACATACATGCGGGCAATACACTCATATACATTTAAGAAAAATACTGAGTACAGCAATAGGTTAAAAGAGAAGGTCAGAGACCTCCAGGGTCTTTGAGAACCATCAGCCTTCTGGGGCACCAGGAGATCCCAGACCTTGTAGAAAAGAGAGAAAGAGACAGAGACAGACACACACACAGAGAGAGAGAGAGAGAGAGAGAGAGAGTTTAAATATATGAACATGGACATGGTAACAGTTATTCCAGGGAGGGGTAGAAATCTGACTAGAGACTTGATTGGAATGGCAGATTCTGTAGCACAGGATGACCAAGCTGAAGCTCATAAAAGGGCTTTTTGTGATGGGAGCCTGAGGCATTCTGGAACGAGAGTGTCAGGATCCAAATAACTCTTTGGGAGACCTTGTGCTGGCCAAAGGATTTCAGACAGGGCCTGAAGGTTGTGCCTAGATGGACGGGGGAAGAACAGGTTCCCGCTTGACATGGGCCTGAAAGGATGGAGCAGAGGTGTCCAGGCAAGAAGGGACAGAAAGAGTGACCCAAGCTGAACCTGGCAGCTGCATAGCCAGAGGGGGAGACAGTGTTACTCATTGGCATGTGCCCCATAGAACCAAGCACAGGTTGTCCCGAGAAGCTGAACACAGTGTCTGAGCCAGAATCAGGGAGTTCAGGCAGCTATGACAGAGTCTCCAGGGATAAGTGAGAAAGAGGCTGTGAACAGTGCCTAATACTCCCCCAGGCTCTGCTGGCCTGATCCCAAAGAGAGGAGGCTCTGTGACCCCAAGGAGTGTGAGCCATCAGAAGGACACAGGGTCAGGGAGTGTTCCAGTGCCTTGTAGCTGGCCATGAAATTCACTCAGATCCCAGGGACAGTGGCCATTTGTTTCCCCACCCAGACAGAGTACAGGTAGAGGTACCTTGGTCACCTGGCCCTGACCCTGTGACACTTACTCCCTGAGAAGCCTCCAACAAAGACTGTCCAACTAGTCTTGACCTCACCGTCCCGCAAGGTTGAGCAGCCGAGGGCTTCAGCCCTGTTGTGGCCCCATCTCCAGCCTCCATGTCTTTGGAGCGGGAAACACCACATCCCAGCTGTCTGTCCCAAGTCCACCTGGAAGCCAGCCAGTCTGGCTAAAGGCCAACTTAGTTAGGCCAGACCCAGGAGACACTGCCGGGAAGAGGCAAGACCTAGAAGAAAGCACTGGGCCAAATAGAGCCCCTTTCTGGGGTTTGGCCTGTGGGATTGGTACCTGGCACACCCATGGATGTACCCATTGCCACACAGTTCTGAGCTCCTGGCATTCTGGGATGTGTCTCCCTGCCTTTCTGGTCAGTGCTAAAGAGACATAGGTTGCCATGACAGCTGGTGACTGACTCCACCCTGATCGCAAAAGGCCTGGAGGCCTGGCTTACAGCCACACTAGGGACAGAAGGAAATCTGGTTGGGAACCCAGAGAATGAATGATCTTGGAAGCTAGAAATGCAGAGCCCCTTCCTCTGACAGCAGCCCTTCTGTCCTCCTGCCCTCCCATCCTGCAAAGCCAACAGTTTGTCTCAGGCACATTAGTTCAACAACCCTGGGAACAGCCTGGGGCTACCAGGGGTGGTGGAAGGTAAGACAGGGTTCAGGGCAGTCTTACCCTGTGGAGCCCAGGTCCTGTGCTCCTCCAGGCCCAGCCTCTGTCTACCAGAAAACTGGCTCCTTTTTCCCTTCCCCTCAGCTTCACCCTTTGCTCTTTGACTCACAGCCAGGAGACCCTGTCCTGCTTCCGATAATCAACCTGGCTATGAGAAGTGCCTCCAGAATGCCCACCAACAAGGACACTTGTCATGCTTCATGTACATGTTCTCTTGGTCTCTAGAGAAACCCCACACCAAATGAAAAGCTATAGAAACCCAGAGTTGGGGTGGCAAAGGGTCAGGTAGAGACGCCATCTGAGGGATTGTCCCTGAGGACGCTCGGTCAGAGGGAAGAGTCGATCTCCTCATAGGTTGTGTGACTTAGAACAAGTAATATCACCTCTCTGGCCCTTGCTCTTCTTGTCTACTAAGTGGAGCTGCTACTGTACCTACTCTTCGTGTGTGTGTGTGTGTGTGCACGTGTGGGTGTGCGTGTGTGTGTGATGGGGCACATATATGTGTTTGTATGCATGAGGTTTATCTGTGTGTGTGTTGGTGTGAGTGAATGCTACATGAGTGTAGGTACATTCAAAAGCCAGAAGAAAATGTTGGATTTCTTGGAGCTGCAATTACAAGGGTGTTAGGAACTGAATTAATTTATCTAGAAGAATAGCAACTGCTCATAAGTGTTGAGCATCTCTCCAGCCCCTCTACCTTATTATTTTTAAAAAATTTATTGTCATTTTAAAAAACATTTATGTGTGAGTGTTATGATTGCATTTGTGTAAGTGTACCTGTGCCATGCAGTACCCACCAAGAACAAAAGAGGGCATCAGATCCTCTAGAACTGGAATTATGGATGGTTATTAGTCGTCATGTGGGTCCTGGGATTCGAACTCAGGTCTTCTGCAAGAATAGTCAGTGTTCTTAACTGCTAAGCCATCTCTCCAGTCCCTGTTTATTATTATTTTTTATATGTATGAGTTTTTAGCCTGCATTAATGTAAGCACAGCATTTGTGTACAATGCCCACGGAGGCAAGAAGAAGGTGTTGGATTCCCTGGAACTGGAGTTAGGAACTGTTGTCAGCTGCCATGTGGGTGCTGGGAATTAAACCTGCGTCCTCTGCAAGAGCAGCCAGTGCTCTAAACCACTAAATCATCTCGCCAGCCTCTATTATTATATTTGAGACAGGGTCTTCCTGTAGCCCTAGCTGACTTGCTTTGTAGACCAAACTGGCCTTGATATCACAAATATCCACCTACCTCCACCTCCCAAGTGCTGAGACTAAAGGCATGCACCACCATGCCCAGCTCCACCTTATTTTTTGAGACAAGATCTCTTGTTAAACTTGGAGCTCACCAGTTCAGCTAGACTTGCTGGCCAGCAAACCTTGGGATCCTCCCGTCTCCACCTCCCCAGCCCTGGGATTATAGGCAGGTGCTACCAGGCTTGGCTTTTTTTAATGCAGATGCTAGAGATCCAGTTCAGGTCTTTGTGTTTGTACAGCAAGCACTTTGCCAACTGAGCTTTCCCTAACCCTGTACCTACTGTGTAAAGGGCTCTAGGAGAGGTTCTGGAATCTCTAGTTTGGACCACTAGTATTCATAGTCTCTGAACTTTGATTTTCCTTTTTGTCAGAGAGAGAAAATAATATTTGGAGTTCCAGTGGCCAAGGATCAGATGGAGGGAGATCCAGAGGGGGATCTCAGTACATGTCAGGCAGCGTCAAGCCTGCTTGCCCACTCCTGGCTCTGCTGCCCAGGCCCCCAAGCAGGACTTGTGCTCGGCCAGGCGACAGGTGGCAGGGCCGATGGGGCACAGGTGCAGCCTTGCAGGGGATGTTGGGGGGGTCCCTCCTGTTTCCTTCCCACACTGCTTCCCCCAGCTGCTGGGTGGGGAGGAAGGCTGGGCGGAGGAAGGTTGTAAGCATAGTCATATGCAGTCAGAGGGCTGAGTAAGCGCCCCGCTTCCTCCCGTACCCCACCCCCACCAACTTTAGCCACTGTGGCCAGTGAGTAGTTCACAATGCTTGTTGGGGCAAGAGATCTGAAACTCAGCGGGGGCCACTTCCCTGAATTGTCATGACTGCTGGCTCCCACATCACACCTGGCTGGCCTGCTCGCTGGCCTGGAGAACCACAGGGCGCCCAGCCTGGGTGGCAGTGGCACCCAGACCTCGCCAAGCCAGGAGGTGTGGCCTTGGCTGGGCACTTGTGCTGGGGCCTGGACTCTGCACAAGGCTCCATCTGAGTTTTGGCTTTAGCTCACTGTGCCTCAGCCAGACCACAAAAAGAGTGTCCTTGGAGTACCAGGCTCTGTACCAGGGCTGGGCTCGGCCCTCTTCTCTGGCAGCCCCTCTCAGTTTCTTAGGAGGCTTGCAGTATAGAAGGCTCTAGTGGATGGATGTTCAGTCATAAGAGAACAAAATGGCAGATGCTCACATAAAGCAATGTCATCCCAACCAGCTGAGAACCAAAAAAGGTGGTCCTGAGATACAGCTTCTGCACCTCTGCTGGGCAAAGATGTCCACTCATGACAATACCAAGGACACCACAGTGTGGAGCATTGCAGGAAGGGTAAACAGAGCCAATTTTTTCTCTAACAGCACTGAGTTTGGGCCTCCACACACGCCAGGTAAGCACTCCAACAACTGAGCCACCCCCATTTTTTTTTTTTGAACAAAACTTTTGTAGGACAATTTGGCACCAAGCATCAAAATACTCTGACTCACACAGCATTTACAGAAAAAGAAAAAACATTAGACATGACCTGAATGCCCAATCTGGGAGGGGTTCAAAAAGAAGCATTTAATTATGCACTGGTTCATAGTGTCACTCTTAAGCTTTAATGCGCACAAGAATCTACCAGGGACCTTATTAAAAATACAGATTCTGATTCAACATGACTGAGATACATTTGTGTGTGTGTGTGTGTGTGTGTGTGTGTGTGTGTGTGTGTGTGTGTGTGTATGTGTGAATTTGGACATGTTCATACCATGACATGCATATGGAAGTCAGAGGAAAACTTGCAGGAGTCAGTCCCTGACCACTACCTTGTTGAGACAGGGTCTCTCTTGTCTCTGCTGCTGTGCTATATAATCCAGGTCAGCTTGCCCAAGAGCTTCAAGACAATTGTTTTGTCTCCTCTTGGCTCACCATAGGAGTGCTGCGATTACAGATACTTAGCACCATATCCACCTTTTTAAGCTTGTATTATTGTTATTATTATTATATTATTAATGTGTTGTGTGTCTATATTCATGCTGTGGTACGAGTGTGATTGTCTGAAAACAACTTGTCACCATTGGTTCTCTCATTCTACAGTGTAGGCTCTGTGGATCAAACACAGGTTGTCAGGCTTGGGTAGCAAGTGCCCTTGCCTACTGAGTCCTCTAGCTGGCCCACCTGTCTTGGATCATCAGGCTTTGCTTGGGTGGCTAGTGCCTTTACCTGCTGAACCATCTCCCTGATGGCTCATATCTGCATTTTGAATAAGCTCCCAGATGATACTAGAGCTGAGGATCCCCAGACTATTCTTTGAGCAGCAAAGCTGTACAATTTCACTACTGACATGAAGAGACATTCTAAGAGTATATTGTTATTTTGCTCTTTGATTTTTTTAAGCATTTTATGTTTCTCAGGACGGCCTCCAACTCCTTACATAGCTAAGGATGACCTTGAACTTCCGGTCACCCTGCCTCCCCTTTCCAAGTGCTAAGACTACAGGCGGCAGCATCACATTCAGTTTTATGCAGTGCCAAGGAGGGAACCCAGGCCTTCATGTATGCTAAGTAAGTTCTCTAGTCAACCAAGCCCTACATAGTGTGATTAAGTGAAGAAAAGTGTGTTACAAAATAATATGAATTTTACAAGAAAAATATGCACACACAGAAACAATCTAGAAGCGTATACTATAAAATATTAATGGGATTTCTCTGGGTGATAAGACTAGGTGATTTTTTTAAAGTTTTTATTCTTAGCCAGATGTGGTGATACATGTTTTTAATCCCAGCTCTTGAGAAGCAGAGGCAGACAGTTTTCTGTGATATCCAGGCCAGCCTGCTTTATATAGTGAGTTTTGTTTTGTTTTGTTTTTAATTCTTGGGGTTGGAGAAATGGTTCAGCAGTTAGGAGCAGCGGCTGCTCTTGCAGAGGACCTGAGTTTGGTTCCCAGCACCCATATGTCAGCTTATTGCCAGTTGTAACTCCAGTTCTAGGCTCTGGCCTCCACGGGCACTGTACGAATGCCATGTTCTTAAATACATGCAAGCAAAACACTCATAGACACAAAATAAATAAATAAATAAATAATATATTTGGGGGATCTTTTTGAGGCAGGGTCTCCCTGTAGCCCCAGATGGCCTGGAACTCACTATGTAGACCAGGCTGGCCTTGAACTCACCTCTGCCTCCCAAGTGCTAAGATTAAAGGCATGCATCACTACACTCAGCAAAATTTTTATTACTTAAACTAATTTATATTTCTATAATAAATATGTATTACTTGTTTAATCAGGACAAAACATGTTTTTACTGCTAGTCCTCGTCTTATAATGCAGAAGGATGGGTCTGGATTGATGGGGAGCGTGCTGAGCCCAGCTAAGAAAGTGTGTCTGTTGGTGCATGAGCTGGCCCTGAGCTGCAAAGGTTGACAGAAGGGTGAAGACAACACTTTCTCTGTCTCCTCCCTTCTTAGGGTCCTGCTATGTAACCAAGGCTGACTTCTAATTAGTGATCCTCCTGCCTCAGTCTCCTAAGTGCAGGTATGTCAAGTTGTGCCACCAAACCCAGCTCAGATGGCTCTCTAGATTATTACCACTAAGAAGCTGGAAGGAGCAAAGGGATTCCAGGTGGCTGCGAGATAAGCTATCTACGAGAAGGTCATCACAGGTTGCAGAGTGAAGTCTCCAGCTCTTGACACTGGAGGCAATGACTCAGGCTCTGAGCTCGAACCTTCCTTTAAGGCTTTCATCTTCCTTCATTCCTTTCCCTGGATCTTGACTGAGATCAACATCATGACAGCAGCAGAACTGGAGACACTAAGGGAAGGTCACCTTCAACTGACTTCCCAGAGCCCCGATTTAGCTGTTCTGGGCGACAGGTTTCTCCTACAGCTTGTGCTCTCCTATTTAGAGGTAGGGTGACTTCAGGGAGAGCACTCAAGCATTTGCTTGAGGGTTTGTGGGGTACCAACAGATGATCTCAGGTCTTCCTTCTTGCTACTGCTCGTTTCTCAGCCATATAGAACATAGTGCTTTGTGAGTGTCCTGTGTTTAAAATATCTCTTTGCAAGTTATAAAAGCATGTCCTGGAGCTGAGAAACCCACCTTTCCTTTATCCTCTTCAGAGAGAAAATGGCATGAACCTCCATTTTGCTTTCAGGTGGCTTATCAGCTACAACTTGGTTCCCTAGACATCATCCCTATTGCCCTGGCCGTGGGTTTGAAATATACACCTTTGATTCCCATTGATTCAATTGAGGGCATAGCTATGGTTTAGATATAATTTGATTCTCCAAAACTGATATTGAAATATGGCCGCCAATCTGACTGTGGAGAAGTAGTGGGATCTTTCTTAGACATTTGGGTCACATGGGAGGATTCAAGAAAGGGATCAATGGTGCTCTCATGGGAACGAGTGATGTCTTACTCCTTGGAGACTGAATTAGCTGTCACAAGCACAGGCTGTCAGAATGTCAGGCCACCCCTCTTCTCCACAGGCTCACTGCTCTTCTGCTGTCTGCCATGTTATAACATGGGATGAAGTTCCTATGAGAGACCAAGCAGAAGCCTATGCCATGCTCCTGTCTTCAAAGCAATGAGCCCAAATTCACTTCTTTCCTCTGTAAGTCACCCAATTTCAGGGATTCTGGGAGCATTGGAGATCATTTTAGCTGAAATCTCAGATTTTCATAACATTGAATTGCAGAGTGAGAAAACTCTCCTTCCAATCCACTGTCCAAACTTCTAATGAATTAGAATGTCTCTCACACCTCACTGATATTTGCAGTTTCCTTTTTAACAAAAAGAGAGTAGGCCTCAGGCTCCAAGTCTTTCCTGGCAACATCTAACTATAATTGATTTATACAAGTTACTTTTGACCTAAGGTGGTGAAACAATATCACTTTAAAAATATTTTTAAGTTAGAGGATGAAAAACCCAAAATGAAGCCACACGTTATACGTGGTATGTAACTATACTCCCAGCACTCAAGAGGCTTAGGCAGGAGGATTATGAGTTCAGGCCAGCTTGGGGAACCTAACCAGTTTCAGGCCAAAAAAAAGCAAGGAGACTGGGGAGATGGCTTAGTGGGTTGAGTGCTTGCTGTGCAAGCAAGGAGACCTGAGTTCAAATTCCCAGCACTCACATAAAAGCCAGGCATGGTTGTGAGTGACTATAACCCGGCATTGAGGGATGGAGACAGGCAGATTCCAGGAGCCCACTGTCCAGCCAGTCTAGTCAAAACCATAAGCTTCAGGTTCAGTGAGAAACGCTGTCTCAAAAACTAAAGTTTGATGGCTCGGCTGGTAAAAGTGCTTGTCAACCTGAGTTCAGTCCTCAGATTCCCATATTCCTGGAATCCATGATGGAAAATTGTCCTCTGATCTCCATTTGTGTGCCGTGGCTAATGTATAGCTGTACACGCACACACACACACACACACACACACACACACACACACACGCACACACACACTCACTCACACGCACCACAAAAAAAAAAAAGAAAGAAACGTAATTAGATTGAAAGAAAGAAAACAGGAAAGTGGTGAATGGGATGAGAGACAATGTGTGTGAAGGACTGAGTTCTTGCATGCGATATGATCATGGCCTGGGACCCCCTGATGGAGATCACCATCTGGGACCTCAGACACCACTCTCTTTGCTCCTGGAGTTCCCAGTGATGGGAAGCACAGAAATCCTAGTCTTCGAAGTCATCTGACAAGTGTTCCAATTCTAGCAGTTATTGACTGTCTGGGTAACCTGAAGCAAGTTACTTAATCTGCCTGTGCCTTATTCCCATTGCTAAAATGGGGGTGATGTCAACCTCTGGGGCCTGCTATGAGCAGTGAGTGAGATCACCCATGTATACAAGTGACCAGACACGTAGTATTCAGTGAATGTGAATTCCAAGGAACTCCTCAAGTTCCTGAAGAGATGAGGAAATGACTGGGATGCGTGATGTTATCGACAGCATTTGAGTCATCATTTGGAGGGAATGGACTCTCCTGGACATTCTTCTATATGAGCCTAGGGCTCGATAGTACAGGGACGATGTGATGTCAGCATCCAACCTAACTCGGCATCCCACTCCCACCTCACTGCACCAAAGTGGGCTCCAGAGCTGCCCCTGAGGGCCTCTTGGAATTCAGACTCAAGGCCCCAGTCTTTGAGAAGGGATCTGGAGGCAGAGAGGGCCTTGGAAGAAGCATCCAAAAAGTGTTCCTTGACTCATGGAAGAGTCTGGGCCAGAGGAGCCGGCTGGGAGTCCACTGTCTGTCTTCTGAAAGCGCCGCTAGACTTTCTGGCTCCTCCACCCCTGGGAATCCAACCATAAGAGGAACTAATCTGTCTCCCCTTTGCACCTCTTGCTCCCATCAGTTTCCTTCCTGTGCTTTCTGGGAGAAGATGAGAACTGGGGCGAGGGGTGTGTCTGGGAGGGCTCCTCCAGCTCAACTGGGCCCCAACATCTGTATCCTTGATGGTGGCCTCCCTGCTCTTACTTCCAGCTGGGAGGGGCTAGAAGAGTCCTCCCAGCAGATGGTGGTATGACTCATTCCCAGGGAGAAGCCAAGGAAGAATCCATGATTTTTCCTCTGGAGCTTTATAGACTCAGGGAGCCTATCTTCTCACCTTTGGAAAGCAAATGTGAAACAGCGCATTTTAACAGAAAACTCCAAGATAACAGTGGCTTAAACAACATAGAAATGCGTTTCTCTTTCACATAAATTAATTCTGGATATAAATAGGTCGGGGAAGATATGGGAACTTCATGATGTTTTTGGGAATCCAAACTTGCCTGCAACTCATTCTTATGGCCCAAGATGACCGACAGAATTCCTATCAACATGCTTGCGTTTCAGGCAAAGCTTGGCAGATATTTAAATTTTTATTCATTTATTTTTATTTTGTGTATATGAGTGTTTCACCTGCCATCTTTCCATCCCTTTGTGGATATTTTAAGGATACTTCCAGGACGATAAATGTAACACTGCCACATATATCCATAACCCTAAGAAGACCTATGAGGTGGAGATCAGCTAGGTCTTAGTCACAAGGTCACAGATGGCTCAAAAGATAGTTGATAAATGAGAGAAGGAGCTGACATTGTCACCTTCCATGGACACTGTCATGATTCAAGCCATTCTTCACTCTGCAAAATCACAGATCTGGCCTTCTTATATGTAAGCTAAGCATTCGCTTGTTCCCACATGCTTCTCTAAAGGATGTACGTGGTCATGCTATCCCCTTGATCAAAAACCCGTGAATTCTCAGCATACTTTTCAAGTGCCTCAAAACCTGGCCCTGCCTTCCCTTCCTTCCTTCCCTCTTTCCTTCCAAGCACAGTTCACCTCAAGATATGTCTGCCATCAAGACCCCCTTCCCTGTGAAGTCTAAGGCCCTGGTTCTAGGACCCCTGCCCCTTCACAGACTCTTACCACAAAGCTTGGATAAAGACATTCTGAAGTATCAAGTTGGGGAGATAGGGAATTCATTTTGATCCCCAGTCTCTCTGTCTCTGTCTCTCTGTCTCTGTCAGTCTGTCTGCTGTTTCCCTCTCTCTGAGTGTGTGTGTGTGTGTGTGTGTGTGTGTGTGTGTGTGTATGTGTGTCCTTCAGGTGTGACACAGGATGAGTGTGGCGGTCAGAGGACAGCTTGCTGGAATTGACTGTCTCCTGCCACCATGTGATCTTGCCGGCCCTCAGATTCTTGTTTTAGCTTATTTTTTGAGACAGAGTCTCAGTTCCAGTTCAGAATGGCTTCAAACTTAAAAAAAAAATTTTTCATTGATTCTTTGAGAATTTCATACAATGAGTTTTGATCATATTCAAACTCCCTCCCCCAAGGCCTCAAACTCACAATCCTTCTGCTTCAGCCTCCCAAGTGCAGGGATTCCACATCCGTGTCCAAGATGGAATTCTTTTCTTTCTTTTTTTCCCTCTCTGAGACAGCATTTCCCTGTAACCACAGCTCCTTATGTAGACTAAGCTGGCCTCTATCTTACAGAGATCCACTTGTCTCTGCCTCCCAAATACTAGGATTAAAGGCAAGCACCACCATGCCCAGCTTCCAAGATAGAACTCTTAATTGACTGTGATTATCTATGAACCAGGACCATGTCTGTCTCCTTGCCTACTTAGCACAGAAAACGGGCCCAATAGATATGGGTCCCCTTCCCACCCATCTCTTCTCCAAATCCTTGTTCTATAGAGAGAGATGCCTTTAGAGCTGGCTTCATCCTTTGAAAGCAGAGGAATAACCCAGTAGCCTGGAGCCTGCTGAGATAGTTCTGCCAGCTCATGACCCATCAAGATCCTCTAGAAGCTTGGCGGGAAGAAGCTGGCCAGCCTCCACCATCCTGCAGTGAACAGTCTTAACAGCTGAAGTTCTTATGCACTTACAGGGTACTGTGCTTTGTGATCACCTTCTGCTTTCTTAGTTAAGCCACATGGTCAGCTTGAGGGGAGGCAAGGAGAGAGAGAGAGAGAGAGAGAGAGACTGACAAGGCCTGCCCACCCATCCAAGGTCACACAGTATAGAAGGAGGAGGCTCCTGATTCCGGCCTGAAGCTGACGCCTTGTACCTCTGCTGGACCTTGTCCTTCACTCTCTCTTCTGCTGCTTGCGACTATGGAGACCTGCATGCATTACTCTACTTCTCTGAATCTCCACTCCCTTCTCTGAAATATGGAGACAATGATTGTTCCTTTGAAAGTGGAAGGAAGTTTCCACATGCTGAGTGTGCAAAGCACAGAGAATGGCAGAGGAAAAGTCATTACCCGCTGGCATCCCTCAGAGCTTCCAGCAGGGTGGAAGAAGAGAGAAGGGGTGACTTGCTGTCCCCATGTGAAGGCTGAGTTACAGATCCATCCAGCTGTCGTCCGAAGGCGGGACAACAAGCTCTCGAAGGCTTTCGGTTTCCCAAAGGCTCTGTTCCACATCACAGCGGATTAGTTACAGTTACCTTCCCCTCCTCTCCTGTCACTGACAACACAGAGAAAGGGGCGATTGTTCCTCAGGGGCAACGTCTCCCAGCTCCTCTCCCCGCACAGGGAAGAGACAACACAGCGATGAGAGAGAGGGTGAAAGAGGAAGGGAAGGGGGGGCAGACACAGGAAATGAGCCTGTGGTAGGTCCTAGGCAGGTGGACAGACCAGAGGAAAGCCCACTCCAGTGCACAGCAGACAGGCAGCAGATCCAGGCTCAGAAAGACCCAGGCTGACCTAGCCGGGAAAGAAGGTAACTCTGAACATCAGCTCATAGTCTAATTCCTCGACAGCAACCTCAAGCTGTGGAGGGTCTCCCCTTCTCCCCTTAACCACTAAGATAGAGCTCAGCAGGTGCCTGGCCCCTGGGTCTCTCCAGAGCTTTCCATCTCCCTGGCTGGGATCCAAATACCTTCCTTCAAAGCAACCCTGGTGGGCCAGTCTGCCAGATCCTCAAGCTCTCAGCAAAACCCACTATCAAAACCAGAGCCTGGAAGAGTCTGAAGGAACCTTGCATCCAGAGTCTGTCTGGACGTAAGGTGCTGGCAGTGGCCTCCAGAACTTTCTAGTGCCCTTGGTGGTCCTTGACTTCGCTGCCATCACTAAGCTAGGCTCTCCACTACAGGACAGGGCCAACCATGTACACAGTCCCCCTTTGTCACTTCTCTTAGCACAGCTGAGACCAGCTGGCATTTTCACAAAGGACTTTACTAAATGCTAAGGGAGAACAAAAGGGAAATAATTACAGAAAACATGAAAAACCCAACCCTGGCTGCCAAGTTCCCAAAGTACGGGTTTCTATTCTTTTGGTGACAAAACGTCGCCCCAAAGGCCTGGGACACAGGCTCAGGCACCTTGCCTGGCTCTCCTTGTTCCCGGCCCTGTGGTGGGTACCATCTTGGTTCCCACCCTGGGAACCATTTGGTCACCCATGGGCTCATCCCCTGGCCCCCTTCCCATTTGACCCCACTTCAGGCCTCCTACTTGATTCTGAACTCTGGCTGGAGGCCGGAGTCTTGTCCGCTGAGGAACGGCAGGGTTGTGGCGATCAACACAGATTATGATTATACGGTAATGGGAGGTGAGTCCCCCAGGCTTGTCTCCACGCTAGAGAGGCCCACAGAGAAAGATCACGACTGTCGTGTACGAGGGGGTCCCTGTGAAGAAATGAAGGGCATTCAAGTAAGAAATGGCAGATTGGGAGCATCTCTGCTGTGGGGAGTCTGAGGACTGATCTGGTTTATAATGTTTAAGCCCCTACTGTGTGCCCTACTGCTGAGCAAGGTGTTGGAGATGTACAGGCAGACAAGACAGTAGTCTTTCTCATAAATCTTATGGTCTTTAAGGCAAGTAGATACACAACTGGACAGTGACAATACTGGGACTGGGAGAGGCAATCTGGGCTGCCGGGGAAACCTGAATAAGGAAGATTACAGGAGTGCCTGTAATAGGCTCATGGAATGTGGGAAGAGGGCTCTGGGCTGGGGCTGGTGGGTCTGAAGTAACCCTAGTCAAAGAGCAGGACAGTGTGCTTCCCCCAGGGCCACTGTGACACCTCTCCAGAGGCAGGTGCTAAACCATCATTACAGGGAAAGAAAGGTCACAGGAGGGGAAAAGTTCAGAGGGTCGAAACACTGAGGTCAAAACCAAACGGGAAAACAAGTCAGAAAAGTATTTGCTTGAGTCGAGTCCTAGCTATGCAGCCCAGGTGGCTTCAAACTTGCCATCCTCCTGCCTCAGCCTCCCTGGTGTTGGGATTACAAGGCATCACTACTATGCTTGGCTGAATCAGGAAGCTTTATATCAGAAAGTGGAGATGGGTTAGGACAAGTATTTCAAAGGAGGGCTGTGGTTAACACAAGGTGTGGGAAGGTCTGTGTTTTCAGCACTCTGGGGAGCCAGGGCTGACTGGCAGCAGGATGCTCAAAGACTCCAAGACTGCTGAGGTCACTGTTTCTCCAGCTGTGCTCCTCAGATGGACACGCATTTGCCCAGCACCCTGAGAAAGTCAGCTCCTGGGCTCAGGGCCTTCTCTTTCTACACACCAACTATCCCGGACAACACCAGAACAGGGTGAAGGGTAATTAAACCCATGTCATGAGATTGTGAGCAGATTTACGAGTTAAAATGTTGAAAACACCAGGCCTGATGCTTAGTATATAATAGGTGTTTGATAAATATTGGTTCTTCCCTTCAAAGAACAGAAAAGGATTGTGGGAATAAGCAACCAGAGATACAGTCTCTGCCATCTTTTTAGCAGATCGAGCTACTCGGGGGATTTTAATGACAGTGGAAGGCTGATGGCCTGGATTGTGATAGACAGAATGGACAGATACCATACATGCATGTGTTTAAGTGTGCACAAATCTCTCCGTCTTCTTGTACTTCTGCAGCTGGCAGGAGCCTGGCTTCTTTATTTTCCTTCATCTCTTGTCTGTGCTGTGAAAGGCTCTGTTCTATAACCGTAGCATTTTTATTTTTCTAATAAGAATCCAAAATTGAGTTGGAAACCACATCCAAAACTGCCACACACACACACACACACACACACACTCACACACACACACACACACACACACACACACACACACTCAGCCTTCTCAAGGTAGAAGGCACAGACTCAGATAGAAGGCACAGACTCAGAAAATGAAAGCTGTGGCTTGAGGTAGCTAGCTGACAGTGGGGATACAGTAGAGGGGAACAGTTACCAGTACCCCGTCCTGGGCTGGCAGTGAACATGAATAAACAACTCAAGCCATGGGAATTTTGGGGTCTTCGTGGTTTCTGCCACCTTGCCTTCCTCAGCAAATTCATCTCACAAGCCAGGAAGCTGGATTTAGAAGGGTCTGTTATCTAGGGCCAAGAGACCAAGAAGCACTTGTGGGGAGTCCAGACATTACTCAAGGTATTAAGTTCATTCACTAATGAAGAAGTGCTTTGGAATCCCCAGCCATCTGCAACAATGGAAATGATGGAGGGACTACCTGTATGAAATCCCCAGTATACGGGCAGGACTAAAACACTGCAGGGCTAAAGTAACATGTCAAATGAACTGATGTATGAACAAATGCACACACATAATGTACACATCCTTATTCAAACACTGTCACAGGCAAATATGCTCAATCCATGATACTGAGTCTCATGATATTATTCAACGTAGACAAGTATATATAATACAGATAATTAAGAACACACACTTGGGCCAGTGAGATGACTCAACAGATAAGGGCCTTTCCACCAAATATGAGAACCTGAGCTTGATCCCTGGAACCCACATGGTAGAAGGAGAGAGAACCGGCACCAGAAAGTTGTTCTCTGACCCCCACATGTGCACTGCAGCAGCACACATCCACACAATAAAATAAATGTAAAAAAACTGTTTAAAAGATACATACTTGTGCCCAATACACACTTGTGTCCACATACACAAATCTGATACAAAATAGACACACATAAATACACATACATGTAGATGCAAGATGTTGTGGGCAAGTGTATATGATGCAGATAACTGCAGCATCCATAGGTCTGCTTTGATCCTTCACCATATTCTGGAGCCTGGAAGGAATCTGTCTACCCTAAGATCCCTAGCGTGTTAGAGCACGTCAGAATGTTCTCTGCAGCCCCCGCTTAGCTGGCGGGAGAATGGCCCCTGGCTCCTGGACCCATAGGCTCAAGGCCTTCCAGACAGGGAGGCAGCGTCTCTGGCAGCCCCTTGTGGGTGGGCAGCAGGCAGCGGACACAGAGGTCACTGGGGTGAGAGCTGGACTGCCCTGGCCTCCCTGCCTCTGAATGGAATGTGATCCCAGGGCCACCTCCCAAGCCCATCTCCTCCCCCACAGCCACCCACCAACCCCAGTCTGGCCAGCTTCTGACTCTGAACCCTGTCACGTTTTTTGCTGCCTGGGAGCTGGTCACAGAGGTTGGTCAGGGTGGTGGTGGTGGTAATGAACGATGGAGAAACAAAGGAAGTTACACACAAAGCACCGACATGCATGTTCACACAAAAGCATTCGAGTGTTTGACACTCTGGCAGGTACACACTCACTGACCCATCAAAATACATGCGCAGACACCCTTCCAAACATCTCCAGGGCCACAGCACACCACACACACATACACAATCATGGGAGCGTGCAGACCTGTGACCTATAGTCATATTTGAATGGTCAGTAAGCATACACACACACCCATGCAGATACGCCCTCCCCTCAGCACACGCCTGCCGCACCAGGCTCAGGAGATGCTGGGCTAGTCCTTTCTCCACCCCTAGAAGGCTGGCCTGCCCTGGCAGGAGGAAGAGGTGCTGGACCTAGGCCTAGCCAGGTGCCCTGGGGTGTTTTCTGTGGGCCTCCCACACCTGGGCTGCCCTGTTGCCCAGGTAGACTAGGTAGTGGATGCGATGGAGGGATGGTTCTGGAGGCACGTAACTTGTGTTCTTTCTCTGCCAGAACCCTGGACACGCAGGCAGGTGCCCGCAGGCACACAGGCACACGGGCGCGCGCGCGCGCACACACACACGCTTTCTGAGAGTGGACTTGTAGGTTGTTAAGCATCCACAGGTGGGGTACGCTTACAGGCTCGGTTATTTCATTTATAAAAGGGGGTTAGTAGTCCTTTCACCCCTGAAGATCGTAGGGCCGGCATGCAATGGTCATGAAGCTCTACAGCAAGCTGCTGCTTCCTAGGTCTGCAATCCCAGCAGAGATAGCTAAAGTTCCCAGCGTCGCCTCATGGCAGATGTTAGGCGCCGCACCTGAAGGCTCTCACCGCAGGTGGCTGGCCCAGAGCAGGCTAGCGGAATCGCGGCAGTCGCCGCAGGCTGACCCCGGGGCAGGCTAGCTCCAGGCTCCGAGGGGCTCGGCGATCTGCGCCGGCAGCGCCCCTTCCACGCCCAGCGGGGTCACGCGCACTCAGGTCCCGCCGCCAGCCGGCTCTCAGCTCACAGCGCGGGCCGCTCCTGGGGCCTCGGGGCTCAGGGGGCGGGGCGGGCTGCAGCCCCGCCCCATGTACAGCCTTGAAACCCAGCGGCCCACAAGCTTCAGTCCACCAGGGAGCTGCAGTCTGAGCAGGAAACTGCATCCTCAGACTTCTGCTGAGCCGGGAGAGGAGCTAGAATCACCGGACGCTCAAGGAGCCTTTCAGGGACTCGCTTGCCCCGCGCCTCTCTCACCCGCCGCCACTCCACATCAGGTCCCCGAGCCACAGCCTTACCTGTGAGGTCCGGATTTCCCCGGCTTCCAGTGGATGCTCAGACTGACTGCAGGGACCTCGGGGCAGCAGTGAGCCGGACATCCAGACCTTCACTCAGCTCTTTTCTGGTACCAACGTCTCTTCCAAGAGGACCAGCATGGTGATTGTGCCTTGGAGATCCCTGCTCAGAACGTCGGAGAAGATGCTGGCCATGAAGCTGTTGACTTGCTTCTTGCAGGTCCTGGCTGGGTTGGCTCTTCCCGCACAGAACCCCCAGGTAAGAACCTGGCCTTGCTTCTCCTAACCTTTCTATCCCAGTCTCAAAGAAGTGGGAGGGTCTTGAAATCACAGACCCACTCCAGAGAGCAGGCCCTTCTAAAACGCCCACGTAATTTCCCAGGGATGGGCTAGCTCCCCGGCCTCAGGGAGACCTCAGGCTAGGCAGTCTCCAGCTCCTGGGGGCTGTCTTGGTGGGGGCAGGGAAGCCACAGGGAAACAGGGAGGTTTCCTGTCTGGCCCCTGGAGCTCTGGTGGCTTTGCTGAAAGCATCTGTCCACTAATCCCAGGCAGTTCCCTGGCCTTGTGGTCAGGGTTGAGGCCCTATGACCAACCAGATGCCCTCAGGACCTCTGACCTGGCCTGGTGGGAAGAAGCTGGTTAAAGAACTTTGTGGTGGGGAGGCAAAACTCTTTACCTACCAGGACTCAAGATTGAGGTGGGGGCTCTTGGGTGGGCTGTGGATGTGACAAGGGGTCCTGCCATGCCCTCTCTCCCTGGTGGGTGGCCCAAGGTCCCGAGTGCAGGGCCTGGGGAAGTGAGCAGGGCCCTTTTCCCAGGAGCTGGGTGAGTCTGGCTAGGAGCCAGATTGGGCAGCAAAATCCTGACAAAGCCAATGCGTTCCTTTCCCGCTGTATTGCCTACTGGTTTTCTCGGGAGTCCCCAGCCCTAGCCCAAGAGTGGGTGGGTTGGGCAGTCAGTCCCCTGGCTGAGCCACAGGGCCATCAGCCTGCTTTCTGCAGGGCTGGCCAGAGGTGTAACGTTACTGGCAGGCAGCACCAGCTCATGGCGCCGCCTGCTCCAGCCCCTGAGCTCCCACCAGCTGACCACCTCCCCCTGGGCTCTGGCACCCAGCCAAGGCGGGCTGTAGAAAGCCCAGCAGGGATGGCCTGGGGGCTGGGTGGAAGAGAGACCCCACAAGATTACAAGTTCTTTGGAATACAAGATGCTTCCAAAAATTAGCCCCACACCCTTTTCCAAATGAGGAAACTGAGGCCACAGTGTCCAGGTGGTTTTAGTGACACAAAAAAGAAGCAGCTTTGAGACAGGACAGTGTGTGCAGAGGATGGGGAGTTGCCTAGAGGGGCCTGAAAGGGCAGAGCTCCAAGGAGATGCCCTTACTCATAGCTGCACCTTTCTGTCCACAGCAGGGGGACCTGTCTGCTGGGAACAGCTCAACAGAATCGAAAGGTAAGCCAGCCAGCTATGTAAGCTGAGCTCCTCTCCTTTCCTAACTAGCCCCAGTAGAGAGGAAGAGATTGGTGTGAGAGTAGAGGCAGACTGGGGAAGGTCTGCAGGCTGGACATCCTAGCTGGAGCCTGAGAGTCCACCTCTTGTGACCCAGCAGCCGAGAGAGATGCAGTCATGGGTTAGGGTTACTCAGCACACAGAAAGCAGATCAGGATAGCCAGGGTTCATCCAGCTGCCTCAGAGCCCTGCCAGCATGCTGCATGTTGTAAGCATGCAAGGAGGGTCTTGGAGAGCGTTGAGTGCCAGGGGCCAGACTGGGGGTCTAGGGGCTAGATGCAGTGGGCAAGCAGTCAAGAGGCTCCAAGCAGAATGAAGAGCTCTCCCAGCGGCCCAACCCCAGAGGAGCTCTGACCAGACCTTTCAATTGATTACAAACAGGCAGACTGTGTGTCCCGCCCTCCCTGGCCCCTTCACTCTCCACCCTGCGTTGTATCAAAAGAGAAGCTTCAAAAGGGCAGCTAGACCTTTACCAACACGCAGAAGGCGGGAAACTCGCGCCAGGCCCCTTCTTCCTCCCTCTCTGAGAGGTGGAGGGTGGCAACACTCCCCTGTGGAGGCTTCCAACTGCACGGCATATGAAGGGATGTGCTTCTGCACACAGATAATAGTTGAATCACTGTCTGTGGGCTGGGTGCCTTCTGGACCACCTACTTATTCACTGCCTCCCTCGGAGCATCCTATCCCCATCCTGGCCATGTCCTCACACCTGAGGCCCAGACCACTGAATGGGTTAGGGAAGTATCTGCCTCAGCTTCATGGACTCCCCCATTTGCTGAGCCCTCTGGAACTCATACAGCACTATAGTGATCCCTGGGATTGAGGAGGAACCCATTCCCACCTCCACTTCCTATCTTTTTTTGATAATTTTAGTGTAGTTCAGACAAATGCTATGAAAGATGTTTCAGCTGTTGTTTCATCATCTGTAAAATGGGAGCATTAGATAAACTTGATAGCAAAGGCTCTTTTCCTAAGGCTGTAAGATTGGGAGTCCTTAGAAGAGACATGAATATATATATATACACACACACACACACACACACACACACGCACACACACACACACATTTCCCAGGATCCTACATGAGGAGTTGTGGAAGTGTAGATTCAGAATATAGGCCAGTTCACCTGTCATCATAACAAGCAAGAGGACTGTATTATGATTTTTCACTAATACTCTTCCTGGTTCCAGTGATGGGGTATATTTTTTCACTTGGTCTGACCACAGGCTGTGAACTAGCAAGGTAGTGGTGTCCTCTGTGTTTTACAGATAAAGAATGGGAGGCTCAGAGAGGACCCTGGGATCATCCAAAGCCCCAGGCACTCTTCAGTGTATCTGGCAGAGCTGGCAGCTCAGCCCCAAGACTCCCAGCTGCCCAGTGGCTGAGCAGACATGAGTAGAGTGTCCCTTGAGGCAGACTGGCTACATGCCCCGCCAGTTGGGACACCTGCTGGGCTCCAGCTGATGGCCAGCAGCTACTGCAGAGGTCTCTCCAGAAGCTAGCCAGCAGGATTAAACAGCTCTGTTCTAGAAGCAACTCCGTTCTGGGTTGTAGCTGGGAGCAAATGGAAGTGCACCCACAGGGAGCTAAGAGCCCCTTCTGGCCCTACAAGAGGCCCTCCGGAAGGTCTAGCCCTTACCAGGAGCCATCTCCTACTCCATTCACCACCCCTCTCCCACCCGGAGCAGGTGTGAGCCTAGCCCAACTCTATTCATCTGGGAGCAATGGGTCACCGCACTCCCTCCGCCAGCCCCTCACCCAGCCTTTGTTTCTCCCACACACCCAGACTGGGGCCTCCAGGGATGAATTGCCTATTTCCTGGAGCTTCAGGTAAACCAGGCTCAGCTTACCTCCTTCTTGGTCTTTCTTTATCACAGACCTGCCACTTGGGCCACTAAAGGGCGGGATTCGTGATTCCTCAGGGGCCCAAATGCTGTAGATTCAATGTTGATGTAACAGAATGTGGGGTGGGAGCTTGTTTATGGGATGATAGGGGGCCAGGCCTATCGTTCCCCTCCCTGATGGCTAGTTGCAAGGCAGGAGCCTGAGCTTTGCGTGGTGCTTTGCAGCCGATCACTCCTCTCCTCTTATTTATGTCTCCACGGCAGAGATTAGACGTTTAGAGTAGTATGGTGCTCACGAAGGGTTTAGACTAAACACAGCTCATGGAGCTGGCACAAGGAAGGTGCTCTCTGACCCGTCTTGCAAACGCAAGCTTTCTCAGGGCTCCAGGGCCGCCTGCGGGCAGAAAGGTCCTGTTTCTCCACTTAGATTCAAGGAGAATGTCCAGCGGCCTGCAGAAGTAGAGTCAGGGAGCCCCCACCTCCCCCTCCAGCCCCTGGTCCAGCTCAAGAGTCTTCAGAGCAGAGCAGGGCAGGATGGAGCAGCAGGCGCCGATAAGCCCGGTTTATTGCCTCAGTGGCCGCTGCGCCAGCTCCACGTGGATGAACTGCCTCTTGGGTATTTTCCACCAGCTTGCAGCCTCTCCTGAGGGCCTCTGCTATGACTGAAGTTTATTTTTCTTCTGAGATTACCCTGAGATGTATATCCTCGCAGGACCCATGGAATGGACTTTGGCTCCCTCTGCTTCTTAGGAAGGATCATAGAAGTAAGGGTTGACTGGGAGAGGCCACTGCTCTCTGCCAAGGCTGAAGGGCTCACAGGTGACCTAGCTCCCCAGTCTCGCACCAGCCGAGGAGGACCATCAGATATGGAACAGGATGACCTAGGCTGGCTTGGGACGTTTCTCTGCTCATGGTCTCAAGGCTGACCAGGACTGAAGCGCAGGCTGTCTGTTAGAGCACAAGTGACCTTAGCAACCATCTATTCCTAGCCTGCTTCTTTCTTCCAAGAGCAGGAAACTGATATACCCAGAAAGGCTACGTGACCTCCCCAAGGCCACACAGCCAGTGTGGGGACTGAAGCCAGATGGTCTGACTCTGGCTGCTCCCTGAAAACCTGTGTTTGAATCCTGGTGCCAGGCTATTCCCTGACGGAGCAGCATCTTTTGAGAGATTCCAGATCAGTCTTCCAAAGATCTCATAACCAACCAGTAGGACATTGTGGGGGTTGGGGATGTTCCTGGTAATCCTCGGTGAATTGTCACCTAATCCATCAGTCAGGAGTCACTTACTCTGTTTACTGGGGCCTTGCTCTTGTCCTCCCAGAGCCTCATTTTGGTTGTAATGGAGATAAGAGCCACCAGTGATGATGGAGAGGAGGTGTGCCTGGGAGCCAAGCAGTGCTCCAGAGAAGAGTGCTACTTCTGGTGGAATGGCTGGAGAAGGCTGCAAAGAGGAGTGGGATCTGGGTGCAGGGGAAAGTACATGACCACCCTGGACCATGCAGACCAAGATCCTAAAGCTGAGGACGAATGCTGATTTGCCCTTGGCTCCTATGTGGCTCCTCCACATGGGGAGGAGGCTAGACCACATAGCTGGGTATGCTCTTGGCTGCAGACAAAGAGCTTGTACCAAGTCGGGCAGAAAGTAAGAGAACTGTAACAGGGTTGAAGTCAGAGGGCAAGAGAAGGCTAACCCTTCCTGGGGGCCTGTTTTCAGCAAGTTCCTCAAGATCCAGGAAGTACTAGATCAGGCAAGATCCAGAAGTTTAGGGAGTGGCCAGGACATAATCCTCAAAGCTCCAAGGAACCACGCACGGTACCTGAGTGAAAAATAAAGTGAGAACTGGGAAACTCTCTCTTCAGTGATTCTTTCCACTGGAATTTGAGCCCAGAAGAGCAAAGGGGCCAGTAGGCACCCCAGAGTGATGGCAGCAATGGTCCAGAACAGAGAGGTCCCGAATAGGGCCAGGACTTTCTAAAGGAAACTGTGTGGGTTGAACCCAGGGCCAGGTCTGGGTCATCAAGGAATGAGCTGCTGGACTGACCTGGCTTTCTGTCTCCGTACAGTGGTGCCTTTCAATGAAGTGTGGGGCCGTAGCTACTGCCGGCCAATGGAGAAGATGGTAGACATCGTAGATGAGTACCCCAGTGAGGTGGGGCATATTTTCAGTCCATCCTGCGTCTCCCTGTTGCGCTGTACTGGCTGCTGTGGCGATGAGAGTCTACATTGTGTACCATTAAAGACAGCCAACATCACCATGCAGGTAAGGATGTTCTCCACATGTCACCACCCACCGCATAGTCCACACCCTTTCCAGAGGCTCACAGAACCTGCCTGCTAGAAATTACCGAGAGAGGGACAGAGGCAAGTCAAGGTCCCTTGACTAGAATCGAACTTTCAAACCTCCATCCTGGCTGTGAGCCCCTCACCTGGCATTCAACTTTTCATTTCCACAGGTCGTCAAGATCCCCAACATTGTAGCACAGCACTCCTATGTGGAGCTGACATTCTCTCAGCATGAACTCTGTGAATGCAGGTAGGTCCTGGGTGGAGAGCAGGAACAGACCCCATGCACTTAGCAGCCTCAGCAAGTACCCACAGGAGCCAGGGTAGAGGTAGAGGCTGCCAATCCCGCTGCAGGCTGTATTTGCTTCCCTAGAAAGTGGTCCTGGGGAGAAGTCTTTCATTTTCTCTCCCCCAGCAGCCAGCTTGGCCTGAGGAGCAGGTCTCAGCAGCTGGAGTACAGCTGCCAAGATGTCCCAGGAGAAAAGGAGAGCTGACCACCTCCCAGACTTACAGGGGTCCAGGGCATGTCACACTTACACCTTCTAAGATGAGAGGTGGTTGCCACAGGCCCCTGGCATTGGTGTGTAGAGACAAAGATATCGAAAGCCTGGACTTGATTCTGAATGAGGCCGCATGCCCTCAGAGGGAGCAAACTGGACTGAGAAGCGGGATGGACGGGGCAGGAGGAAGGAGGCACAGTGATGCCTTCTGAGTCGCAGCCCACTGCTACCCAGTCCCTGGAGACTGGCCAGCACTCAGCCTTGCTGTGTGCTCCAGGTTCTGGGAGCATGAGTTACCAGGAGTAGCAGGTGTGGCATGCCATCCAGGTTCAGGAAGAGTGAGACAGGTTGTGATAGTGCTCTTGATATCGCCTGATCATGGACAAAGGCACCAGACCAAATGGCCTAGATGTGCGGAATATGATCCTGGTGGCCACCTTGCTCCCATTTCACAGATAAGGAAATCCAGGCTCCGTGCATTCGCCCAGCCACTGAGCATGGAAGAGGGATTTAGACTTGTTCTGTCTCACTCCCAAACCTGCCCTTTTCCCTTATCCATTACCACATTCTCCATAGCCCCGTGCCACCTAACCTCATGTTGCCTAGCGCCCACAGCTCTGGCTGTCCTCTTTGAACCTGAGCCCTGGCTCCAGGCCTTCTCCATGATGACAAAGGGCCCTTACTCCACTTGTTCTCTTCCAGCCAAGTAACAACAGCTCAGTCATGAACCTTCCTAAGCACAGGCTAGACTGTGACTTTGACCTTCTATACTATCTTTGCCCTCACAACCACTCTTCTGGGGCAAGTAGGCTAGGAAAGTGAAGTTCTAAGTGTCCCTGACTTGCCCATCTCCAGAGGTGTGACTTGGCCATTCCCAGGGACCTGCCAGTCCAGGTTAGCACTCCCTCCCTGGCCCATGTTGCCCTGCCTTCCACCTCTCCTTTGTTCCTGGGGAAGCCTAAAGTCCATCCCCTTTCATCGGGCCAGGCAAAAGTGACACCTTTTTTCTCATTTCTGGGACAAGGGCCACAGCCCTGGGAGGCAGAGCTAGGACATGTCTGGGGACTGTGAAACAGCCTCTCTGCTGTTGCCATGGTGGGATGGGGTTGAGGAAGGCAACCTTAACTGACAACCATTGCCCGGTCCATAGCCTTACCGATCATTTACTCTCTCCTTGAGGAAACTCCCAGAATGCACCCTGGAAGGAAAGGGAGAAAGTGAGCAGGGAGGTAAATCAGCAGAGAACAGAGTCAGAAGAGCTCAGATTTGATGCCAAGAGACAGAGCGAGCAGAAGTGTGTAACGAAGAGCCCCAAAGGGGAACTGAGACCTTTCTTGGGGCTGCCAGAGCCTAGGGTGGGAGCTCAAGCCCAGAAGCTTCTGCCAAGGCTTCGTCATCAGCTCTGTGCTGCCCCCTAGTGGCCTTAGTGCAGCTGTAGTACCAGCACTTGGGAAATCCGGGGGGAAGGTTGGAGGTAGAAGAAGACCCCACTTACTATTCTCTCCTGACCCTCTTTATTTCCTTAGACCTATCCTGGAGAAGACGATGCCAGAAAAGTAAGTGTACTGGCTGGGGATCGGGGCTGTTCTAAGGCCGGCCAGCCCCTGTCCTAGTACAAGGGCCGCCGCTCCTTTGTCCTGACACTTGGCTTATTGCAGGAAGAGAGCCGGCAGAGGGAGGAGGAAGAAAGAGAAGCAGGAACCCACAGAAGATGAAGCTACACCTGTGAGTGTTCAAGGACACCCCTGACCAAAAGGGTCAGTGGTCAGGGAGCGGAGTGGCAAAGCTGGGGGACTCTTAGGACCAGAACAGGGTCTAGGCTCCATCATCAGGGAACTTTGGTTCTTGCCCTGGCTTAGACCTGTATTTCTGTGTGGCCTTAACTCACTTTTCCTGTAAAATGGTGGGGCAGGGAGTACAGCAAGCATAGGTCATTCCACAAGCATTCACCAAGCATTTCCTGTGTGCCAGGCACATGGGCAGAAAACCGGCTCCCCGAACTCCCAGTGCTTGCTCTCTATTACCTCCTCAGCCTCTTCCTGGCAGCTCTGCGGTAGATGCAGCTTCCTGGCTGCCAGGTCGGAGGCTCTGCCTTCGGATCCCCTTGCTGCTTCTTTCTCTCTCTGTTCCTTGCCCATCTTTGCTTCACAGCTGGGGCCAGCAAGCTGGAGACCCAGGCTCCAGAGTAGCTGGAAGAGAAGGGTCAAGGAAGAGATACCCATCTGGTAGCACAGGTCGTGAGAATGTACTCCATACTGGGGCTGCCCTGCAGGATCTAAGGCTCCTTCAGTCTCCAAGAATGGGAATCATTTAGTATGAAAATGCTATGGGTGTGGAGCCCCACCAGCCAGATCCCCACTCTATAAAGGCAGAGTTTCAAGGAGGTCCATCCCCCTAAGCCTAATGGCCCTTATTTCTGCTCTGAACCCACATCAGTTTGGGGAATGAACTGGCAGTGAAATCAGTTCAGGGCCAGAATCTAGGCAGGCAGTGCTAGATGCAAAGGCCTTGCATCATGCTATTTCTTGGGTATCAGTTTTCAGACATCTTATTCAGGAATCTTCCAAAAGAATTTCAAAAGCCCATGTGCCTCTTGCTCAATTTTAGGTTGACCTTAAACATTTTGGGGGAAAGGAGATTGTTTGAGACAGGATGTCATTCTGTAGCCCAGGTTGGCTTGGAGCAATTATGTAGCACAGGCTGGCCTTGAAATTGGGGCAATCCTCCTGCCTCAGCTTCCCAAGTGCTGGGATTGTAAGCATGTGCCACTATGCCCAGTAACCTTGAATTTTAAATAATACTTTTAAACAGTTGTAAGGGATATAATTTCTGGAGTATTGAAAATATTGTTGTAATATAAAGTTACCACAGTAGTGTATAACTCACTCTCAGATGCATCCTATGGACTACACTACCCTAATTTAATACTAATTATCATTCAATTTTTTAAAAATCTGCAATGAAAAAATATGTGTGCATACTCTCTTAACAATTACCTATTTAGGAGGTGGAGAACTGACTCAGCGGTTAAGAATGAGTACTGCTATGCAGAGGACCAGAGTTCGATTCCCAGCACCCACACCGTTCTCAACAACCTATAACTCCAACTACAAGGGATCCAACGCCTCTGATATTCATGGGCTCGTGCATTCATGTGCACATAACTCCCCCCATATGCACATAATTTAAATTTAAAAATTTATTTTAAAATAATAAATATTTGTACTTACATCCATATTTTCCAAGGACATGCATTTATTTTCCCACAGAATTTCAGCTGAATGCAATTTCATTTTTAATTATCAAAAGTCTTATTTATATCACCTTATTATATCTGTATGCTGCCAAGATGGTATATGAGTTTGAATTATTTTAAATTCCTTGTGATCGTAAAATCAAATTACATATTCTTAATAAATTATCAAAATGATTTTAATAGTTGTATTTGGTCAAAACAGCACAAATTAATTTTAATAAATGAACACATAAAAGTGCCGTCACTTACTGGGATACAGCTCAAGGAGATGGGCGTGACTTCCCCTCCTCAGTTAATGAGTCCACTGATGATGCCACTTCCTGCCAGACTGAGCTTTGCTCCTGCTTGGCAGTTTTTATAGATGAAAAGTTGAGAAACCATGCTCACATAAATAAATAAACAGAATTGGATGCCATTTGATTACTGGAATCCCTTCTAAGTAACTGACTCCAAACTTCAAAGTGATCTGCTAGCAAAAATGACTTCTATTGACATTCTGGCTGACAATTCAGTGTTCTTTAATTTCCTTGAAAGCCTTGGGAACCACCTGACTTTCAGGAGGCTTAACCAATGCTTAACCAGGTTTCCTGTCTCAACACTGGCTTCTCACTGTCCTCAGGATACCTCTGCCATGTAGAGAAGCACTTTAATAGGATTCAGAGCATCATGTCCTTTTTAAAGGGGAAAGGGTGATTATGGATGGGATGGGAGACCTCAGGCACTTAACACAAAGTTAAAGCCAAATACCCAAGAAGGCTGAAAATTGAGTTCTTTAAAATGACCTATTCCCAGAATAAGGCTATAAGTCAGTGATAGAGAGCTTGCCTACCATGTGCAGGACCCCGAGTTCAATCCCCAACACCACAAGAAATATAAGAAAATAATAATAATACAAATTCCCAGTCTTCATGAACATTTGTTTGAAGACTGCTATCTTAGGGTAACCAGACACATTACTACATGATGCCAAACTGACTTAAAAATGTTTCTGGCATTAAATATCTGTGTGATCTTAGGCAAGTTTCTTAATCTGGTTGACCCTCAACTTATTTGTGAAAGAACAACATCCTAATGGTTTAAGGTTAAATGAGATGGTTGGCACAAGGCTAGGCCCCTGGCAAGGGAGGCCCTCAATTACTTGCTGGCCTGGGGGTGAGCAGGGTTCCCCGAGTGCTGCTTCCTCTTACTGCTCCCTGCCCACACTTTCCCTCTGGGTCCACCCCTTGCTATAGGAAAGGACCTCGCCTTCCACAGTGTGCTGATTCTCCTGTCCTGTCTGTATTTGGTCTTTGGCAGGTGCGGTGATGCTGTTCCCTGGAGGTAACCAGCTCCTCAGAGGAGAGACCCCACACCCAGCTCATATATTTATTACCGTCACCGTCTCAGAGCCCTCCCTGCTGGTACCTAACCTCTATTTATTAGCCAACTCATCCCTGCTGAATGACTCGCTCCCTCCGAGATGAGGGGCATGAAGGGACAAGACCCTCAGGACTTCAGTGCCTTACACAGAACGTAAGAGAAAGAAAGAAGCCAGCCACAGATCCGTGGGAGCTTCGGCTTGGGAAAGAAGAAAGACGTGTGTGACCATGCAAGGGGCAAACCAGGCCCCAGAGGCCCTGGGTCTCCAGGGAACCGAGGAAGAAAAGAGGGAGCCCAGGACCTATCTCTGGTCTCTGACTCCACCCAGACAAGCAACTCTTGCCCTGGGAGCTCTTGGACAGGACAGGCAGGTACCTGCTCCTGCCACTGTGGCCCTGACTGCACAGATGTCAGGAGGCAGGTAGAGTGGACCCAGCCATGTTCTTCTCCTGCTGGCATCAGCTTTTTACCCTGGAGACCAGAACAGGATGTCCAGCTCTGAAGAACAGAGCTTGCCTAGGGGCTTCAGCTCTCTTTAGCCTCTAAGCTTGCTCCTGCAAGGCACTCTGCAAGGCGCTCCAGCTCCCTCTCAGAGACACAGGCAGAGTGGCCTGGGGCTAGACAGAGAGCAGGCTGGATGATGAGCAGTCCTATTGATTGATGGACTTTGAGGTCTGCAAGTCGGGGGCACAGTCCTAGCCCCATGACTGCAGGAAGCAAGCAGATTCCTGGAGAGCCCTTGCAGCCTACCAGTTACCTCTGCAGGGCCACCTGACTGCCAAGCCAGATTCTCTTGAATAAAGCATTCTAGTCTGAATGCATGCTGTCCAGGGAGTGTGTCTTCCAAAGCAGTGGACAAAGCAGAAAACGAAGGCAGGACAGATAAGAGCGTGTGGGAGCCGCACATGGTGTGGTGTCAGCTTCAAGCCTTGGTTTCCTCACGTTAAAAAGTCTGCTCAGGTTGTGAGGGGACATGTTATGTTACAGTTGATGACAATGTGTAAACTTTCCCTTCCCTGATTAGCCAGGGGAAACTAAGGCCTGAGAAGGTGAAATGAATGATGCAGAGGCAAAAGAGCCCTAAGCAGGGAGTCAGAGGCCAGCCAGTCTTGCCCTGACAGTCTATAAATGGGTCTTCCATGGTCCTTAGGTCCTCAGGAGCGATATGGTGGCCTAGGCCTGCTGAAGCACAGTGTCTCCCCACTGCTTGGGCTCCTGGATGCCTGAATCTACTGCCAACTTCTTCCTTTTAGCTCTCAACTTCCCCACGTTCCTACATGGTGCCTTGGCATGGAAAAAAGATCCTAGTCCTCCTTTGAGTCCAAACCTCTTACTACCAGACTCCCATCTGCTTCTGACCCAAGAAGTGGTGTGATTATCTTCAATGCTGTCCATACTGGTGGAAGAGCTTCTCTATTCTCTCTATTCTCCCTTCTTCCCTTGAGGCTGAAACCCACAGGGACTCGGCAACAAGCTGAGGCCTGCCGCTGTTTTGGAGGGAGGCCATGATGGTGAGTGGTATGGTGTGGCCCTGCTCAGACAGCTGCCCTCCATCATCTGCTCACTAGGGCCTGGGGCCCTGAGGATACTCCGGTCAGCATGTGCTCCTGGCTGGGGTTCACAGAGAGGGTGTGGGATGGCCCCAGGGGCCTCCACCGCAGAAACAGCTTTCCTGCTTCTCTCTTCAGCTGCAGTTGTTTAAAGTCATTGCCTTTGGCTGCCTCTGCTGAGGAAAGCACCCCACCCCTTGCCCAGGCCTCTGGCTGGGTCCTAAGGACCCCAACTCCACCCTGTAACATCTCCAAGACTTTCAGCTCCTGCCTGAGCCAACAGCCTCTGTTAGTGACCTAGACAGAAACCAGGGCAGCTCCCAAGGTCAGAAGCAGAAATTCACATCCTTGGCTAGAGCCCGCATGGCAGGAACAAGTAGGGAAGGAACATTAATTGCAGTGGGTGCATTTAACCAAATTGGCAGCCCTTCCAGGTCATCTGGGTCCTCAGGGACTTTCTCCATGGCCTTATCACTTGTTTGTAGAATACCACCAAGTAACAGGTTTTGGGGAGCCCTAAGGAGAGGAGCACGCGGGCCTTGCCCTCTGGGCTGTCCTTCCACGAAGAGATGCTAGTTGTGTGTCAGAGGATGTGGGAGGTCTTATGGGTTACTCAAATTGAAGATGGGATTCAAGGCTAAGGAAAAGGGAGTCCTGAATACCCAAAATTCTAAGACAAGAAACAGTTTGGGACTGGAAACAGTTTCCTACAGGATTCAGTAAGAGATACTTGAGGAGTTGCTGGCAAGATGAATTAGTGAGTAAAGGCACTTGCCATGTAAGCCTGGCAACCTGGGTTTGATCCTGGGAACCCACGTAAAGGTAGAAGGAAAAACCGGACTCCACAAAGTTGTCCTCTGACCTCCACACATGTACACACTTGAACACACCCCATATACATATCATGCATACACACATAAGCAATAATAAATAAAAATTTTAAATATTCATAGGTGCAGCTGGGTTGGTGGTTAATACCTGTAATCCCAACACTTTGGAAGCTGAGGCAGAGGATCAAGAATTCAAGGTCAGCCAGCCTGGGCCACATAGTGAGAGGAAGGAAATGTCTTGTTTCCAAAATGTAGTTGTGGCACTTCAGAGATGGCCTTGTCACTGCTCTGCTCTAGGTGAGTCCTCTGCTCCCTCTTTGACACTGTGTCAGACTGGTCTACTTTGGCCAACAGCCATGGTGGAAGGGTTGCTCCAATGGTTCTGATCCCAGCTTTCAAAAACACTGGTGCTTCTACCTTGGCCACCTGAAATCCTTAGCTGTCATGGTGTCAACTATCCTGAAGTCACCATATTGGAAGGAAGCTAAAACTGACCAAAGAGATGGGGAAGGAGAGAACTTAGCCAATCTGAGCTCCTCTGGCTCCTGCCATCATAGCCATGCCAGCCGAGGCCTCCGACCTTCTGGAGCAGAGACAAACTGTTCCCACTGTGCCCTGCTTCGTTTCCTATGGCACAGAATCAGGAGACACCATAACAACAGATTGTTCTGCAACAGTAGGTAACCAGAACAGAAAAGCACAAGACAGAGACAGTGTTCAAGGGAAATACTGCAGACCAGGTGGTCACAGGAGGCCTCACTGTGAATGTGATATTTACAGCATTGATGACATTATAGTTATGTGAAGATCAGACATGAGAGCACTCCAAACTGAGAACATTGCTGATAGAAAGGGCTGGAAAGGCTCTCAACGTGGCGGGAGTGTGACAGGCCAGGGAGAAAGGGGTGAAAGCAGGCAGGAGCCAGACCTGAAGGGCTTCACAAAACAGGGTACGGAGATGGCAGTTGATAGAATGTGACATTGCAGGGTCTCAGGCTGAAGAAGAAAGTAATGCTGAGCATCTTTTTGGAAGATCACTCTGCCTGGCATGTAAAAACTGATCCCTAGGGACATGAGACTGAAAGGTTACAAATGCCACTTAGGGGCAGGAGAGATGGTTCAAGGGTTAAGAACACATACTGCTCTTGCAGAGGACCTGGGTTTGGCTCTCAGCACCCACATGATGACTGAAAACAATCTATGACTTCAGTTCCGGGGGAGCTGACACCCTCTTCTGGCCTCTGTGGGCATTGCATGCATGGGTACTCAGATACATGCAGGCAAAACACTCATATACATAAAATAAAAATCAAATATTTTTTACAAAAGAAAGTGTGATCTGAGAGAATCACCTACCATTAGAAACACTAGGTATTTGTTTAAGTGTTGGCACCAGCCAATGGGTGGTGCACACCTGCCAACCTAGTGCTTGGATGGCTGAAGCAAGAGGATCACTAGGTTTGATGGGCTGTATAATGAGACTTTATATCCAAAAAAACAAACAAATAAACAACAACAAAACACATAAACAACAACAAAACACTTAGAAGACTGCAGCAAATCCAGGCAACCAATTATGGTGGATGGTTCTACTAAGAAGTATAGAGCTGGAGAGAAGTCGGGGATTCTCTATGTGGACTGCTCACCCCGATCATTCAGTCATTCGTGAGCAACAGGTGAGCCTTGAGGAGGTATTTGGTAGTAGATATATATGTGATGGGGCAAATATATTAGCATGCAAATACCTTCCGAGTTCCCTACCTACTAAAGACAATTCTGTGAGAAATTAGGAGGCTAAGGAGATCAGTCACAGCTGGGAGGCTGTGTGGTTTACCTATGAACAAATGAGAAGGCAGATGGGGCATTCTAGCTAGCTTTCTGTTGCTGTGATAATACACTCTGACCAAAAACAATTGGGAGAGGAAAGGGTTTATGGCACCTTACACTTCCAAATGACAAGCTAGCATTGGGGGGATTCAAGGCAGGGTCCTGGAGGCAGGAACTGAAGCAGAGACCATGGAGGTGCTAACTGGCTTGCTTCCTCCTGGCTTTCTCTGCCTCCTTTCTTATTCAACTCAGGACCACCACCCACGCAGGGATGGCACTGCCCACAGGGGGCTGGGCCTTCTCATGGCACTCAACAATCAAGAAAATGCCGGAGCCAGGTGTGGTGGAGCAGGCTTTTAATCTCAGCACTTGGGAGGCAGAGGCAGGCAGATCACTGTGAGCTCAAGGCCAGCCTGATCTACATAGCAAGTTCCAGGCCAGCTAAGGCTACAGGGAGACCCTTTCTCAAAAAGACCCTCACTCCCCGCCCTCAAAAAAGGAAAAAGAAAATGCCCCACTGAGTCTTGATCTGATGAAGAAAAGTCTTTTAAAATATTTTATTATTTTTATTTTATGTGTGTGAATGTATTGCCTGCATGTATGTAAGTGCATCCATGTCATGCAATGCCCTCAGAGGTCAGAAGAAGGCATCAGATGGCATCAGACTACCCTGGAACTGGGGTTATGGATTTGTTAGCAGCCATGTGGATGCTGGGACTTTAACCCAGGTCTTCTGCAAGAGTAGCCAGTGCTCTTAACCGCTGAGCCACCTCTCTAGTCCACGGATGGAGAAAATTTCTTCACCTGAGGTTCCCTCCACCTAGGTGTCTCTAGTTTAAGTCAAGTTGACAAAAAAAGCAATCAGCGTGTGGGGAGAGAGGCTGGAACTAGAAAAGGAGTTTAGGGATTTGCTGGGGAGCCTCTGATGTCATAAAACAACTTGGGAAGTGAAAAGAAGGGCTTTGGGAACACTGTTATATTTTCCCAATGCTACGACTCTAGTGTTCTTTGAGAGCCCATTCAATGAGACACTAGACAGACTGAGGCCAGCAAAGCATCTAAATTAGTGGGGTCACACAGAGATAAGGGAGAAATTTTCTCTGTCCTTAGAATGTTTGTTAAAAGGACTTGGAGTATACTTCAGGGTTTGCAAAGTTGCCTAGCATACATAAGGCTCTGGGTTCACTTTCCAGCACTGAGAAAAAATGTTAGTCAAGGGCATAAGATTACAATTAGAAGGAAGCAGAAGTTTTAGCATTTTTGCTGTTCCTTAAAGAATACACAAGTTGTGCTGGAGAGATGACTCAGCAGCTAAGAGCTGGCTGTTCTTCCAGAAGACCTGGGGGTTTGAATCCTAGCACCCACCTGATGCCTAGCAACTGTCCATAACTCCAGTTCCAAGGTATTCAACACCCTTCACAGGTGAACTTACATTCATGCAGGCATAACACTCATACACATAAAATAAAAATTAAAAAAAAGAGAGAATACACAAGTCATGGACCAAGTATGGTGGCATTTGCACTTTGGAGGCTGAGACAGGAGGACGATGAGTTCAAGGCCAGCTTGTTGGGCAGCATAGCCATAACATGTTTCAACAAATAAAACAACCCAGCCAACCAACCAAAGAGTAAAGAAGTCACCTCCCTAGTTCTAGGTGGAGGCAAACTGTGCCTTAGATGGGATACTCAACAGTTGAACAGTGTTTTTCAAGTACTTCTGCTGGGCTGGTGAGCTGGAAGCCACTGAGATTTTTAAACAACAACAAAATGATGTGGTCTTGGAATTCAGGACTGAAAGAAAATTTATGAATTTCCACCTTCTCGTTTTACAAATGAAGACATCAAGGCCTAGATGATTGGCTCAGATGATTGTCAAAAGTTATGTAAATTAAGGGAGCCAAAATTTTAAGATTTGCCAGGAAGGACTGAGATAGGATGGAATCCCAAGCTGCCTGCACCTCCTCCATAGGACAGAGAGCACATCTGGGAGGAAGGCGCGCTGTGCTCTACACTGGAGCCTGGAGACGATGGCCAGGCCATCTGTGAGGTGGGTCTGGGTGGGTCAGCAGAAAAGGCCCTTCCACAAACTCTGGTGGGAAATCAAGGCTCCAGACAGGGCGGTGACAGGACAGAGTCTTGGTGTGGAAAGATGGCTGTCTGTCAGCAACAAAGCTCAGCAGCTGTTTTTCTAGAGAAGCCGGACCCTTCCCTTTCCTGAGGGAAGCCAGAGTGCCCCCTCCCTTGATATTGGCTGTGACTTGACACAGATGAGGCCCCACCTCAGGGGCTCCAGGCCAAAAAGATGGTGTATTTCTAGTCCCTGAGGTAACTTTGTTGCCAGGGAAAACACCAGGCAGCCTGGCAGGAAGGGAGGAGCTTGAGGCATCCTCATAGAGTTGGACCACAGGGTGTCACCTGGATGATACGGGGACATATCGGCTCCCCTCCCTGCAAGGTTGCTCAGTACAGGAGATCCAGGCTCGCTTTCCCTTCTTCTTTCCCTCATCTGTGGCCCTGTCCCCGCATGCCTCAGCCTGGGCCACCCAAGAGTCACCATGAGGGTACTGAGGTAACGGGAGCCTCATACTCCCCAGCCCACAGTGACAGAGCTGGTGTTTACAGACATGGCATGCCTGGTGGTCCAGTGGAGGTCTGAGGTTTAGCCTGGAGTTGCACAGCCGTCCAGGGTTAGCCCTTCTGTCCCTCTCTCAGCACCGTCAGTGGGCCCCTGAAGCTTGTGAAGTCTTCTTACTTGCCAGACAAGTCCCAAGGGATAAGAATCAGCCCAAGGAATTCCTGCCCCAGCATCTTGGAGGGTCAGGGGCTGACAGCTGGCCACCGCTGGTTGCCATATTGACACAGAAGCCACAGTCAGAGGGAGGCCCAGCAGACTGGGGTTCACATGCAGTTCCCCGCGCATGGGGCCGGGACTGTGGGGGCACAGAGTTCATGACGTAGAAGGGGAGAGCCCAACTAGATAGAACTGGGTAAATCCTGGATCAGTGTTGCCAGGAAAACCAGATATACGACTTCTCACTGTACAGGAAGCTGAGGAAGGGATGAGGACTTCTCTGCTCTCCTCTAGAAGACTCTGATGCTTTTGACTCCATCCTCAGAGTGGCCCTGGCAGATAGGGATTAGCTCCAGCAGAGCCACGTGATACCTCACCGAGACCCTATGCTTGTGTGTAGGGAGCCCTTTCTGTGCTTCACTTCCCTTTTACCTGAGAACATAACACCCCATACTTTTAGGAAAGACTGATTGTTCTGTGGCTATGGTAAGTAACTTTTAGGATAGATTATAAACCTGATCTACATGAGTACTTGTCCCAGTAACCAGGTTCCTAAAACCTACACTCCATCAGCAGTAGCCCATGCTTCTGAAAATGACCAGTTTGCAGCAGTCCTCACGCCACTGCCATGCTCTGGGTCCAAAACTCAACCCATAAAAGTTGGCTCATTCGTGAATATGCTTTCCCAAAACTCATACAGTTAGTCTCTCTTTATTTGCATTTTCACTTTCCAAAGTTTCAGTTACTTAGAACTGGAAAATATAAAGTGGAAAGTTCTAGAAATAATTTGTCATTTTTAAATTGTGTGCTGTTCTTAGTAATGTGATGAAATCGCACACCATCCTGCCCTATCCCTCCAGAGGCGTGCACCACCCCTTTCTCTGACGCATCCACGCTGTATGTGCTACCCTCCTATCAGTCACTTAGTAACTGTCCCGGCTGTTGGCTATCATATCACCTGTGGTGATGTCACAGTGCTTCTCAGTAGGGCTTAATGTTAGCCGCACTTTCACGCATCAACTGGGAGTCTTAGAACGTATTGCCTAAGGATAAAGGCAAATACTGTGTAGTATTAATTCTCGGCTCTCTTCAAAGATTCTGTGCCTGGCCAGCACAACTCTCCCTTGCCAAGCAGTAAATTCTTGTTACACTCATTACTGGTCACATCTTCTTTCAATATTCCCCTCCAAATCTTTCTTATAATCTACCACAAATTCTTCCAAAATCTAGAGAACAAGTAATACTCTTTTTTTTAGTTTTGGTACAAAACTGGCCTCGGCCCCAGCCCGAAGTTCTTGCTCCTGTCTCCCTCTTTCCTCTTCCTTCCCTCCCCCGAGGACCCAGCTCCATCCTGGGCAGTGACTGTGGCCATCTCATATGTCCTCTCACAGAGTAGCTACAAAAACAAACAAACCTCTCTTTTGATAAAGTGAGTCATGCCTCTTGGCATAGTTAAAATATATATTTTATTATTTTTATATTATGACTATGAGTGTTTTGTCTGTATGTATGTAAATACGCCGCATGCACACAATGCCCGTTGAGGCCAGAAAAGAGCATTGAAGCCCCTGGAACTGGAGTTACAGATGGTTGTCAGCTGTTGTGTGGGTGCTGGGAACTGAACTGAGTTCCTCTTAACCCCTGTGCCATCTCTCCAGCGCCTTTTGGCATAATTTTTATGAAGGTTTTCTGTTGAAAACCCCAGTATCACCACCAGGGATGAAGACAGAGGGAAAAAGGAAGACACGAAGCAGTGTTTTTGCAAATCTACTTAATTTAGGATATCCAAATAAGATCAAAATATACTTTTTATTTTGTGACTTGTTTTTAAAACTTAATATGGTATGGATGATTTCCCGTGGCTTTAGTTATTCTTCTACAATGTGATTTTAAGTCCTGAACTGTAGTCTGTCATCTGGGTATCCCATAGTTTGGTTCATGGATGTATTGTTGGGTATTTAGGTTCTCCTTTTGGTAGTTGTGATTAAGAATGCTGTGGAGGGGTTGGAGAGGTGGTTCAGTGGTTAAGAGCACTGGCTGTTCTTGCAGAGGACCTAGTTCAATTCCCAGCACCCACATGGTGGCTAACAACCTTCCGTAATCCTAGTTCCAGGGGATCCCATACCCTCTTCTGACCTCCAAGGGCAAAGCATGACATGGATGCACTTACATACATGCAAGCAATACACTCATACACACACACAAAAAAAATAAATAAATAAAATATTTAAAAAATAATGCTGTGGTGAAGCATCCTTTTAGATAGGTCTTTGTATGCAGAGGTCTCTTGCATCATGAAAAATAGCAGCAGCCACAAAAATCAAAGGCATCCATTACACATTCTCCATCCAACTGCTTAATGCAATAAAAACTTCTTTCTCACACACACTCACATCCAGTGCACATACACATCATGGTTGGAGGAGGGGGCCATACTGTAGTTTCCCAGCGATCTACGCTTTCTGCTTCCATGATCACACTGGCAGTGGGAAGGGGCGAGGTGAATTATCCTCTGGCTTTTGAAGTGCCCACCCTGAAAACCACATGTTTCATCTGTGAACACTTCAAAGCAAGTCCTGTGACTCAGCCTAACTTCCAAAGGGGTGGAGACGTGTGATCCAGCTGTATGCCAGAAGGTCGACTGACTGTGGGAACACTTCTAAGTTACATAGGAGTGTCTGGAAGATAACCCATTATCAATTTAAGAAGAAAATCCGTGAGCTTTGTTTAGAGTTTGTGAAGAAGCGTTTGTATTTATCAAGGGGCAGTGTTAACCTCTATCAAGTGACTTCACGCCTTAGTTTGATCCGCAGATGTTATCTTCCCCCTAACTTGATCAGAGCGTTTATCCATAACTGGTCTCTGCCAGACCGTTCCCCTCCACTGCCCTCTTCAGTCACGTTTCCTGGTTAACTTCTTATTCTTGAGCGCTGTTACATGTCTGCTGTTCCTGGCACTTGGGGCACAGCAGCGAGTACAGCAGATGCCTTTGCCCATGTGCTTCCCACACAGGAAATAAGGAGGAAATAAACAGATCACAGGACACACCGTGAGTGGGAAGAAGCAGTGCTGGGTGAGAGAGGATGGAGAGGAGGGGGGCCAGAGCGGAACTCAAGGAAATCACTTCAGGTCAGGTACTGACTCAGAACAGGGGAGCAGAAGCCAGGGTTTTGAAGATTATTCCAGGAGAGAGCTGCTCTAGGGCGAAAGTCCTAGAGTAAGAGATGCTTGAAATGCTCCTGAAAGAGGAGGGACCAGAGTTAGATGAATGGGGCTGGTAGATGAGAAATTAGGAAAGATGGGGCTGGAGAGCTGGCTCAGTGGTTAAGAGCACCGGATGCTCTTGAAGAGTCCTGGGTTCGGTTCCTAGCACCTACATGGCAGCTAGTTACCGTCTGTAACTCCAGAGTTACTAGTAACTCTAGTTACTCTCTAACTCTAGTTACTTTCTAACTCTAGTTACTTTCTAACTCTAGTTTCAGGGGAATTCAATGTCCTCTTTTGACCTCCATGGGCATTGCATGACACAGGTGCCCCTACATATTTGAAAGCATTACGTTCATACACATAAAATAAAAAATAATAAATAATTAAAAAAAAAAAGAAATTATGAAGAGGGACGAAGAAGCTCTAAGTCAGGCCCAGAATTCAGAGGGAACTCTTGCAGGTCTGAGCAAAGAGGGGCAGAATCAGACTTGTGTTTTGAGAGTGATGGCAGTGTCAAATGTACTTAGGGTTAAGAGGGTAGAAAGAGGCGGTGAGGGATCTCCCACACTAAGACAAGTATGCTTAACGTGGTTTCCACATTCAGCGTACTTATGTATATGATATTCACCTAGTAGGTACAAATTTTATGTTTTAAAAAATATTTTATTTACTATTTTTATTTTATGTGTGTGAGTGTATTAACTGCATGTATGTAAGTGCACCTGTGTTGGGCAGTGCCCTCAGAGGTCAGAAGAGGGTATTAGATCCCTTAGGTCAGGAACTTGAGTTGGAGAGTAACTAGAGTTACTGGTCACTCTGGTGTTACAGAGGGTAACTAGCTGCCATGTAGGTGCTGGGAACTGAACCTGAAACCTCTGTGAGAGCATCCAGTGTTCTTAACCATTTAGCCATCTCTCCAGTTACAAATTTTATGTTTTTGAAAAATAGATTAAGAAAGAGGGCATGGAAGTTCATGCTTATAAGCTCAACACTCATGAGGCTGAGGCAGAAGACTTATGAGTTTGAGACCAACCTGGGCAACATAGGGAAACCCTGTCTCAAAAACAACAGTTGATTGGACATGGTGGTGCATGCCTTTAATCCCAACACTTGGAGGCAGAGGCAGGCAGATCTCTGTGAGTTCAAGACCAGCCTGGTCTACATAGTGAGTTCTAGGTCAGCTTGGGCTACAGGGAGACCCTGTCTTAAAAAGACCAAAAAAAAATTTGCATTTTTATTTTATGTGTATGAGTATATCACCTGCATGTTTGTAGGTGCATTCGTGTCATGCAGTGCCTTCAGAGGTCAGAAGACAGTGTTGGAGGCCCTAGAACTGGGTTATAGATAGTTGTTAGCCACCATGTGGGGGCTGGAAATTCAACTCAAGCCCCCATAAATAAACATTTTTAAAAATTATGTTAAATGGAGCTGGAAAGATGGTTCAGTAGTTAAGTGCACTTTCTGCTCTTGCAGAGAACCTGGGTTCAGTTCCCAGCACCCACATGGCTGCTCACAACCATCTGTAACTTAGTTTCAAGGGATCCAATGCCCTCTTCTGGCCCCTGAGGGTATTAGGCACATATATGATGCACATATATTCATGAAGGCAACACACACACATTTATTAAATGTGTGTTTATTTTATTACTAAAAATAAATAAGATCTTTAAGAAAAGAAAAATTTCAAAGTGACATATTTTTTAAAAAGGCTGGCTAAATGGTTCAGGAAATAAAGGTGAGAACCACCCACATGCTGTGGCACCCATATGCTACACACAAACACACAAATCAGTCAGTCAATAAAATTGAAAATAAATCTTTTAAAATGCTTAATAATTTTTATTTACTTGATTTTTATTTTTTATGTGTATGAGTGTTTTGCCTGCATGTGTGCTAACTGTGTGTGAAATGCCTACAGAAACCAGAAGGGGGCACTGGATTCCCTGGAACAGAAGTAATGGTTAATTGTGAATCATGATGTGAGTTGTGGGAAACCTGAGTCCTCTGCTAGAGCGGCAAGTGCTCTTAACTACTGAGCCATCTCTCCAGCCACACACTTATTTTTTTTACTATTATGAATATTGCTGTCTGTCATTAACATTTATGTACAAGGTTCAGGTCAACATGTGATTTATGTTCCATTCATTCTCTTGAATATGTATCTAGGGGTGGATCTCTTTTTTTTTTACTGGCTGTGTGGACCAGGTTGTCTTCAAACTCACAAGAAATCCTGTGCCTCTCCAGTGCTGGGTTAAAGGTGTGGCCTACCACACCTGACAATTAACTGTCGGAGCACCTGCTAAACTACTTTCGCAAGCAGCTGCAACACTTTACATCCTCATTAGCAGTGAACAGAGGTTCTGGTTTCTCCAGAATCTTGCCCAGCTTTGCTATCTTTATCTTTTTTATTATGACCATCTGGTGACTGTGAATGGTGTCCTGCGGTTTGAATCCACATTCCCTTCATGACTAATGCTGTTGGTCATCTTCCATATCCTTATTGGTTATTTGCATATCTTCTTTGAAGAAATTTCTACTCAATCCTTTGCCTAATTTTGTCTTTTTCTTGTTAAAGTGTAAGAATTCTCTAGGTATTCTGGATACCAGACCCTTATCAAATAGATGATGACAAATATTCCTTCTTATTCTGTAAGTTATGTTTTAATTTAGTTCTAGCTTCTTGGAGTCAAGATTTTAAAAATGATATTTAAAAAAATTATCTTTATTTTTATGTGTATGAGTATTATGCCTGCAGGTATGTAAGTGCACCCGTGTTGTGCAATGCCCACTGAGGTCAGATGATGGTGTCAGATCCCCTGGAACTGGAGTTACAGAAGTTGTCAGCTGCCATATGGGTGCTGGGATTGGAACCTGGGTCTTCTGTAAGAACAGCCAGGGCTCTTAACTGCTGAGCCATCTGTCCAATTTCAGATGTTTTATTAAATTAATAAGGAGTTAAATTTGGGGTCAGTGAGATGGTTCAGCACATAAAGTACTTGCTGTGTAAGCTTGATGACCTGAGATCGATCCTCAGAACCCACATAAAGGTGAAGGGAGGAACCAACTCCACAAATCTGTCAGCTTACACTTCTATACATGCACCTCCATACATGTACCATTGCACACATGCCCACCCCTAGCCCCTGAATCACATGTACACACAGTAAATATGTTTTTTTTTTAAAGAGTTAATCTGGCTGAGAGTAAGAGCTGAGATACAAATACAGAATCACTTAAAAGTCAAGAGAGGGCCTACAAGATGACTGCTAAAGCCTGACTACCTGAGTCTGATCCCTGGGTCCTACCTAGTAGAAGGAAAAAACTGACTCCTAAAAGTTGTCCTCTGGTCTTTATACACATACACACTATGGCACACCCATATGCATATACAAAACATACACATATTGAATAAATAAATGTGAATTTAAAAATTAAAAACCAGGCTGGAGAGATGACTCAGTGGTTGAGATCACTTGCTGCTCTTACAGAGGACCCAGGTTTGGTTCCCAGAACACACACACATAGTGGCTAATAACTGTCTGTAATTCCAGTTCCAGGGGATCCAGCATCCTCTTCTGACCTCAGTGGGCATTGCATAACATGAGTGCACTTACATACATGCAGGGAAGAACACTGAAACACAAAAAATAAGAATGATAAATAATATATTTTTAGAAAAACAAAAAACAAAGCCATAAGATAAAATGCAGCCTTTCCCCAAGAAAATAAGGATAAAGAGAAGGGAGATGCTGGTAACTGAGTCAGCAAGGAGGACAAAGGCCATCAAAGGAGACAGACAAGGGCTGTCAGTGAAAATAGAGGAATCTCCAGAACTGGGCCTGGGGAGAATGTTTCCAATGTACCTGTTTCTGGTGCTCCTGACAGGCCACACTGTGAGGACTGAGACCACCCTTGGGTTTGGCATCCCATTGAGTAACTTCAACAACAGCAGCTTCAGGAGTGTTGTAGAAGAAAACTCCATCAGAAAGAGCTTAAGGAAAGGTGGGAGGAAAAACTGGAGAGCGAGTTTGACATCTTTTTTAAGGACTTTGGCTATAAACTTCGTGTGACAGATCGAGAGGAGGCTGGAGTATCTTTTGTTTTCTTATTGTATTAGTTTATTTTCTTGTTGCTATGATCAAATGCCTGACAAAGGAGCAATTTAAGAATCTGGAAAGATGACTCCGTGGTTAAGAGTTGACAATCATCCCAAATGCCCTCTGGCCTATTCAAGTATTGCACACATGGATGCACTTACATACATGCAGGCAAAACACTTACAGACATAAAATGAAAATAAATAAAAAATTTAAGAGACAAGGTCTTGCTAATATTTAGCTCAGGCTAGCCTCAAACTCTTAGGTTCAATGGCGTCTTCTGCTTCAGCCTCCGGAGTAGACAGCACCCTGTGTGCCACCACATCTGCACTTGTTTTGCTTTAAAGCGACATGTATAAAGAGACATAGTATTATGTTTAAGTAAGATGTGAATGATTCCATGGGAACCAAAAACTAATGCTGAAGGAAGAGGAAGAATTGTTGGGGTGCTGTCCTTGAGTAGATGCGGGGGCAGAATTCATGGACACAGAATTCGTGAAGGCTGGCTTCACTGTGTGCAGACAGGCCACCTATGCAAAGGCAAGTGGGAGGTAATGTGCTTACATTCTGCCCCAGTGTCTTCCTGAGAGGGAGCATGGGGAAGGATGAGGAGCCAGAGAAGACCGCTGTGAAAACGGACAGGCCAGTAGGGACAGGTAGTGTGAGTCCTGACAAGTCCCAAGGCTCAGGTCAGATCTGGTTTTATTGCGGATGCCTTCTGACCCCAGGTTAGGTCATAGCCCTCTGCGCTGCTGGAATGCAGTGAAACCACACTAGCTCTGCTATTCATCTCTTTAATCCCTGCACCCTGCACTAGACCTTAAACTTCAGAAGGACTTTAGTGATCTGTCAAGGCCATCGCTGCATCCCAACACCTATTCCCTGGGGCAGAGTACACACCCATCATTAAATAGTTGATAAAATAATGATTGCAAGAATCATTAAATAGTTGAATAACTGAAGTAGTGAATGAATTACATTTATTCAGTTATGTAGTTAGTTTCTCGCTTGAGTGCAGTGGGTGGGATGACTTTGCATGTGAAGGTTAGAGGACAGACAGCTTGTGACATGGATTCTCTCCTCGGCTCCTGGGGACTGAACTTGCATCAGTGGACTTGGTAGCAGACGCATTTACTTGCTGAGCCATCTCAAATGAGAAAAGCCCTAGAAATGCTTTTCAGTTGACCTATGTGTCTGAAGCAGCTCCTACATCCAAGGACGACAGGAAGCCACCTCCCCGTCCCCATTTTTCCCTCATCCCCCTCCCCCGCCCCTCCTCCTCCACCCATCCGCACGCTCCACGCCCACCCAAGTCCTAGCTCTCGGCATTGTAAACTCTGCGGCTTTAAGGGCCGTCGAAAGCAGAGGCTGGCGGTGATTGGAGGTTCATTCTAACCGGCTGATGAGCTCATCCGCAGCCAATGGCCAAGAGGCACCGTGTCAGACCCCCGGTACCTGGTCGCTGGGTGGAAGGCAGGAATCCTCGAAGCTTCCTCGCCCGCCCTGCGGATATGAAAGGAGGTGGCAACCCGAGAGGTCTGGCACGCGGACCCAGCTCCTGCCAGGTACAGTGTTGCTCGGCTCTTCTGCTATCCCTGGCATCCTAGGAGGAGCCTTCCTCTCTCTACCCACACCCAGCCTCCTGGGCGATTCCTCAGGATGATGCACCTTGCATGCTGCGGACCCTGCAAGCTCAGCTTGCTCTCCGTGTCCGGACGTAGGCTTGTGGCTCTGAGGGCAGGACTCTGACACCCGCAGCCCAGCGCGGCCAGCGTTGGAGCTACCAGAGCACAGGCCTCTGAGCTGCCTGTCCCCCTGGGCCGGCAGGAAAGCCAGCCTTTCTCTATGTCCTGGCCGCATCCTGACTAGGGCTCAGCTCCTGGCTGCTTGGGGCTGTGCGTTTCCTTCCCACACCTCCGGTCATCTTGTTCTGTCTGCTCTGCAGAAGGATGCAAGGCTCCCTGCTGGCCTTTTCCCCGTGGCGCCTGAGACAGCAAGGGTAGCTGCCAGACTGCTGCAAGGGACAGAGGCGGCACTTGTGGCCCCTCTCACAGCCCCTACCTCTTCTCTAAGAGCGGCTGCTCTTATCCCATTGGCCATTGGTGTCACACACTGCTTAGAGAGGAGTTGCTGTCAGGTCCACAGAGGCCACAGTGGACCCCTAAGCTTCTCAGAGTCATGGATAGGAGGAAAAGTGATATCCTCCATAGGGTAGACCATCCTGCCATCCTCATTGAACATCTACCTGAGCTGGCATCCAATCTGTCACTTGTTATCTCATCTGCCAATGAGCTTTAATGAGTGCCTGGGAGAGTTCCCACTCAGTGACTCCTGACCTCAGGACCAAAGGAAACAAAAAGGCTAGACTTGCATTCTATCTGGGCAGAGGGGCCACTGGGCCCAACCCCAAGGCCAAATGAAATTCTGCAAGAGAAGCTGGGAGGGAGAAGTGGTGGGGTGTGGGACCACTGGGAGCAGCAGCTTTGAGTCCAGAGTGTGTTTAGCATGTCTAGACACTAGGTTTGCTCTGTGGATGCCCCTTGAAGGCAGCTCTAGATCACAGACACCCCAGCTATCTCTCCAATGCTCCACTCACAGAACACACTAGAGAAGTGTTTGTGGAACTTAGTTTGAAGGGAAAAGAGCAGCCTCAGTGGTTTTATTCTGTCATTGCCATTGAGGAAGGATCTGGTTCAATGAAGACCTTGCACATTAGCCCTGATCTCCCCCACGTTTAGAGATGGACATCAGTCTCTCCAATGTTCAGTGAAGGAAGCCAGTATACAGGTGTGTGGCTCCCAGCCAGGGCCTCCCTAATGCATTTGCTTCCTGCAGATCACAGCTGCAGGACAGCCATGAGCCTGGTAGCCTACGAATGTCCACCTGGCCCAGGCCTGGAGCCTGAGCCCTGTTCACGAGCACGGTCCCAGGCCAGTGTGTATCTGGAACAGATTCGTAATCGGGTGGCTACAGGAACACCTGACATGAACAAGCATGACTACCTGGTAGATGCAGCTACCCAGATCCGGCTGGCGCTAGAGCGTGATGTTAGTGAAGACTATGAGGCGGCCTTTAACCACTACCAGAATGGTGTGGACGTACTGCTCCGTGGTGTACATGGTAAGGGCGGGAATGGGCAGGGACTGGGGGGCGGGCAGAAAAGGGCCAAAGCAAGGTCTACTGTCCATCCATACTGGGGATGTGGGGTGCTGTGCTAACCCTGCCAGGCCTCCATGAAGAACAATAATGATGACTCAGATTTATTCAGAAGTTCCCACATGGTAGATACCAGTAGGCTTTACCTATGTTAACTCATTTGAGTCCCACATTCATAAATTTTTGTATTGCATGTAGTTATAAGTATGTAGGAACTATTATATTGTTATTATTAATTATTATTATTAATTATTATTATTTGAGGTGGGTCTTTCACTGTTAATTATGCTGGTCTCAAACTCCTGAGCACGAATGATCCTCCCACCTCAGCCTCCTGGCTATTCTGACTACAGCTGTGTGTGGGCAGGAGCTAATTTTCAAGATGAGGAGCCTGAGGCATAGTTTGTCAAGACTCCACAGCTACCAAGGGGCACAGCTGGAGTTGAACCATTTTGGCTCATTTGGCTATGTGCTTGGCCCACTGCACTTGGCCGCCCCTGGGGCTGGACTGAGTGGTAGCCCTCCAGAAGCTTGCACTCCAGGTGGGGGGAGATGGCTGACTGACGACATGTAATTATAGTCCTGGATGGGAAGAACAATGACAGGAAAACAGAGGGAGGGAGAGGGAAACTTAGGCCAGATGGGGCTAGCACAGGACATGTTCCAGAGGTGGACCCAACATGAATGTTGAAGAACAGTAGGCATGTTATCCAATGGAGGGCCTGGCAGTGTTCCAGAGGGAGGGAGGGAAGTCCAGGCTTAGAAGGAAAAGGGCTGCCCAGGGCAGAATGAGGCATTTCCGTCCTGGGAGAGAAGTTGATGCTAAGGCCAGTTTGAGACCCCTGCGGGCCTTGTGGCCAGGTGTGGGTAACCTGGGTCACCCCAACTCAATGGTGAAAAGACACTGCCAAACCTGAGCTTCAGGCATATCCAGTGCATTCCTTTTCCATCTAATGTGTTCTGCACACTGGCCGTTCTCATACTGGGCATCAGAGATGGAAGAAACATTGTACTCTAGAAGCTTCTATTCTCCAGGAAATGAACATGGAAATCCCCATCTTGCCCCTCACAGGGTGTGAGTGAGAACAGCCAACAAGGTGGGGGTACCAGCTCTAAAGCTCTAAAGCTGAGGGGTGACAGTGGTTCCCAGTGTCCTCCTGTCAGCTTTCTTCTTCCTCTTCCTTTTCTGCTGGTCTCCACCCCAGAGCAGTGGCTCAGCAGAGGACTAGGGAAAGAACTGCTCATCAGCCTTAGAAATCAGAGCCATCAGTTATGATAGGCCGAGGCCACTTAGTGGGAGCTGGCATCTCAACCTGCCATCATGGCCGGGATGGAGAGAAGGGTAGGGCCCTGGTGTGCCCAGATGATGACTCTAGTCGCCTACAGTTGACCCCAACAAGGAGCGATGTGAAGCTGTAAAGCTGAAAATTACCAAGTACCTGCGGCGGGCTGAGGAAATCTTCAACTGCCACCTGCAGCGGACACTGGGCAGCGGAGCCAGCCCTGACACGGTGAGGGGATGCCCTTCCTGGATTTCTGAGGAAGAGGAAGAGGACTCTGAGGAAAAGCAGCTCAACCTCCCCACCCCAAGCCCCTCCAGCCTCAGAACTGAGGGGATCATTAGTAGAGGGTATGACTAAGTGTGAGCCAGGGCTGCCGTCCTGCCCTCTCGTGCTTCCTCTCTCCCACACCCTCACGCAGCCTCACAGAGCATTTGGCACGCATGTACGTGAGCACCCACTCCGGTCTGCACATGGCTCCATGCCATTCTCATACATATACTTGGAGCCTCCAGACTCTGTTTCTGTTGAGTGGGCACACCATGAGTATGCGTGCGCACACACACGTATGAATGCGTGAGTACCCATGTGGCCAATATGTTGCCCTTGTTGCTTTTCCTGACCCAATAGGTTGCATGTACTTCCCATGACCACAGGCTTGTACATTTACCCTTCTAAGTCTACTGTGTCCTGTGACACCCACATAGTCCCACCCCAAACCCTGGGAGAGTTTGTCTCCCAGGACAAGGCTTTTGAGAGGGGGCTTGTTAAGCTCTGGGAACTGGTCCTTGTATGGCTAGGTGGGCGCTGATCAGCCTGGCCACCTTGAACCAGTCTCCCTCTACCCCAGTCAAGAGCAGCTTCCTGCTCAACCTGTGAGGCAGTCTGCCTGGACCCTGGTCCTACTCACTGTGGCCCCTCGTACTCTCGTGGCAGCCGGAAGTCCCTACCCATACCCATAGCTAAGGCTGAGGCCTTGTCCTTTCTCCACAGGGCTTCAGCAGCCTGAGACTCCGGCCCATCCGCACACTAAGCTCTGCCCTGGAGCAGCTGAGGGGCTGCAGGGTGGTTGGGATCATCCAGAAGGTGAGTGAGCAGATGTCTGCAGTACAGGAAGGGAAGCAGATGTGCACGATCAGGGGTCGAGGATGAGGGAGGTGTGGGATAGGATGGTGCGGTCTGTGGCAGTTGTTGCTTCTGGAGTGTGTGGGCTCAGAGGGCACAACAGCTGTCCAGTAGGCTCCTCCTTTCTCCCAACACACAGGGCTCTTAGAGAGGAAAATGGGAATGAGAGGAGGCAGGCAGTCCACGTTCCACTGCCCTCCAGCTCAGACATGCGAACCCTCAGAGACTGTGGGAGGAGCTGTACCCCGGGTGCCCTCAGAGCTCACCGCCCTGCCCACTCTCGCTTCTCACACACCTCCAGCCTGCATGGACTCTGTATGCTGCACCCTGAGTCTCCTGCCACACACAGTTGAGTGCTTTGGTGCTGGAAGGTGTTCCTCCCCTGAGGCTTCCCAGCAGCTCTGTGCATTGCTGAGTTGGCCTGCGTCTTCTAGGCCCTGGCAGCTCTGCCCTTTCTCTTCTGGTACACACCCTTATTCTGATCCCATCTTGTACCCTTTCCCACCATTCACGGCAGACCGGAAGACAGGAGCTGATAGCCCAGCTTTTACTAGTGTGGAGGAATGGGAGGGACAAAGGCCAAATGAGAGTTGAGTTAGCATCAGATTGCCCTCTGCCTCCAGACCGGAGTTCCCTGAGAAATCTCTAAAAGAGTTCTTTCCCAAACTGGCCATTTATGAGAGTCATCAGGTGAGCCTCCCCAAAATACAGATGCCAGGGCCCCATCCCAAAACCGTGGAGCCAAAACTTCTAGGGTTGAACCCAAGAATCTGTAATTTTAAATACTGCTCAATTTTGGTGAGTCCATAGAGAAAAGGATACCAGTGTGTGCTTCCCTACCATGCAGGAGGCAGCGTGCTGCCTAGGAGGTGGGCTCTGAGTCTGGGCAACGAGCTATGGTGGGCTCAGGGCCCACTGCTCTGAGCTTTGGTTTTTGTATGAGTAAAGGGGGAGGGGTAAGAATTCTCCCTCTAAGAGATGATCTGGGGAAAGAAATGAAATAATTTTTGGGAAAGGCCTGGCACATGCTAAGATAAGTGCATACTTGATGGTTCCTAAAACAAGTGACAAGAGCTGGGAGGCACAAGCTCCCATCTCCAGGCCTTCTTCCAGCTGCTTTCCCGGGTCCTGGAACAGGCCCCAGGCTGTCAGGGAAAGGGCCAGCCAGCTTCCCATCTGCTGTTGTCTCCCCTCCCACTGAACTGCTCTGTGGCCACAGCCTGACCTTGGCCAAACACAGCCGCTCCCACAGTCAGACTGACACCACGTCTCCGAGTGAGATGCCAGTGACAGAGAGAGGGCTTCCGAATGGAATACATTTGACAAACAGCTAATTGAAATTACAGTACTTTGTATTTTAATTTTAGATGTGCTCAGAGCTTTTTAGGATGGAAATATATAAAACAACAAGGAATCTATGACAGATAGATTTGTTCTCCAGTTTGTTCAACCCTAGGACATGCACATGTGCAAAGCATATGCATTTTATTCATTAGTACTCCATGACCTATGCAGAAGAAAAATACATATTAAGAACTTGGGATCGCCTCTTTCCTTTTTCTCCCCCTTTTGGGTGTTCAAAAGATAGACACCAGCCCCCTCCAGAGACCCCACTACTTCCTCTGAGTTAGGCCCACGCTGGGGATAGGACTCTTGCCAAATTAGGAAAGCTGTTTAGGGCCATTGGGCCCATTCCAAAGCTCTGCCCAGGCAGATCCTGGTGGCAGAGCAGTGCCAGCACCGGCCAGTGGCCGCGCTCAGGCTCAGGGAAGGAGCCAAAGGTTTGCTCAAGACAATACTGAGTGCTTTAAAAGCGTCTGGCTCTGAGGCTAACTGGGCTGGAGGTGACAGGGAGCAGTGGGATGTGTGTCAGGGCCTAGGTAGGCAGCCAAGATGCCAGGAATCTGTCCTGACAGACACGGCCGCTCTGAACCGCTTCTGAGAGCTGTGCTCTGAGCTGGGCATAAGGGGAAGAAAGGTCTTCCGAGTTATTCTTGTTTTATTTGGCTCAAGCACAGGGGTATTTTCTTTTTATTGTTACCAACATTCAAATGTGCAGATTTCATATAAAAGTCCATGTTTCAAAGCTTAACAATTAAGTAAACAATAAAATTGTGGGGAAAAAAAAAAGTTCAGATTTCAGGCTTTTCTTGGAAAAAAAAAAATCAAATACAGATATGGATTCTCATTCCCACGTAGCAACAGGGAGCCCAGGAGGCGCCGCCTACTTCAGATGGGACACTGGCCTCTTCCAACCCCTGCCCCAACTTTGCTCACATCTGTTCTCCTGTGAACCTTTGAGTTTGAGAACCTATTTCTATTTGAAGGTTTGAGGCTTGTTTAAGCCATGAGAGGCTCCACCTAGGACTTATATTCTTTTGCATCTTTAAGGAAAGGGTGTATTCATATTTCACCAAAGCTGTATCTGTCTCAAAAACTTGGTGGAACCAACCTCCCTCCCTCCGTCCCTCCCTTCATGTGATGCCTGTGCATGTGCCCACGTATGCACACAGAGGCCAGTAGATGGAGTCAGGTATCCTTCTCCATCGCTCTTCTGCTTATCCCCTTGAGACATGGTCTCTTACTGAACATGGAGCTAGCATAGTGGCCAGCAAGCCCCAGTCACCTCCTGTCTGCCACCCCCAACAGGGCTGGGGTTACAGTCACCCATAACCATGAGCCTTTTTACATGAGTGTTGAAGATTTGAACTCACAAAGAATGCACGGTAAGCACTCTTATCCACTGAGCCATCTATACCTTCAATCAGTGGTTAATTTTTTTTTAATGGAAAAGTATTTTCCAATTATAAGGCTTACCTCACATTTATAAGGCATGTTTTCACTTCGATATTTGGCATTAAATCCCTAGTCACCTGAAATGAAAGTATTATGCTATGCTTTCCAGGATAATAGTCACATAAGAATGTTTGTATGAATTCACATCAAGTGTTCTGTGTCTCAGCGGCAAGGGTTCCATCACCATTTGAGGCTGATTGCTTCCCCATTGTATACTACAAAAATGCATTACCACCATAGCAGAAATCTCTGTTTATCTATATTTCAATAATTGTCATGTAGCCTAGGCTGGCCTCAATCTCACTATGTGGCAAGGGATCACCTTGATCTTCCTGCCTCTTCCTCTTGAGTACTGGGATTACAGATTTGCATCACCATACTGAGTTTATGCAGTGCTGGGAATCAAACCCAGGGCTTCTTCAAGTGTATCAGCCTAGCATTTTACCAACTAAGCTACATTTCCAACTCCTTAATAATTGCCTTAAAGAGAAACTGGGCAAGTGAGATGATTCAGTAGGCAAAGATGTCTGCCACCAAGCCTGATGTCATGAGTTCTGTCCCTAAAGTCCACATGGTAGAAGGAGAGAACTGATTCTCACAAGGTGCTTTTTGACCCCCACAGGTTTTCTCTGGCACACATCTTCCCTCTACATGCACACAAAATATAATAGATGAAAAACATATTTTTCAAAAAGAGAGAATGAAACTCAGGTTCAAGGAAGTCAAGTACTGGGTATTGTACTGTCCCCAAGCCACTTAGCAAAAGGGGGATTTTTTGTTTGGTTGTATTAATGGGAAAACATCTACTCTGCTATCCTTTTGAGATACAGAGAAAGAGAAAGGAGTTTAAAATGAGAGGAGACAGAGAGAGAGAGAGAGGGAGGGAGAGAGAGAGAGAATAAATTCATTATACCTAACGCCAAGATAATTGCTGTTAATGTTTAGGTCTAATTCCTTCTAGGAAATAAGTTTTAATGTGTTTTGAAGACAGTTCCTTTGATGTATTGATCAAGTTTTGTTTATGCTTTTCCCCTCGTGTAGAGGCTTGGCCCAGCACTAGGTGGTGGGGAATCCCACGTGGTGGAGGTTGGTGGGAAATTATCTCCGTTGTCAGTACTTGTGGAAACTCCTTTTCTTAAATGACCCCAGAGTTTTCTGCCTTTCTCTCTTCAAACATTGCACAAGTTTGGTCAGGAAGCCAAGGCCGGCCTGAGCTGGGTCTCTGGCCATTAGAGGGAGACCTCTGGTGGTAGAAAGGGGTACTGCTGTCCCGCTGTCCTGCTCTAGGAAGGACCTAGGGCCCGTTTAGCGCTTTCTCTTTACATCTAAGGCCCAGCAGGACAGGCACTTACCCCAGCCAAACCTGAAATCAGCCTGTCTGGATTCAAATCCTGACTCTGCCACTTTTAGCAACTGAGCTTGCTATATCAACACAAAGACCTGAGTTTGATCCCCAACACCCACATAAAAGGCCAGGCATGGTGGGGCACGCCTGTAATCCCTGTGCTGAGGAGGTAGAAGGCAGATCCCCGGAATCCGCTGACCAACCAGCCCAGCCTAGTGAAATGGGTGAGCTCCAGATTCAGTGAGAGACTGCCTCAAAAACTAAGGTGGAGAATAAATGAGGAAGATGGCCAGTGTCAGCCTCTGTCCTGTACACACAAACATGTACACACACACACACACACACACACGGGCAAGGTTTAGAGAAGCTGTGAGACTGGCAATGGTGTGTAAATGACATTCTCGTGACCTTCACCAAGGGCTTTCCCATTTATTACCTCAACAAACCAGTGGCATAGCAAAGGTGGGCATTTATAATTCCTCTTTGGTAGTTAAGGAAATCAATTCATAGGCTGGGTATGATGGCACACGCCTTTAATCCCAGCACTCAGGAGGTAGAGACAGGTGGATCTCTGTGAGTTCAAAACCAGCCTAGTCTACATAGTTAGCTCCCAGCTGGGGCTACAGGGAGATCATGTCTCAAAATGACCAAAAGAAAAGAAAAAAACAATTCATTTATTTGTCCAAACTGGGACCCTAAGCTGGGAGATAGAGATCAGTGGTAGAGCTCTTGCTTACCATTCATGATGAGGCCTTAGAGTCAATACTAGTACAACAACTTAAGAAGGAGGCTGGAGAGATGACTCAGCTATTAAGTAAGAGCACTGGCTGCTCCTGCAGAGGACCTGTGTTTGGTTCTCAGCACCACATGGCATGTCCGCTAACAACCGTTTGTAACTCCAGTTCCACGGGATCCCACACCCTCTTCTGACCTCCGTGGGCATTGCACAACACCGACTTACATACTTACATACATTCAGGCAACACACTCATACACATATATAATTTTTTTTTAAACCAGTAAGTGAAATATTTAAAAATAAAAAACAGAACAAAACTAAAACTAAAAAATCCAAGGCCCTTTTCCTTACTCCGCCCTCAGTTTTCATCACTGCCCAGGAGCCTGGGTCCAAATCCCACTCTGGCCAGCCTGGTCATGGGGTCATGATATCAGGGTACTGTCTGACTTTGACAGACCCTCATCCAGGCAGAATCCTGTCTTCCTGCCCTGACACACCCATGTGTCCGTCCTTCCCCCTCCTACAGCTGGTTTACGCTTGACTGCTAGGAAAATGAGTCAAGGGCCCAACTCTAAATAAGGCTCAGCACAAGACAGATCACTCCCTCTAACCAAGGCTAAGGAGAGGGCAGCTTGCTGTCAAAGGCCAGCCTCCCAAGTGGCTGGAATGCACAGCCACACTCACTTGCATTTAAAAGAAAGTGTAGCAAGGCAGAGAGACAGTCCTGAAGCGTGCCAATTCCGGCATGGCTCAGTCCATCTGTTCTGGAACCACAATCTTAAGAACCTCAGATTCTTCACTTAAACAAGGTCAGGGGAAGTAAGTAGCTCTGTGGTGCTTCAGCATCCCTGCAGGATGGCAGGCTCTGACCAAAGCTTTCAGTGAGGGACTGATCTCAGCTCTTCTCAGGCCCCATGGGTCTGTCTCGTATGGGCAGGTAGGGGAGGGATATTCTCACATTAGGGCTCCCCTAAACCCAAACAGTAGTGCCTGGGCTATTCGTTATGCATATATGAAGCAAATTGCTCCACTGTGCAGGAATGTGGGGAGCAGATCCCAAGCCAGGCAGAGTGGTCCCTGCCCTCATGGAGCTCATAACCAGGGGAAATAGGAATTAGATAGTATGAGAAGACTCTTCTGAGGGTGAGCTCATGGAGCACTGTGGCAGGGTAGGAGCTCCAGATGTAAAAAGTAAAAAGACAAGAGTCTAGACCTGCGGGTCTAGCAAGGGTGGGTAAGCAGGACAGGATGGACATTGACCTGGGGAAGGGACCTTAGTGTCTGCCCCGCCTGAAGTGAATCAGCATGATGGAGGGACCCGAGGGCGTGGAAATCCCAGGGACTAACACATAGCCTGACCAATGCCTCCTGGACTTTGGCAGGTGCAGTTGGTCCAGGATCCAGCAACGGGAGGGACCTTCATTGTAAAGGCAAGTGCTGCCCAACTGCCGCCATGCTGCATTCCGCTTGGAACGTTCTCCGAGCTCTTGAGATCCTTCCCATTGGGAAACCCCCTCCCCAGAATGTGCGTCTGAAGCCATGCTCCCTCCAAAGCTTCTGAGCATTGCCCCTGCCTCAAGACAGACAGACAGACACACACACACACACACACACACACACACACATACACACACACACACACACACACTCGCATCCTTGGGTCTAGATTCTGTAGGATAATAGGCATGGGGACAGGCCAGGAACTGGGGGAAGCAGTTGGTCCTCAGACTGGTTCCCAATTTATATCCTGCTGTTCTGAAGCCAGGGCAAGGATGTCTCCTAACAGCATTAGCTCATCTACCTGCTTTGTCCCCTCCTCAGAGCCTTCCCAGGTGCCACATGGTGAGCCGGGAGCGACCGACTATCATCCCGCGTGGAGTTCCTTACATGACAAAACTACTGCGATACTCCGTGAGTGAGGACTCCATCTTCTTGCACCTGGAGCATGTGCAAGGTGAGGGGCTTGTGGGATTCCTACCACCTCCTCAGGGCTTTGGAGTGTTGTTACCTACCCCCCTTAAATGCTGGGTCCTGGGGAGGGGTATGGCTTGCTTTAGGTGTGTGGCACAGACGGGGGAATCCAGTCTTTCTGGAGGCTGATGGCAGGCCCAGTCTTTCTGGAGGCTGATGGCAGGCCCAGGCTACTGTGGGCCTCTGTGTGGTTCCGAGTGAGCAAGGGAGGTCCTAAAGTGAATGTCCACACCCTAGGCAGGTAGAGGGGGCCTTTATGGAGCTGTCTCTTTTGTCACCATTTCCACTAGTCTTGACTTTTTCACTTTCTGGTTAGTGCCCAATCCCTGGATGCCACATGGAATGATTGATAACTAAAGTTATAAGGACATGAACTGGGCTATGTGGCAGACATTTAGTGGTTGTACAGCTGGGTGTGGTGGCACACACCTTTAATCCCAGCATTTAGGAGGCAGAGGCAAGTGGACCTCTTTGAGTTTGAGATCAGTCTGATCTACATAGAAAGTTCCAGGCCAGTCAGGGATACATATAGAGAGACCTTCTCTAAATAAGTAAGTAAGTAAATAAATAAATAAATAGAAATACATCCTTGGGTCATGACATGCAGTCACTGTAGATCCATGCCTGGCTTTCTTTACCTTTTGTGATACCATTCTCCTTAAAACCAAAGAGAAATTATATGTTGAACATTGGTGACTCCTCCATTCAACCAAGGTCATTAACAATATAAATACCGTGCCTGGGAGTTGCTTGTGCAGGGTATGCTGGAGGTGAGGCAGAGTGCTCTGTAAACAGGTCAGAGCAGAGGAGAGTTTGTTATGTGTTGAGAAGTGGAAGGGTGGGGTGGTGAGAAGGCTGAGCGAGGCCAGGCCCCCCAGGGCGCAGGTGGGCCATGTCAAGATGGAGGGAGGCTGGAGTGGGCCTGGACCGGCATCCACTCTGTCCTCTCTTTCCATGCTTTCACTTCCTCTGCTTGGCCCAGGAGGTACTCTCTGGTCCCACCTGCTTTCCCAGGCGCACCTTCAACATTCTGAGCTCAGGTCTGGCTCTGCCCAGAAGTCGAAAGCCCAGCTCCACTTCATGACCCCAGCACAGTTCCCACCAAGCCACACCTTGGGGCAGGACAGAATCCCTTTGGAGCCTCCACGGACTTCACAGAGCCTTCCCCCAGCCAGGGGGTCCCCATTCCTCAGACCCCAGAAAGAGGCTTACAGTGAGTCTTCAGCCAGGACAAGTACTTCCTGCTCTTCAGACCTCACAGAGGCCCCAAGTGGACACTTTCACAGTCAAGTCAGGCGGGCTGGTCAGAGCTTGAACCGTGCATCTCCTCGGGGGCTTGATTGGGTTCGAGAAGGGGCTGGTCGGGTGCTGGGGGGCTGTGGCCGAGGCAGAGGTCAGAGCCCTCTGTCAGCAAACAGAGCCAGAGTTGGGTACAACAGAGCTGTCTGGAGTGTGTGGGAGGAACAGGTGAAACAGTGGGCAGCTGAGATGCTGGTGGCCCTGGAGGCGCTACACGAGCAAGGAGTGCTCTGTCGGGATCTCAACCCACAGAACCTGCTTCTGGACCAGGCAGGTAGGAGCCCCAGCTGCCCTGCCCCCATCCCACTCTTGAGGTAGAGGCCCCAGGGTCAAGGGGATCTCCACGATTATAAGGCTACATGCTGTTTCTGCCTGCCTCCATCCGGCCCTTCACAGAGGACCTGAGGCTGGAGCAACAGCTCCCAGGAATACCCCTGGATTTGGGATCCAAGGGGTCAAGCCCTTAGGTAGACTCCACTTGCTATGTGACTGACTGTGTTGGGGGAAACCCTGGGACTGTCTTGACATGCCAGCTCTTCAGTGATGCTATTTTCAACCTTGTCCCCTGTCATTCCTCCCTGCACACATTGGAGAAGGTCACATCCGGCTCACATATTTTGGCCAATGGTCAGAAGTGGAGCCCCAGTGCAGCCGGGAGGCTGTAGACGGCCTGTACAGTGCCCCAGGCAAGAAGGGAGTTGTGGGGTAGGGATGGTTCCTAGATCTGGAATGCCTGTGTGTGGGCTGAGGACAGAGGATGGGCTAGGATGAGAATGGAGAGGGCCCTTCTGTGTGAAGTTGGAATGTATGTGCTCTTGTTCCCGTAGAGGTTGGGGGCATTTCGGAGCTGACCGAAGCCTGTGACTGGTGGAGCTATGGGTCACTGCTGTATGAACTGCTCACAGGAATGGTGAGTAGCTGGGAAGAGTGTAGAGCCCTGGGGGAGGCCACTAGGTATAGGCCAAGCAGAGGCTTAGTCAGCCAGCCAAATCAGAGCAGAGGCTGCTTTCTTTTTCACACCTGATATTTAGGCTAAATGCTCTTCCACTCATTAGGCCATCATAGAGGAAGTCATTCCCACCAAGCTATGGTGTATTTAACACTCCCACCACACTAGGGACTATTGCTTAGGAGACCGTCACCGTTTATGAGTGATATGTGATATATGATAGAGGTTTCTAGAAAAGCATCCCTGGAAGGCCCCTGGATCATCTCCCAGGTCCCCAAGACCTCGGCTGGAGGACTTTCATTCGAGCCATTCAGCCAGGACAGCCAAACCCACTTGTAGGGGAGATGGCTCAGTTGGTAAAGCATCTGCCACTCAATGGTAAAGACTTGAGTGTGATCCCTAGCACCCACATGAAAGTGGGTGTGGTGCCGCACATCTGTAACCCTAGTGGTAGGGTGAGAGTGGGACAGGCAGATCCTCAGAGCCCACCATTCTAGACAATCAGTGAGCTTTGGTTCAATGAGAGACCTTGTCTCAAAAAATAAGCAGTAGCTGGGCATAGTGGCACACACCTTTAATCCCAGTACTCAGGAAGCAGAGGCAAGCAGATCTCTATGAGATCAAATCCAGCATGGTCTACATAGCAAGTTACAGGCCATCTGGGGCTATAGGGAGACCCTGTCTCTCCACCCCCATCCCCCAAAAAAAGCAATAGAGGAAAAATACTCAACATCAATCTCTAGCCTCCACATTCACATGCATTCACAAAAGAAACCTCACCTGCTCAGGATGGAGGCTTTGCCCTCTGTCCTCCACCCATATGAGCTAAGAACTGCATCCGGGGTTTGTTAGGTTAGGAAGCAAGGGAAGGGAGAGGCCAAACATTTGAGCAGGAAACAGCTTGGATAGCTAAATGTGACCTGAAGGCAGGACCTGACCAGTCTCTCCTGCTTTTTTTCCATAGCTCAGGTGTCTGAGAACCTGCCTACGAGTATCCCCAAGCCCCTTTCATGGCTCTCCTGGCCTTCTTTCCTCCTGGGAGCTTCTTGAAGCTCCTGATTGCAACAGACTTCTGCTCTCCAAAGCTGCACCTTTAGGTGCTGAGTCATGCTTTCTGGTCACTACATGTGTGCCTTGGCCTTGATGGCAGCATGACAGGCTGTCAAATGAGTAACTTGTAGAGGCTTTTTCTGTAAGGAAACAAATTCCAGTGCTATTCCCAATAGAGTGCCGATCCTAATTACAACCAGGATTGATGATCTAACAAGCTTGCAACCAGAGGATCCTGGGTTCAAACCCCGATGATAGACCAAGTCCCTTTTTCTCTGAGCCAGCTTCTTTTCTTTAATGGATGCAGTGTGTCGGGGGCCTAGCATAGTGCCTGGCACATAGCAGACCCTAGCAAAAGGCAGTCATCAACACAGTCTTCCTAATGGAGTGTGTCATGGGTGTGGGGCAAGTCCTGGCTGCCACTAGGGTATAGACTTCCTGGAGTGGCCTCTCAGAGGCCTCTCCTTGTGTTCCCCCAGGCACTGTCCCAGAGCCACCCCTCAGGATTTCAGGCCCACACCCAGCTCCAGCTGCCGGAGTGGCTCAGTTGCCCAGCAGCCTCTCTGCTGACTGAGGTGAGGAGATTGGCATGTGGGTGAGGGATGGGGACGTAGAAGCACCCTAACCCTGGGTGAGCTCTCTGTTAAGTGCTGGAGATTATAGGGCAATGAATGTCCACAAATGTCTGTGGCTAGCAATGTCGGGGGGAAAGTGAGCACTCTAGAGGCCATGACAACAGGGTTCTTATGAGGTGGGTTCCTGCCTCCATGGTGGGGAAGGGCTGTGGAGTGCTGACTGAGTCTCTCCCACAGCTGTTGCAGTTCGATCCGCAGAGCCGCCTAGGTGCTGGAGGCGGCACCCGCAAACTCAAGTCCCACCCCTTTTTCAGCACTATCCAATGGAGCAGACTGGTGGGGTAAGAGGTGGGTTAGTGGGCAAGGAAGCAGCTGGCCTGGATCTTCCGGTTCCCTGCCGCCTGGGCTGGCCCCTCCCATCAGTGGACTTTACCGGGAGACAGTGGGGCAGCACAGCTTGGCAACCTGCTCTTCATCCTGCTTGGGCCCCAAAGTAATGACTGCTGTCCTGAGAAGGCCAGCCCCCAGGGAAGCTGCTGGAAGGGCAGCGAGGTCTACTGCTGAGCAACCTGCAGCCAGCACATACATGCCCTATACCTTTAGCATGGACTGGTCATGTTAAGGGGTGCTGTTGCTCTGGTTCTGAACTACTGAACACGTGCTGAGCCAACCAGGTTTGGTGACACTATGCTGTGCCCCACTTTGGACAGCTCTGGAGACTCATCTCAGGACACTGATCCTCTGGTTCAGTGGACCCAAACCAGGGCTGTTCTGGGTCCACTGCAGTCGTGCTGCCATGCAGGCTGTTTCCATCAGGGCAGTTCCCACAGGGATAGGAAGCTGGGGAGCAGGGTGAAATGGGGAGGTCGGGATGGGAGGTGGAAGACAGGATGATCTGCCCCACCCTCCTGATCCTAACCTGTGATTTCTGACTTTGGAGAACTAAAGGAGTCAGGAGGGGGCAGGGTTTGGGGATGGGTGGGTAATAAGAATGTAGTTTTGCCACTTAGACCAAGTTTGCACACAGAATAAAGAGCTTTCTTCCCTGTCAGGAGAGCCTGCCCCGTGGATCTGAGTGATTCTCTTCTTGTTGGTTCTGTTATTCTGCATCTTGGTCATGAGGTTCTACTCAATTCACCGCTAGGACTTTTGGGATATGAAACCACAAATTACCCACACTTTTGGGTAGATGTTTCTGGTCTGAAGAACTGGGGGAAGTGGGTATCCCCAAAGACAAATCCCCTCCCTAGGTTTGAGGGCTCTTCTCAGGACCTACCTGGTCACTGTGGTATGGCACCTGCTACAAACTTTCACTTGATCTATTCCTATATTCTTTTGGTCCATGTGTCTATACTATTCACCACTTAGGCAACTATCACCAAATACTTGTGCCCTGGGGAGTCCCAAGTTTCCTGTTTCTCAGGCGACTCTGGACCAGAGGACAGGGAAAGCACAACCCATGCCCCATAGCCCCCACCTTACAGTCCCTGGGGTTTCCCCACCCTCTAATGAAACCTGTTCCTCCTGCAGTGTTCTTGCATTATCAATGTAGTGAGTGATCTGCAAGTGGCAGACTAGAAGGCAACCCTAGAGAAACTCAGAGCTTGGCACCTGCTAGGAAGCAGCCTGTCTCCTACAGAGAAGGCTCAGCCCTCAGAAGTGGTGGGTTGTAGGAGACAAAGAACTCTATAGGAGGTACAAGAGGAAGTGAAGCCTCCTAAGGGGACCACTACTTTAATCCTTACAGTGACCCCTTAAAAGACGGTGTTTTCAGAGAAAACAGGTCAAGAGGTTAACCTAGAACCTACTGGAGTTGACTCACAAGGATATGTTCCTTCTGTGACAATCCATAACGCCCGACTATTTCAACCACTGCTTTATGAAGTACAGGTTACTTCTGGGCCTCATCTAGTCAACACACTGTACATCTGCCACTTGAGCCCTCAATTTGGAATACTGTGTTCCTAGCTCTGGCAGAGGTTATGGATGACCTTTTAATAAAACAAAGCCAACTGCTACTTCATAGGCTTACTGGAAAAATTAGAGCCTGTAACACATTAAGATCTAGGGCAGATACATAATTCCTATGCTCTAGGACCCACTTCTTTCCTGCGAAAGGCCTCCAGAGGGGATGGCCTCACTGCAAGCAGAATCCTCAGATGAAACTCAGTGTTTAAAAGGCTGTTTAAGCCTAGACTTTGTCACATCTGTCACCTGCAGTCTAGGCTATCCACCTGTCCTGTCTTTCACTGACTACTGCTTCTTGGAGGCGTCCCCTCTCACTTGTTCATACTAACCTCACGCACCTCAGTACACACGGGGCAACCAAGTCCAAGTCCAATTAGAAGCGCCTGCTCCTCTCCAATCCATGCCAGAAATAATACGAGTCTTCACCCCTCCCCCAAGGGCAACTGTCCCCTGGTGTTTTTAAGGGGTTTGCCATGGCCACAGGGCTCCCTGATAATTAACTGGGACACTAGATTAGTGGATTTCCTGTCTGGCAGAGTCAGGGTTCCATCTTCTGTTAAATTAGGATAGTGTTTAACATATGAAAAGTAGGGAACAGGAGCCTGGGGATGTGGCTCAGTGCTAAAAGTATACAAGGCCCTGGGTTCAAGGCCTAACACCACCAGAAAAACACCACTGGGTAGCCAACTCAGCATTCAGAAGCTTTCAATGATGATGGCATTGTTGCAGAAGTGCTGTGGGGAGTTAGGGGAGGAGGTGGCTACACAACCTCAAAGACCAAAAGAACATTTTGAGAACATTTGCTCTTTAATTTTCATTCAAAATCAGCCTCTTTAAATACTTCAGTTACATGTTCTGAATGGTGAAGACAAAGTAGCAGACGCTGCAGGCACTCAGCACTGGCCCCTCCCCCCACCCTAGTCTTGTCTTGGATCACAATAAAGAGGAAACTCAGCACTAAAGGCCCCCTGTCAAGTATCAGCAGTCTCAGGCCTCAGTGCAGTTGGATATAAAACCATGATGCCCAGTGGCTTTCATGACGAGTTACTTGCATTTTACTACGCTTTAAGAAATTCCAATGATTCTGCCTGTACCCAAAGAGCAGGACTTTAGAGATGACATCGTCCATTTCATCACTAAGTAATAACTCTTCAGGCTGGTTCCCACCATAGTCCATCCTCCCCTAGATCTGTGTCTTGCAATAGAGGTACCAAGACCTCACTCCCCACAGGCCACAACCAAAGAAGGGAGGGAACAGCCTCTTTAGACCACATGTTTAGACCACCTTGAATTTAAAAGCTCAAGTTAATCTGAGCTAGTCAGAGCCAGTCCCCTCACCAGGCTCTGTCCCACTACCATGATGTGCTAGAATCTGCTCTAAATGAGAACAATGTCCTAGAATGGTTCCTAGCAGCCTGGAAACGGTTAGCATGACCACAGCTGTATGTGGTTATGCCCAAATAAATCTTCCCAGTGTAAGCCTACAATGGAGACTGTGAGGGCAAGCCAGAGTTCTGATCCCATCTGTGATTACAATATGTAACCTCAGGGGACTCTGTACAATCCCTTCTACCCCCAGATCCCCTGGTCTGTGCTTTCTGGAAGAGGTAGAGAAGCATCTTGAAGTCATGGACTGTTGGGAATGATGGTGCATTTAAGAAGCAAAGCAGCACCTCTTCTGTGTTCAATACCTCCACACAGGTGGCATCAAGTGAGAATGTGCACAGCTGGGACAGAGGCTGCTTTGAGCTTGGGTGGCACAGCACCCCCTTAGGAATCTCTGGAGACACTTTCCAAAAATAGAAACTCAATCACATGGTCCCCGGTGGCTTCCCTATAGTACACTGTTACTGGGGAGAAGCAATATTGTCTTTGCAGAGGGCTGGAAGAAAAGCAGGAATATTAGTGAGCATCCATTAAGGCTCTCGCTCTCTCTCAGGCCCAAGATAACAGAAGGCAAAAGAGGGACAGAGAGAGGGAGAGAACCTGAAGGAACACCAAAAAAAGACCTGTAACTGCTGGTTACGCAGTGCCCTGGCTTCCTTACTTGAGGCCAACAGCATGTGCCTGCCTGTCACCAGGCTAACCTGGGACTGATGAGGGGACAGGGAGAAGACTGGTTTTCAGTTCCTGCATGATCAGTTGGTAGGGCTTGTGGCTTCCACCTAAAGGTCCAGGAGGAGGACTCTTGGATCCTCTACTGCTGCCTTGATTTTTCGGAGGAAAGTCACAGCCTCTCTGCCGTCAATCAGCCGGTGGTCATAAGTCAGGGCTACATACATCATAGGTCGCACCTCTACCTGCAAAGAGGAGAGGTCAACAGGTTGGTAGCCAGTAGATCAGAGAAAGCCACGCTGAGGGAGAGGGGGTGAGAAAGCAAAGCCCTTATCAAAAGTCCTAGTTCCAAAGTCTTTCCTACATATGCTACCTCTTGATAACCTAGGATTATTTTCAAAGCCCAAGCTTTATTATTAATGCAAAGCCCCTGGACTCAGAAATGAAGTTTAAACAAGGAAACAGTCTTCTCAAAATTGCCTTAAAACAAATAAGCAAAATCATACTTGCTCTCTAAACTGTCACCTACAGAAAAGGGTTTTCCCCTCAGTTCTGGCTGCCTGTCAGAGCTCCTTTAATCTTTTTTTATCATCATTACTTTTTGCAATGCTGTGGATCTAACACAGGGCTTTGAGTATTCCAGGGAGGCACTGAACAAACACTCCCCAACCTTGAAATTACAATTTAAAGAGAAAAAAAAAAAGGCTTTTTTATTTGAGACAAGGTCTCATGTAGCCCAGTCTTGGTCTCAAACTCACTATACGGGAAAGAATGACAATGAATTCCTGATCCTCTGGCCTGCATCTCCTGAATGCTGGGACTACAATCATGCACTAAGACGCCCAGTTTTATGCAGTGCTGGTGATCTAACTCCAGACTTTGTATATACTACACAAGCATTCTACCAGCTGATTATATCCCCAGCCTAAATATAAACTTTTAATCTTGGGTCCAAAAATTCTGCTAACATATGTAAATCTAGGTGTGCAACCATCTTCCAGGAAGATCTATGGCTTTCGGATTCACAAAGGAGTCAGCGAACCAAAAAGGTTCAAAACAAAAGAAGTCTCAGAAAGCTTTTTCCCATACTGCCTTATCTTTCAAGCAATTCCTTTGATCTCTTTCCCTGAACTCCAAGAAAACTTCTAAGCCTTATCATACAACTCCACAGCCCACAAGACTGCTGTGCATTCTTGTCGTGTTTCCTAGGAGCAAGAAGCATGTCTCAAACTCTACCCCGACTACCTGTGGCACCTTGGCAATGATGTATAACAACAAGTCCGAGGGGAATGGGCAAAAGCATCCTCAGCTTGAAGGCTCTCAAACTTTTTATTTATTTATTTATTTATTTTTGAGACAGGGTCTCCCTGTAGGCCCAGCTAGCCTGGAACTCACTATGTAGATCAAGCTGGCCTCAGTCTCTCAGAGCTCTGCCTGCCTCTGTCTTCTGAGTGCTGGGAGTAAAGGTGGACACAACTTAGAATGTGCATTTTTAACAAAACCAATTTGAGAATTAGTGTTTTAGCTACTAATTAGAAACTAAGAAATGAAACTTAAGCCTGAAATTGCAGTGACTGCTTTATAATAAGCATTTGGTTAGATTTCTCTCTTACTGCCACTTAGCTATTACAACCTTAGAAATGATGGTTCCTACCTTGCCTCCCACAGCCACAGGCCTGTCAAAGATGCCGTGCATGCCCAGAATGGCAGACTGAGGGGGGTTGATAATGGGTGTTCCAAAGAGAGAGCCAAAAACACCTCCATTGCTAATGGTGAAAGTACCACCATCCATATCTTCGATGGCAAGTTCATTCTTTCGAGCCTAAAACAGGTTTCAAAATGAAAACATTAAGCCAAACCAGGTTTCTTTGCCTAAAAAAAGTAAATCCAGAAAGCTTATAGCTGAGATCAGCAGTGCAAACTCTGGCTTCCACAGGACAACTGTTCAGCTAGGTGACTGTGCCCAGTGCTCCATGAGAGAAAAAGCATAATTCCAGAACCAACCTTTCTTTCCCCAGCAGGTTTTTAAAAAAACTTTTTTTATTTTATGTGACTATGTGTACTACCTGTAAGAAAGTGCACTCATGGCACACAGTCGAAGAGGGCATCAGATCCCCTGGAACTGAAATTATGAACAGCCACCATGTGGGTGGTGGGAACTGAACCTGGGTCCTCTGCAAGAGCATCCAGTGTTCTTAACTGCTGAGCCATCTCTCCAGTCACCTTCCCACCCCCAAGCAGGTTTTGATTGATGAGATCTGAGCATGTGAGGCTCTGCCAGATGCCTCTATCCAGTTCTTGTGGGCTACTGCTCTTCCTGGACTATACATTCCTCAGGGAACAAGACTCCAGTTCTTTAAGCAATATTAGCTGGCTCATAAAGCAAGCGCAGCCTTCTGCAGGCTTTGTTCCCTCAACTGCCAGCAGCTCTGCACACTTTTTACTTTACCTTCTCTCCTAGCTCATTGATGGTCCGCTCAATGTCTGCATAATTCATAGTTTCCACATTCCGGATGACAGGAACCACAAGACCCTGGAGTGAAAAGTTCTCAGTTGCAAAGTAGCAGTACTCTTTAGAGTTACCACTTCCTTTAATGCACAGTTCTCCCCAACCAGAACATCTGAAACTCACTGTGATTAACAGGCCTTATGGTTAGATAAAGGAACATGGTATGATTATTAAAAATTACTTTTACTAATGACCCTCTAAAAATACAGAATTACAGAAGTAATCTCTCCCATGTGATTTTCTTTTTCACTCCCAGCTCTTGCCCCAACATACCCGTGGGGTGGCCACCGCAACACTGATGTCAATATAATCTCTATATACCACCTCTTTGGTTGCATCATCAATCACTATGAGAGAGAAAAAACAAGTTATATACAACCCTCCTGGCCAAAGCTAATGAACTACGATTTACATTAGTACAGTGAAAATCTTCAGTGCCCAGTGCAGTGCGGGCTGACCAGCCGACATGAGCATGACTGGGTCACAAGCAGCAGCAGCACCCTCTTCCACCCATCCCAGTCAAGGACAGTATTTCCCAAGTCTCTGAATGAGCCTGAATGAGTAGGAGCTTTGGTTCTTCCACAGCTCACGGAAGGCTCACATAAGATACAAGCACATTAATTTCTTATCAGCTAGCTCTGCTCAAGCCCTGGGCAGAGAAAATGGCCGAGTTAACAAGTGTCTAAAAAAGGAAGTGAGCAAAGGAGGGAGGTGGAGAGATGCTGCCCATTCTGTTTCCCATCGACCAGAGAACAGGGAAGTCTCTCTAGAAGATTCAGGAGGAAGTGGAGAGGTCTAGCTTTTAAATATGCCATCTTGAAATAGCAAACTAACAGCTACAATCAACTAGCACTCATGACAAAATAAAGGCTTGGGAATCTTTCACCAGTCTCTAGGCTGTATTGTTACAATGTATGTCAAGTAAAAAAGAGAACTTAAGAGATACCTACAGGCAGAAGCAGAAAAAAAGGAGGCCGATGGAAAAGATGAAGGAGGCTGGTAAGGAAGGTGTCAGAAGAACCAGACAAAAACAGGAGCACATCTGAGCAGAACAGAGATAGCCTCCTACTTACTCAGACAACCTCACCCAATGGGAAAGAACTAGGGTTCTTTTACTGAACATAGCACAAGAGTACCTCAATAGGAAAAAGAGCTGTGAGCTGGATCAGCACTTCAATGAGAGTAAAACACAAAACAAGTGCCAAATCCATGAAAGATAGGTTGAGCCCGCCTTCCCAATGAGGCCTACTGAACTAAGCAAAGGTCAACTGGGGCCCATTGCCACCTGTGGAAGTCAAGCCCCAGTAAGGGGTCCCTGGGTGGGTGGTAACGAGCATCCAGAACTTCCCCATGACATAAGACAGCCTCAAGAAATGGGCTGTCCCAGAACTACGAGTTGTCAGACAAACTGCCAAGCTGCACATTAGGAGAAGAGACTCTTCTGCTCACCTAGTGAACAGAAAGTAATCATGATGGCATTTGGGGAAGGTGAAATAAAAAGACTTAGCCGTTGAACCCTAAATGTGCAAGCAGTCTGTATTCATATACCTGCCTCCCAAAGACCATTGCCATAGCAGTCAAGAAACTTACCTGCATTTACGACAGGTTGCTCTTGTAAGGCAAAGGCTGAGGCCTTAACAAATGCAGACATGAAGCCTAGTTTGAGGTTATGTTTCTTCAGGAAAGCATCTCTGTGCCGAGCTCTCATCTCCTGGATGTTACTGTAAATACATGACACAAAGAAACTGCCTATGAAGGCCTGAATTGTGTATTTGAAAGAGAGAGAGAGAGAGTGTGTGTGTGTATGTGTGTATGCTATACACACACTGAATGGAGGACCCTGTACAATGCTGGCAGCAAGGCAGGTGCTTTGCCCAGGCCTTTTTTAAGTTTCAAGACAGAGTCTCATTAAGTCATCTAGGCTGACCTTAAACTTAAATTCTCCTGCTTCAATTTCCTGAGTAGCAAGGAGTACAAAACTGGACCACCAGGCTCAGCTGAAGCCCTGATTTCGACTTGCATAGGTTTCTCCCATGTATACAATTGAGTGAGCTTTTCCCTTACTCTGAATCACCTACCTAAGTTCAAGCTTTGAAACATTCACTAGATGTCAACATAATATAGCCTGTTCTTTTCCAAAACCTGGTTCTAAAGGAATCAGTGCTGATCTGTTTTTAAGACGGACTGGGCCCTTTAAAGGGCTCCTTCCTGTTTTAGAAATCAGATTTCAGAGACAGATACCATGAAAAGATCATATAGCATACCAACATCCTTCCCCTCAATGAGAAACTTTCTGGCAACATTAAAAATCTTGAATTATGGGCCCTGGAGAGATGGGTCAGCAGTTAAGAACATTTGCAGCTCTTTCAGATGACCCAGGTTCAATTCCCAGCACCCACATGACAGCTAACAACCATCTGTAACTCCAGTCCCATGGGATCCAACACCCTTTTCTGGCGTCTCCGGGCAATGCACACATGTGGTATGCTACATGCAGGCAAAGCACTCATACACATAAAAAAATATTTATTTTATTTTATGGGTGTTTTGCCTGCATGTGTATAAGTGCACCCATGTTGTACAGAGCTTGCAGAGGCCAGAAGAGGGAGTCTGATCCTCTGGTACTGGAGTTAAGGACAGTTGTTATCGGCCACGTGAGTGCTGGCAACCCAACTCAGGTCCTCTGGAACAACACCCAGTGAGCTTAACTGCTGAGCCATCTCTCCAGCCCGAATAAATAGAATAGTTAAAAAAAACTAAATAAAAATTTGAATTATTCATGTTGGGGAAAAAAGTTTTAGGGGTTATGAGCACTGGTTGTTCTTGCAGAGGACTCAGATTCAATTCCCAGCACCCACATGGCAGCTAACAATCATTTGCTCATTAACTCCAGTTCCAGGAAAATCTGATGCCCTTTGCTGACCTCGGTGAGGATTGCACGACACAGGTGTGCTAACATACATGCAGGCAATATACTTAAGACACATAAGTATTTTTTTAAGAATTAAGTTTTACAAGTATAAACAAAGTCTACAAAAGCAATACTTTAAAAAACAAAAACACCCAAACCAATTATTTTCAGACATTTCTTATATATGATTAGCAGAAAAAGAAAAGAAAAAAGCCACCCACAGTCTATGAGCTCCATGTAATCAAAACTGGTCATGACTCTTCATGGAAGTGTAAACACAACGTTCTTTCAAGCTCATGTAAAGTCAGCAGATTCACTTTTCATCTCCCCTGAGTTAGCAGTTCTATCCACTTGCTCATCAAGCAGTTACTAAAACCACCATATGTGAGGGCTGGGGCTAGGCACCAAGATACAAAGACAAGAAACAGTGTCTGCTCTTAAGATTTAGTTTTAATGACTGTGGTTTCCTTGGTATTTAGAAAGTGACTCCATGTGGGCTGTGGCCTGTTTTTCAGATTCAGCAGCAGGGCTTGCCTATAAGAAGCCTTTGCAACCTGCACACACTGTAGTCTATCAAGCTGGGTTGGGTTTTTTTTTTTTCCACATAGCATTGCAATTAGTGAGAAATAGCTTTCCCATCATCTTCCTGCATGAACTTCTGTGATTATAGGAATAGCATTCCATGATGGAAATTGAATTTAACTTTATCCCAGGCTCAAATGCTCAGTTCTCCCTTTTCCCCTATAATGGCCTAATTCAACATTAGCAGGAGAGATAAGATGTGGCACAATTTTAACTGTCCCCTTCAGACCTTTTGTTTTTGAAAAAGGAAATTTTCCTAGGGGGACAGATAGGGTTTAAAATGCTTATTTTCCTGAGCCTAACCTCATTTAGTGCTAGGATTACTACCCTAAAGACATTACTGGTTCCCAAGACACAAGAGCTTAAAGGAGGAAAAGAGAAGTGATAAACATCTCTGCTCTCAGACCAGCCTGAATGCCACTGTCTGGTCATTAAGGAGTTTCTAATGCAGAGCTATGCCCTTGGAGGCAGAACTGGGACAACAGGGGAAAGGAGCAAGTCTCAGAAGGGTCTCTTCTGGGTTAGCTAATAGGCACAAGACCTAAAAGGCATTCGATCTAAACCAGATTACTGGCTGCAGTGAGACCTCAGGCCATTGCTAAGTGACACTAGATTAGCTGCTGAAAGGAGATCTAGCTATTAAACTCACCTTCCAATAAAGGCTGTTGGGCCAACTGCATCTTTTAGAGACACAAATATTTACATGTTTTGTCTTAAGAAACTGGGTAAAATTTCAAAGTCCAATTCAATTTGTGTACAATTTGCCCCTAATGCAGGAAACATAAGCTTCAGCCTCTCTGATACATTAGGAAAGATCCTTCCCTAAATACCATGGACAGTACAGAAAATGACATTCAGTCTCTAGAGAGCTTCCCAATAGAACGGAGACATCAAGTGTTATCAACCAAGCCCTACCTTCTGAGTACCCCAGCATACTGTCAATAAACCACTCCTTTCTATTTTTCAGAACTCTTCCAAAGGATGAAAATAAACTTCACTAGAGAAAAGCAGATGGGCAAACTTAACACTCAGAGTAAAAGAAAGAGAGAGATACACTGAAAATACGATTTCTCTTTTGATTTAATCAGTTCTTATGCAGCATTCAAGCCTTGATGACACAAACCCAGCCTTGTTCACCATCCTGTTCTACACATACTCTTCATGGCTGAAATGAAGTTTTCTGTACTTTTTTTTGCCTGTGTCATGGTCCAGATTATTAATCCTATCTGAAATGACCTTTCTCTCTCCAAAATATCACTTAACGTAAATGCATGTTATCACTTTTTAAAAACTGAGACAGGTTCTGATACAGTCTAAGCTGGTCTTGAACTCTTTATGTAGGTAAAGATAACCTTGAGTTCTTGGTTTTCCTGACTCCATCAAGAGTCAGGATTTTAGATGTGTACCCCTATAACTGACTTAAATGGTTGTCATTCTTGATAGTCAATTAAAACCCCTTCCCTGACCTACCCTTGCTACCTCCACCCAAACCTTCAACAGCAAAGCAGCTACTCCCCTCTCCACGTCATGTTCATTTCATCTGACTTTTTTCCCTAGATTTTTACTTTGTATTCATCTGAATCACACAGTAAGTTCTAGAGAGCTTTTACACTCAACTCTGCAGCCCCCTGAATTGTACACTTATGTCCTTTGTATATGATAAGCTTTTAAAGTGCTTCTTAACTCTTCCTACAATGCTGACGGTGGTACAAATCTAAATTTTGAAGAAAGCAAGGCAATAATCAGCTCACTCAGGAATGAGTACAGTGAATTAGTCACTGTGGTTAACAGTCTGAGGTTTTTATTTCAGAATTCAATTTCTTTTGGGGCTGAGGAGATAGTTCAGTTGTTAAAGTATTTGCCAGGCAAGCATGAGGACCTGAGTTCAATCACCAGAACCCACATTAAAAAAAAACCTGGGTGTGATGGTATGTATTGTAATCTCAAAATTGGAGAGATAGAGACAGACAGATTCCTGGGGCTACCTGGTTAGCCAGCATAGCCTACTAGGCAAATTAAACTCCAAGCAAATAAGAAACCCTGCCTCAGAAGAAAAAGGTGGATGCCAGGCATGGAGGTGCATGCCTTTAATCCCAGCCCTTGGGAGACAGAGGAAGATGGATCTCTGTGAGTTTTAGGCAAGCCTGATCTACAAAGTGAGTTCTAGGCAAACCAGAGCTAACATAGTAAGACTTTATCTCAAAAACAAAACAAAACACAAAGATAAAAACAAGCCCCCAAACCAAAAACACCTGGGAAAAGTGAGAGGGAATAAGCCTCTGTTTTTTCATCTGTCTGATTCTGAGTTTCTTAGAAGGAAGGCAGAAGGAAGAAGGAAGCAGGGTGTAGTGTCTTGGTTCTAGGCATGCTGTCAAGGGTTCCCCATTCCAAGGGACAGCAGGCCAGGAAGTGGACTCCACTGGCTCAAGTGGTCCTGTCTTTGCTTGACAATCCAATAATCACCATCAGAATTTAACACTATTACTTGCAGCTAGGCATGCTAGCAACATGCATGTAATTCCATGTACTTAGGAGGTGGAGGCAGGAAGACAACTTCAACACCAAGGTCAAGCCCAGCCTGGGCTACATGAGACCCTGCCTCAAAAACAACAAAAAACCAGGCCAGACATGGTGACGCATGCCTTTAATCCTAGTACCTGGGAGGCAGAGGCAGGCAGATCTCTGAATTTGAGGTCAATCTGATTTAGACAGTAAGTTTCAGCCATTCAGAGCCACACAGTGAGACCCTGTCTCAAACACACACACACCCCACCAAAACCCACAACAACAAACTCTGACACCATCTTCAGTTATCAAAACCCACAGTATTTCAGGCGGAAAAGTTCAAAATGCTGAGCTTTTTAGGTTGCAGAGGAGACAGGCACAGTACTAGAAAACCTGTAGATGAAGCCAATGGGTCAACAATAACACAGCAAAGAACACCCTTCCCGGTTAAGCTAGTTTTGGAATTAGCAGTAAGGACTGGGGTAAGTGCCAGTGTTCTTCAAGAAACACAGACATGGAAATAATAAAGACTAAAACTAAAGATCCTACCTCATGTCAACCTCATTGAAAGTAGTCAGCATTGCACATGTGTTCTGGGCTTCTTTCAGACGCTGAGCAATGCGCTGCCGCATCCTGTTCATTTTCTCCTGAAAGGAAAGTAGAACAAGAAGTGACATTTGACCATAATCCCCCTGTCTCAACAAAAGAACTTAAGCCTGCCAAGGATATGAATACCAGATTTTTTCTGGGTTTGACATAGGATCTCACTATGTAGCCTTGTCTGGCCTGGAACTCACAGAGATTTGCCTGCCTCTGCCTCTTTCGTGCTGGGATTAAAGGTACGTACCACACCTGGCCCAAGGACTATGTTATAGCTCTAGGCTCCCATCTCCTGTGGTGGCCTTAGACCAAGGATAAGGAGATATAGGCCAAAGTAGTCACTCAGATGTGCCTAAAATTTGATCAAGAATAGAGGCCCAGGAAATGGTGTGATTTAAAAACCAAAACCAATTTATAAAAGGAAGAATGTGGTGTAGGTCCAGTCAGCCTAAGAATCACTACAGAAAGGGCAGTTTCTGTTGGTAAAGACTTGCATGAGAATAGCTACTCAGGGAAACGTTTGAGGCCACAGTATTTTAGGAGGTATTCTCAGGCAAAGAACCCACACTCTTGACCATACTTCCTTGAGGTTTTGATGTCTGCCCTGACAACTTACTGCTACTCTGATGTATGAAACCTCCCTCCCCCTACCTTCCTGCTCCCCCAGCAACAGCTAAGAATAGATCTCTCACCAAACCGCCTCTCTGAAGTATCCATCATCGAGGGAAAGAAGGGATGTGTTACTAAGCTACCGTCCTCTGCAAATATTTTACTTACCTAAAGCATTTCACTGGTAGACTACAGTGGAAAAGCCGCTGGATTAGTGTGCAAAAGACATTAGGTTATAGTGAGATGATATAATGGTTATATGGCCATGAACAAGCAACTTTCTATATACTGTCAGAGCCAAGGATATCCACATGGTGCCAGCTCTTTAAAGATCACTCATGCTTCATCACCCTCAACACTGCCCCTCTGCCACTTTTCTAGAAAAAGACTTCAGAGGCTTACCCGATGTTCTGATCGAAGACCTTTAGCAGCTCCTGGCTCAGCTAGTGGAGGGGCAGCAGTAGGTTTTATTGCAGATACTGAAATCAGAGAGGGTACAGCTACATCACAGATAGAAAGAAACATCTATTAAGTGGGCACAGTGCTTTCACAGCACTGTATTATTACTTTCTCCTCAAGATATTCTGAGGTTTATTAGCATCATTTCAATCTCACAGACTGCTCTTAGACACAATGAGCCTAAAGACATGGTTAGCAAACAGAAAGCTGGGGTGCAAACCCAGTTCTTCAAAATCTAGATTTTTTTCTACAAAGCAGCCAACCTGGCTTGTTCCTAGTCATAATCTCACTATAGCTGATGACGGAAAAATGTATTGAAGAGGTGCTCTTCTCCCATAAAAAGACACCTGAGAGTTGGGGGCTGTGATAGTTAATCTTGAATAATTTGGCAGGACCCAGAATCCTCTAGGAGATAAAACGCTGGGCGTGTCTGTGAAGGTGTTCCACCTTCCACTCCTAAGGTACAAAGACCACTTTGAATGTGATGGCACCATTCCAGGGGCTGAAGTTTCAGAATAAAAAGAAGCAAGCAAACAGAGCACAAGCATTCATCTTTACTGCTTCTAACTGCAGAGACAACGTGTGCTCCATCATCATTCATTCTGTCATGAAGGACTTGACCCTCAAACTGAGCTAAAACAAACCTTCCTTAAGTTCTTTTTGTGAAGTGTTCTGTTATAGTAATAAGATGAATAACTAACACAGGGGCTTACCTGGCTTACTAGACAGAGGTTGTGAGGGCGAGGGCACCCGCGGCATCTGAGTGGGCACGGATGCCACAGGGGGAGGAGGAACTGCTGGTGCTTCAGGTTCTGCTTTGGGAGCTGCAACAGCAGGAGCTTCAGCTGGCTTGGCCTTAGCAGGAGCAGCTGAGGAAAAAAAATGCACCGTCTGGAATAGAAAGCAGCTGAACCACAGACACTAAGCGGGATTTTGTGACACAAGGCCTATTTCCAATCCATAACCAAAATGTCTCGTAGGTACTTTCGGTAAGCAAGGCACTACGCGATATACACAGTGACATAATCCACTATTCTCTGTCTTATCTCATACATAGCTCAATTCAGCTGCTTATTGATTTTGCAAATATTAATACTGGAAATATTAATTCAGCAAATACATTCAAAGCACCCATTAAGCCCAACAAAAAGCAAAAACAGCTTGACTAACAGAAAATGTTGAAACATATACATAAATACAATACATTTCTAACTATAGTAATACTGATATATCCATCTTCTATTTTTGTATTACATTTAGAAGAAATACTTTTTTTTTTTTTTTTATTCCCAGAAATGAGGATCAAATCCCGGCCCTGTGCTTGCTAGGCAAGCAATTCTACCACTGAGCTAAATTATCAACCAGATAATCATTAAAAATAAAAGTTTAATCAAAGGCTCATTTAAGGATTGAGAATTCAGGAGCTGGAGAGGGCTCGGCAGTTAAGAGCATGTACTGATACTGCAGAGGGATCTAGGTTCGGTTCTCAGCACATATTGGGCAGCTCACAACAGCCTATAATTCCAGATCCAATCTGACTCCCTCTTCTGGTCTCTGAGAACCTGAATTCACACATGCACATTCCCATACACAGATACAAATACCTATACACACAGTTTAAAAACAGAAACAGGAACCATCAGCAATAAGTCCCAACTCTGACCCACGTGAAACTCTAGATCTCAGTCCCAAGCTGTGATGACAGGAAGTAAGACCAGGCTCTTTTAATTACAGCTAAAATCTCTATCCACTATTCTCTTTCCTGTCACTCTCTTACTCATCAAATGTTCCATTGACTCCTGTGACTCAAGAGGGTGGAATGGAAACAGGGTTGAGAAATGCCACTATAGGAAATTAAAGCCCCAAAGCTATAACATCCCACAAATGACATCAGCCATCTGCTGCAGAGATGACTTGAAATAGACTGCAGATAAGTTTAGCCTCCCCAGACTCACCACAAAGACCTAGTCTGAACACAATTTAATCTAAGGTAAATAGTAATCATGGAAACAGCATCAGATGTATGATAGAAGTGAGTACCCTCTCAGCTTGGGGCATTAAGAATAAAAATGAAAATAAAAATAAAAAATAGTAATGGGGCTGGAAAGACAGCTCAGCGGTAAAGAGCACTGATTACTCTTCCAGAGAACCCAAGTTCCATACCCAGTACCCACATGGCGGCTAACAACTGTCCTTAACTCCAGTTCCAGGGAACCCAATACACCCTCTGATCTACGGGGGCATTGCATGACATGGGTGCACTTATATAAATGCAGGCAATATACTCATACACAAAAAATAAAAATTAAAAAAGATTCTAAAAAATAAGTTATGATGTTAAAAAAATAATAAAAAGATTAAGCGAAGTATTTCTTATAGGATGACTCTCAACAATTATGAATCAAATAACAAGTCTGCAACTTTTTTTTTTCAGTATATCCAGTTATATCTTTAAATCAGAACTTTCTTTTGACAACAGGAAATGAACAATAAAGGGTGGGAATACATCTCAGTGGGTAAAGTGCTTGCTATGCTAGTATGAGGACCTGAGTTTAAATCCCAAGAACCATGGTAAAGCTGGGCGTGACAGGTGAGTATGTAATCTGATGGCAAGATGGGAGGTATGGACAATAGAATCTCTGCAAGTTTATGGTCCAGCTTGCCTGGCCCGTGCAGCAGAGAACAACAATGGGACCTTGTTACAAACAAGGTGGAGGCCAAGGACCAACACCCAAAATTGTCCTCTGACTTATACATGTGACTGTACCTACATATATGAATGCACGTGTGCATGCACACACACACATAATTTTTTTAAAAGAAAGAAAGATGGACTTAACTGGAAGATTCATTCTTCCTCAATACTTCACATTTTTTCCCCCATTTTGAACTTGGTCTTGGCCTGATCAACCTCAATGATGCAATCTATCCTTTTCCTGCTCGACTATTTTACAGTTAAGTACTGTAACTATTATAGTCTATTTTATTTAATTAAGAGTCAAGCCAGGTATGGTGGATGATGCCTTTAATCATCACTCAGAAGGTAGAAGCAGAGGGATCTCTGTGAGTTCTAGGCTAGCCTGGTCTATGCAGCAAGTTCCTGGCCAGCCAGAGCTATATAATGAGATCTTGTTTCAAAAAGCAAAACAAAACACGAGTAAGAAAAACAGACTTTTTAAAGATATTAATTTATTTACATGTGTATGTTCATTGGGCATCAAATCCCTTTGAACTGGAATTACAGGTGGTTATGAGCTACTTAAAGTGGGTGTTGGGAACTGATCACCAATCCTCTGCAAAAATGGTAAAGTGCTCTTAATCAGTGAGCTATCTCTCTGGCCCTGGAAAAAGATTTTTTAATCTTCAATATTGATTATGAGGTCCAATACATACATGTACCTTTCTTTTGACAATCACTCCTAGAGATGTTATAAGAAAACAGATGTAAAAAGAAACTATACTGAGGGCCAGTAAGATGGTTCAGCAGGTAAAGGATTTACCACCAGGCCTGACCATCTGAATTTGATTCCTGGAACCCACATGGCAGAAGAGAATTGACTTCTATAAGTTATCCTCTGACCTTCACACATGTCCCATGATACACGGGCACCCACACACACACACAAAATAAGTAAATGAAATGTAAATATTTTTTAAAAAGAAATTACACTGAATTCTCCATAACAAACATCATGAAACAATAATTATCACTTTAGAACAGTGCTCTCAGTCTTGGCTATATGTCAGAATCACTTGGGAAACAGCAAAAATAAAGATTAATAATCCAACTATAATACCAGGGTGATAAATCAGAATCACTGGAGCTCGGAGCCTCATCAACTGTATTATTGTTAAAGCTCCATGTGATTCAGGTGTGGGTTGGGAGAAAACTATCCTTAGAATCTTCATTCTGCTAAGCACTTGTAAGAAAAGGTCCACTGTGAGAAACATGGAAGAGCGTTATGATAATTAAAGTTCACAATATATAAATAAGATGTCTCCTATTCCCTTTAAACTTAAGGGTAACTAAAATGTGAGGCTTTGAGGTATAACAGAATTGGTAGGAGAGTACACTAAGCCCCAATCCCTCAGGAAAACACTGGGGACCCAGATCACCAGGAAAACTTCTTTACCACCGGTTTTCCTGAGTGTGAAGAGAGGAGTTCCTCCTTCGACTTTGCCCCCATCAGGTACCAATAGAGCTTCAATGATGCCATTTGCTGGTGATGGAACCTGCACAGATGTCTGGAAAAGGAAGAGAGATGTTAAAACAATCTATATTTTTACCTAGCATTAGCCAATTATTTACATGGAATCACCAACAGGATGAGTCGTAAGAGTTGCAACACAGTTAAATCATGGTCTGTACCCAGAAACAGAAAACATAGGCCATGTTTTCAGTCAGAGAAATGACAAATCATTGCTACTGTGAAGATTCATCCTTCTGTACTTTCTTGAAAACATTAAAACAAAACTTAGCTAATATGTTTCCAAGTAGTACATGAAAAAACAACTCACAGCTCAGGAACCACAAGAAAACAAAAACCTACCAGATTAAAGTTACTAAAGTACATAGTACATACTTGTAGCATAGTCTAAAATTAAACTTTTACAACTGAGGTTAGAAATTAGAATTAGTTAAAAATTATCTTTAAACAACAGTTAAGTCCCTATCTCTTTCCTTAGACTAAAGGAAGATTGAGCATGAAAATTTGTCACTAATACAGGATAAGCCCACCTTGTCAGTTTCAATCTCACAAACCACTTCATCTTCTGCAACTGTATCTCCAACAGCTGAAAGACAAAGGATATCTGCTAGCCTCAAACCTCTAGTAGCATAAAGCCCTTTTTTGCCTGGTGTGTTAAAAGACTGCTTTCCTGCAAGACTGGGAGGAAGTAGGTAGGTGTGGATCTAAAGAAAAGGTCCCACTGACTGTCATGAACAGAAGGGAGACGTTTAGGAAATTTTTAACTTAAATGAGAAAAAAATAAAACTTGCCTTTCTCCCACCTGACATCTCCCTCTGTGACAGATTCTGCAAACGCTGGGGTCTGGACTGTAATCACATCATTCTCTAGAGAAAAAAAGCAAAATAGAAAAATCACAAGTAGTCTATTCTATCCTTTTAAATGTTTTTCTTAAATAAAACTCAATCAGTTGTTGCTCTTTCCAGTAAAACTCCATTTATAAGAAGGCAGATACTTACTGCACACAGTGGTAGTTTGGAAGAAGCGAACACTGAAGACACTATTGTTGTTAATGCTACAAAAGAAACATAAACATTAACTCCTTTAGCATTCAAACTACTATTATTTCAGTCCAGTCCAGGCACCATGGATCACCCTCTCTTAAAATGGGTGATTCTTGACAAGAATGACATGCAGGGGAACTTGTCAAAGCACACATGTCCAGGACAGACCTGGAGAGATTCTGACTCAGCAGGTGGAATCTCAGAGCCTGATGATCCAGGTGCTTTAAATAGTGCTCTATGCTGTAATGACCTGTAATGAAATGCCATTTCTCAAGAGTGAGGCCTAGTGGCTCTATGAAGAAAAAAAGCATATTGGTCCTTTGCAAATCTGCCAAAATGACTTATCTTCCTGACTGGGTTTCTTTAACCAAATCTAAGATCTATGGCATGTCCTCTGTGGTACATGCCAATGCACTAGGTATAATGACCTTTTTATCCTTGGGATTACAGATTCAGTTAAGGCAGAAAGATGATAGTTAACTGAGAAGCAAACAAAGTATTCTGCAACTCCCACCCTCAAAAAACACAAAACAAGCAAGCCTCTTGCTAGGAGGCAGTACATATGTCTATCCTGGATTCATTCCAAGGGAAATTCAAAAACAAGCCATTTTTTGATATAGCACAGTGTAAGATAGGAAATGTTTATCATCCTATATTCACAAACCCATTAGCAGTTACCTCTAGGGAGTGAAAGATTTAAGTAAACATACATGGTTACTAAGGATATTATTCAACAGTTGTTAATTCACAGTTTAAGACAATGATTTAGACAGATGGAAACTTGCTTTTTAATACTGGGGTTTTTTGGTTGTCCTAACAGGATCCCTTCCCTACAATACAAAATAGACATAATTGCTCTTTGACATTTTTATTTTTATGTCAAAGTAACTTTATACAGTCTAGGTAGCATCAAGGAGAACAATATATGTTTTTAAAGATACAGAGCATAGTGTTGTGTATTAAGTTTGTACATGTACATAAGCAGTAATAAAAGCACGTGCTCAAGGGCAAAAACTAATGGATAACATGCAAATGTAGGACTATTCCACCAGACACCTAGAAACCTGGCCACTGGCCACCTCTGGAAAGAGATGTTCAATGGGGTGAGAGTAAGGACTAAAAGTCTTCACAGATACCCATTTTTGGCTTTTTGAAACATGTAATTACCTATTAAATAAAAACAAAGTAAAAAAGATTTACAGCAAACAATCTTTGAGCTGGTGAGATGGCTCAGTGGGTAAATGTACTTGCTGCCAAACCTGATGACTTATGTTTAATCCCCCTGTGACCCACATAGTTGAAAGAGAGAACTGTCTCCTGCAAGTTGTCCTCTGACCTCCAAATGTGCACCATGGGATGCCCCCATACACTAAATAAACCTAGTAAACAAATTAAAAATGTTTCTGACTTATGAGCCTACATGTATATAAGTGCACCCATCCATGCAATGCCCACAGAGGCCAGAAAAGGGCATCAGATCTTCTGAAAATGGATTTACAGTTGTTAGCTGTACTGGGAACCAAACCCAGGTCCTCTGCAAGAGCAGTGCTCTTAACCACTGAGCAATCTCTTTATTTGTTTTTTAAAGATCTTTCAAAACGAAAGAGATATGCAACACAAAGAAATTATTCAGGTGTCATAATTAAGGGTGATCTAACCCAAAGTTTAGGTTTCTTCATAATTTACTTTCAAACAGTTATTGTATTACAGAAATTCATGATTGCCCCAATTTTCAGGTAAATTGCAAGAATATATATGACTTTCTCTAAATCACTTTTTAACTTCTGAAAGCATGAGATGCTCACTGCAGACTATTAGCAACAGCAAAAAGAACATTTACAATTGAAAATGGAATACTGTGTAATCTGTTTTTTTCCCCTAACTTATTATAGTGTGAACATGTTAAGATGATGTAGTTTAAACAGTCTCCTGTTCTCTGTCATTTTGAGAAAAATTGGGTATACAAGTTCTTCAGTGTAGATTCCTAGAAATAAAGTTTCTAGCTCAACAGGTACCACAACTTAAAGATTTAATGAATGTGAAACTGACCTCCAAAACTATGACAGGAATTCCTACCTCTACTAACATGTGAACTTGCCATTTTTTGAATGAAAAACAAAACTTATTATGGTAAGGAAGCTATTTGCTATTTGCTAACTCTTTACTCTGAAGAATCTCCTTGTAGAAAAGGCAGCTTCACTGTTCTTGAATAGGTTACTAGAGAGCATTCTCTCACTACCACAGAAATACTTGGAATGCACAGTGACTCAAAATATTCACAAGCAGAAGTTACTCTGAAATACACAGATGGCCTTTCTCCAAACAGCATTTTGCAATAGCATTCCTACCAAACTAGTCAAATTCCTAGGGCTTAACTAGTCTTTTACTTTTACTGTTTTTAAAATGAATAACTACGTTACCCAGAAGATGCTCTCAATCTCTCCAACAAATGTGATCTCCAGTCCTTCAGCTGTACTTGTAACCAACTAGGATATTCAGTACTCTTTTACATCTATTCCCACAAAAAGAGTTCCAAGTTAACTCTCATTATATGTAACTGTCAGAAAAGGACTGATACACTCTTCACTCAACGTCTGACACTGGTTGGATGTACAAGGTATAGCATAGTAAAAATTATCATCAAGATTAGGTCAAGGGACTCAACAAAATGACCTCCATTTCTAGGACTGGAGATCTTTGAAGACCTCCAATGGTCAAATTTAGAATTGGTGTCTCATTAAATAACCCATGGCCACATATTCATATTACCTAGTGATACTTACACAATCTTCCTGTCAGGGTAACTTGGTCCCTGACATAAGGAGACCCCTGCAAGAAACAAAACAACTCTTAACCAATAACTCTTATCTTATGTAGTATATGAACGGAGCTATTCACCCTGTAGCCTGCAGACAGAGTAGGACCAACTTGTAGGCAATGAGATCACCTCTATCATACAGAATTTTGCTTCTCAAATTTTTCTACCTTTCTTACTAGAGAGAACAATGGGTATGGGGACTGAGAGTATGTATGTATTTGGAGAAGGAGAACTTTGATGTCACAGCCCCAAGATTTTTATAATCTATTTGCCTTTAAAAGTCATAAATTTCCATTAGCCTTCTATGTTTGCATAATAAAGTGCCTCTATTCCCCAAGTCATCAAATATAAATGAAGCTTAAAAAAAAAAAAAAAAAAAGATGATTTATTCTGTGACTGCATACAACCTAACACTGGGTTTAGTGGATTAGGCTGGAATTACTGACTGAACCCTAGCAGCAAAGACTATACTAATTTAGGTCTAGGGACTTCGGCTTACCCTAGGACAAGCAAATCATTTTTCCCTATCAGCTTGACTTCCTATGGTCTTTCTGAAGTCTTCTACCCTGCTCATTCTAAACAAAAGAGGAGTCCCTCTACACTGCTAAGCCTGCCTGCTTTTCTGGGCTGAGCTCTAATTTAAAAAGTATAACGTTTCCCCCTTTTTTTTTTGTGGGGAGGGGATACTGCTCAAAGGCCTAAGCGTGCTTTCCTCAACACTCTGGGCTCTGTTTCTCTGAAGACTGCCCTTCGTCTAGCTGATTGCCCACCTCTACTGCTAAACATGTATGCTTTCTTGGGTCCTAACTCATAAGGCATAGCTTTTCTTCCATCTCCCTCCTCCTGGCAGCTGCAAGGATTTACAGTTCTAACCTGTTTTCTGTTGAATTCTAATAAAATGGTCCCTGAGCTTTAAAAAAGAAAGAAATTTCCTTCTGCTTACCAACTGCCCTTATCATAAATACATTTCCCTGAATTTCCCCAATGTAGTTCAACTAACTACAGCTGCTTCCTGCAAATATATTCTTTCTTAGGTCTTGCTTTTTAAGTTTTTGTTTTGTTTTGTTTTTTTGTTTTTTTTTTTGAGAGAGGGTCTCCCTGTAGCCCCAGCTGGCCTGGAATTCGCCGTGTAGACCAGGCTGGCCTTGATTGAACAGAGATCCCCCTGCCCCTGCTTCTCAAGTGCTGGGATTAAAGGCACGTGCCACTACACCTGGCTGCTGGCCTTTTTTTTAAAAAAAAATCTATTAACTGTACTGTAGGTGCAGGAGACATCACCTGATGTCTGCTGCTTCATACTCCTCCACAAACTTTCCCAAAGTTAAGCCAGTCATCTCTATATGCAGCAGCCAATGACTATGTAGTGAACACTCTAAGCACCAGCTGTCTTTGAACTAAAACACAGCAGTCCATACGGAGTCCAATAGAGTTAGTTCATCCTATAGCAAGTTTCATTTGTATAGTGCTTTAGGTTTATAAACAGATTTTACAAAATGGCCTATATTCAATCCTCACAGCAACTCCCTGAAGTAGAACAGCCATCTGCCATCATTCCCATTTCATATATAACTAGGGCTTCAGAGGTTAGGTGACTAGCCCAAGGTGAATGCCTGAGATGCCAACCCCTAAGTGCAAGGCTTTTTCTTTTCCTGTCAGCCTATAAAACAGAGAAAATGTTTCTGACACTTTCAGCATTCCCAACTGAAAAGAAAGGCTATTACTGAGAATGCACTATGAACTGTGGTAGATGCTTTGTGTTCTCCTGACTCTTAGGATAAAGTCCAAGCACTTTACAGTCCTGAACCATCTAACTCTGTATTTCTAGCCACACAGGCACCCTGCCTTACCATTCCATAGCTGGTCAAGTATCTTCCTACCTGGAAAGTTTTGCACAGGAATAACATTTTCCTAGCTATCTCATGCATTCTTTAAGTCTCATCTTAAATGTCATTTCTTTGGGAAAGTCTTCACCAACATTCCCACTGCATTCTCTGACTTCCCAAGCCGTGCTTTATCATGCTGCCCGCTCGTCATATCTTGTACTTCTTTCCTGGTAACCACTATGTTATTTTATTCTATAATGTGTATTTGTCCTGTCCAGCTAACCTGTAAGATTCTTGCAATTAAAGACCACCTGAATCCCCATCACTTAGCCCAGCAAGTACTCAATAAATACTCTGTTGGCAGGGCTGGGTCGCAGTTCAGTTGGTAGAGTGTTTGCTTAGCATACACAAAACCATGGGTTTGATTCCCAGCACTGCATAAAACAGGATGCGGTGGTACAAGTCTGTAATCCTAGCATTTGGGAGGTAGAAGTAGGAAACTGAAAAGTTAAAGATCATTTTTGGACTACTATCTAGTCTGAGACCAGCCTGGACTGTATCAGACCCTGTCATTCACACATACATAGTCTGTTGAGTTCAGGAGTAAATGTTCTCATTTACTCCTGAAGTTCAGTCTGAGAAAGGAGTCAGGAGGACCTGATTTAACCAATAACTGGCTTCATAACCTTAGCTAAGGCATTTAACCCTATATCTTGATTATGTATTTGTAAAATATGGATACTAGATTTCATTTGGTTATGATTAACCAAAAACTGTACAGAAAACATTCAGAACAATGTTTAGAACAAGAAAGACTGCAATACGACTGATGTGGTGGCACACACCTGCAATCCCAGCAACCAAAGACAAAGGAGGAGTGTCACAGGTTCAAGGCCAAACTGGTATATATACACAGCAAGCTCTAGGCCAGCCAGGGTACACAGCAAGGCCTTGTCTTCAATAAATAAAACAATATATAAATGAAAATTTCCAGGCATACGATTTAAAATAAGGTATGTAAGATTTAATTGTTAATAATTTCCCCTCTCCCTACACACACACACACACACACAAAAAAAAAAAAAAAACTAAACTAAAAAAAAGTAAGAAAATTAAAAAAAAAAAAATCTAAACTTCTTTCAGCAGACACTATACCACGATTTATTTCACAATACCCTTTTCTTTAACCAAAGTCTTTTGGCAAATCACTGTTTCCAATTCCAAACTACTGCCAAACCTTTTTCCTTCTTTACTGACTTTATGCATGCCATTTGCTTAACTAGCTGTCAGTTTTAATGCCACTGAAGAAACTGGTTCTGTCCACTCACATTTCCAAGCACCCACCACCATCTGTCATTCATTTGGTTAGCAGTTTACACCCTGTGAGCTCCAGGAAGACAAGAGATTTTAATTACTGTATCTCTAATGAGTGCATAGCTCAGTGCCTGACAGCATAAATTCAATAACCAAGGGGTGGTGATGTAACTCAACGGTAAAGCGCTTGCCTCTCATGCCCCAGTAGGACCCATCTGCAGTACCACAAAAAGCACAACAAAACTCAGTAACTACGTGCTGAATGAATAAACGACAGCGGTTATACTCAGCTGCATCTGCTTCAAGTCTATCTTTATTCACTGTCTTTAAACATCATGAGAAGAAACACCAGATTTCCTCACATGCTGCTCTGCCCACGAGAAGAGCATTTCAAATGATCGCAAGGGCAGAACTTACCAGTCAGGGAACGTCTCCCTAGAGGGCAGTTCCCCTGTTGAGAAAGAAGACATTATCGACGTCACCCAAAATGAAAAAGAGAAGGAACATTTTAATTCTTTCTTTTAAGAGCAAAGTCAACGTGCTGCTGAAAGGTGAATCTCGTCATCTCAAAGGTAAATGCAACACACCGAGTGAGTCAAACGAGCTCAACTTCCCCACCGGACTAACACCGCACGTTTCAGCCGAATGCGGTGGGGGGCAGCGCAGCGCCTCCCCCTCCATCTGAGTCACTCAATGTCGTGGCGGGCGCAGCTCCCGGCTCCGGCGCAGAGGGTGGGGACAGCAGAGACCCGCCGGCGCGGGCTGCCTGGGGAAGGCCGAGGCCCGCGGGGCTCGGCGGGGCGTCCGGAGGGCATCGTTGGCCTCCGCGTCCCGGTGCCCTTGGTGTCCGGCCTGGCCAGCGCGCAGCGCCCCGGACCCCCGGCCTGCCCCTCCGCCCGCAGACTGGCTCCGCGATCGCCGGAGCCCCGACCCCGCCAGACAGTACCTTCTGGAAGGCGGCGAGCGAGCGGCTGAACGCCCGGGACACGCAGCGAGACCTGGACAGCATCGCGGCGACAGCGGGATGGAGGGCGGGCGGACACCGGATATAGGGCCCGACAGCAACCGGAAGTGAGGCGGGCCGTAGCACCCGCCCTGCGGCGAGGGGTGTTCGGAGCGAACCACCGGCGAGGTGGGGCGAGCGGTCAGTCGCAGATTAGGGGTCTTGGTGCTGGGGAGCGGTGGCGCTGTCCAGAGCGGCCGGCCACCTTGGGCTGGACCTCTTCACGTACAACCATCCGGCTACGGAGCGCCCCGTGGTCCAGCCTTCCTTACCTTTTCTCGGAGCCAGCTCTGCTTGGCGCCCTTCTTGCTGGGTCCCCGGGACACCAGGCCATTCCGCCCTGTTCGACCGGAAGAGAATGTCAGGAGTTCGCGGGGTTTGAACTCTTAGCAGACAGTCTGTCCACTTGTGTGGCCCAGGGCAGGCAACACTGCATGTGTGAGCCTGAAGCTCCTCAAGTGTATACACACGCATATTATCATCGCCCTGTCTACCTAATACCCAAACAAACAAAACCAAGGAACCTCTAAAGGGCTCTCGGTGCCCTTTTAGGAGCTGAAGAACTTCACCAACTCCCCTTACTCCTGCGTCGTCTCCTGATCTCCAGCCCCTGTGCAAACTCTGCAGCCAAACCAACTATCCCCCACTAATCCTGTGCATTTTGGAAGTTGTTAGTTTGTCTCACTACTCCAGGAATGTAACGTCTTAATCTTACGGGGTTTATATTATTTTTGTTCAAGGCTATATCCCCAGAACCTACCACAAAGATTGACATAGGTTATATACAATAAACATTTGTAGGCTGAGTTTGGAGGCCCACTCTCCAACTTTGGGCATACCTTTCTGCCCAGTACCTTACAATGAAAGCACATGGCATCCCTTCACCCTCCTAAGTCCCAGGCTCCTGAGTGTTGGCCTTAATAGCTTAATGTCCTAAATAGAAAAGGTTTTCCATAAGGTTCTGGTTGAATGAATAATGAATGTGTGAATGAATGAACCACCTAAGTGTCTGTTGATGTTCATTCTTTTTCTTGAAATATCTTGCCTAATTCTCAAAACCTTCATGTAGCCTTCACACGTCAAACCCTGAAAGCATTGCCACTGGAATTTTGGGCAGATCCCTCATTAGAAATAAATAAAAACATCTGTTCCCAGCTGACACTCATAATCGAATCTGTAGTGTCCATCTGGATTATTTGCAAAGCTTCCTAAGCAGGTTTAAGTCTCCACTCTCACTTTCTCTGCCCTTCCTTCACACTTCTGTCAAATATTCTGAAATGTAAACTTAATGCTGCCACTCCCCTGTTTAAAGTCTTTCAGTTTCTTCTCCCTATCTATAAAGTCCAAACTCCTCAACTTGCCCAGGCGCATGATAATCTGGCTTCTGGGTTCTGATCCTCGTCCTCATTTTCACAGATCCTGAGCATTAGTCATAACACACTGCTGGCCATTGCCCCAAAGCACTATTTTACTCCCATCTTTGTGTGGGCTGTTCCTTCCAATTTATCTAGGGACTTTTAAGTATCCTTTAAATCTCTTTCGAAATCCCTTCTGACTCTCCTCTGGCAAAGTTAGCAGATTCTTTATACTTCCAAAGTAGTGTATCTGTATCTCTACACTGTAGAGTCCAACATTTACCTGTCTCCTCTGTTGACCAAGCAATGGAAAGTAAAGAGATCACCCTCTTTCCCTGAATCCTTCACAGACAGCACAGTGCCTAATGCCCAATAAATGACTGTGAAATGATTAAACACTTTCATGCTCACTGCACTGCTGAGGAATATAAGAACAATACCCAGGAGCTATGTCAATCTCTAACTGACATTGCTGTTCATATTTCTTTTTAAATATTTTAATTTTTTGATTGAGTGTATTGCCTGCATGTATGAAAGTGCACCCGTGTTGTGCAATGCCTGCAGAGGTCAGAAGAGGGCACTGGATTCCCCTGGAACTGGAGTTACGGGCAACTGTTAGCTGCCCTGTGGGTGCTGGGAATCAAACCCAGGTCCTCTGCAAGAGTAGTCAGTGCCCTTAACTGCTGAGCCACTGCTCCAGCCCCTCATATTTCTTATATAATTGTTTAATCCTTTTGTTTTTGTGCTGAGGATTGAACCTAAGGGCTTCATGTATGCTAAGAAAGTGATTTATTACTGAGCTATATCCCCAGCATCCCCTCCCATAGGTGCTTAATTCTTTCATGGGTTTTATGATTACTTTTAAAGATTCTTTTCTAAGACTTAGAGGTTCAAGTTTAGGTATAATGTAGTAAACATATCTCCTAGAATTTGAGTGATCACCCCAATTCAAATTTTCTGTAGTCTTAGACTGTACATGGTGGCAGGCTGAAGCAGGAGGGTTATGAATTGAAGACTAGCTTGGGCTATATAGCAGGATCTTGTCTCAAAAGGGGGAGCAGGCTTGGGATATAGCTCAGTGGCACAGTGTTTGAGTAGGCCTCACATGTATAAGACCCTAGGTTCAATCCTCCTCTCAGTGTATTTTAACATATACAAACACATTTGTACATGGCAGTAAGAAAAGTCATCCTCAGAGAATAAGGACTAAAGCTGATTTATTTGAGAATTATTAGAAGTTTCCAGGAAATACAAGGTACGAACTTGTAAGCTAGTGCTCTGTCTGATTGAGAGTCTCTCTAGGCACAGCATTGTCTATAGGAACATGAGTTCAGGAATGCAAAGTGGCAGTATGGTTCAGGTTTCTATTGTACTTTCAATATGCATATGCATACATGTGATTTTTGTTCAGTTTTTTTTAATTGAGAAAAAAATGCATTCACTTTCAAGTTACACAAGAAAAAGTTTATGGTTTTAGAAAGGATCAGCTTTGTTCCATTATTGGAAACACCACAGAGTGGTCAGCTTACCTTCAATAATGCGCACAACATTCTTTCTCTTTACCTTGAATCCCTTAGTATGTGTATATGTGGTATATAGGGTCTGAACCAACTGTGTATTCACATATATATGGATATGAACATTACTGGCCAGAATATTACTGGATGGAGCTATATACCTTGTCCTTCCATTGTGGGTTTCTTAAAATAGGGACTAAAACATATGATCACGATGTGCTACCAATGGCACCTAGAGTCCATCTATATATCTGTATATTTAGCTGTAATCAAAATAGATTCATAGCCAGTGAAAATCCAGGCTTTTCTGAATTTCATACAAATGGAATCACAGTGCTTGAACCAGTCTGTGACTTCTTTCACTCAACATTATGTTTTGAGAATTTATTCATATTGATGCGTTAAGCTACAGTGTACTGATTTTGTTTTTAAGCTCAGGTCCTCTGGAAGAGCAGCAAGTGCTCTTGCTGAGCCATCTCAAGCCCAATGCCTTGATTTTTCACTGCTCTATTTTCCAATACCCACTCCACTTCCCGAGTTGAAGTGGAGCAGATGGAAAAAATGGGTGATGCTTGGATGCAAGTAGGTTCTCCTCAGCTCTGTCGTAGATAGGCCCTTGGACCCAGCTTCCTCAACTGTGCTCCAATTTCCACTGCATGGACAGGCCTCACAGCCGGTCCTTCCTGTAGATCTGAGGTGCCAGGTTTTGGTGCTGGGCAAAATTCAGTCTCCTAAGGTTGCTGGAGGGGCCGTGAAAGAGATAATCGGTCTGGAATTGCCTCACCAGGAACTTGGTGACAGAGGCTTTCCACTGAAGGCTACACCGATAGAGGAGTTGGACAACCCAGGCTCCAAATATTCGACGGGCCCTAGGAGTTCTCAGGCAAGGACAGAGGAAACCGCATTTCAAGAAAGTTCCCTCTTAGCTTGCTTTCAGAGCACCTTAGTTGAGCTGGGTGGGAAACGAGAGGGGTCAGCCAACCAGCTCAGCGCCTCAATTTACATATTCATAAGCCCCCCCATGCTGGTTGGCTGTGCGAAGCAGCCCACTGTCCCCAGCAGGGTTGGGTTTGTCAGAGGGTGCCTTGCATTGTGAAGGGGCGGGAGGTTCCCCTCACCCAGCCACAGCACCAGGCCCACCAGAGGAGGAAGCAGGGAAACCAAAATCATTTCCTGACCGTGGCTGTGTCTGCCCAAGGCTGTACTGCTGGGGACCTGGTCTCCTTGAGGATTCCTTTTCAGTGAGTAACGCCATCACTTCTACTTTTCTTCCTAGAGTCTATTATTATTATTATTATTATTATTAATGTATTAATTATTAACACATTATTATTATTATGTTGCCATATTTGCTTCAAATATTTTCTTTGACTGAACTATTTTCAAGTGAATTCCAGACATGGAGACATTTCCCTCTCTGAAGCTGCTGTACCCTCTAACATCGACAGTGAATTTCTGGAGCCCCTTGATGGTCTTCTTTCATTAGAGTTCCACACCATTCTCCCTGAGTGAGTGCTTATCATCCCCATTTTAGAAAAGTCACATTATTTGAAAGTGCGCCTCCAGGACAAATCGCTGGGAGCACAGCACAGGCCCTTAGCCTCTCTGGACTCCTGTAAAAGTGAGGGCATGCCATGAAGATCCAGGTTCTATGATGTTTTCATTAGTTTCCAGAAAAATAACAAAAGGCAGAGATGAACAATTTTCACCAAGCTGTATTTGTATGTAATGCTCTTCCTCCTCCTTTTGACAAACAAGATGGTTACAGTTCTTTTCTTTTATGGAACATAGATGACAAAAGATTATAATCATATATATGTATGTATATATATATGTATATATATATATATATATATATATATATATATATATATATATTTTTTTTTTTTTTGGTGTTTTTGAGACAGGATCTCCCTGTAGCCCCAGCTGGCCTGAAACTTGCTATGTAGACCAGGCTGGTCTCCATCTGTTCCAGAGTTCTGGGTTTAAAGGCATGTGCCACCATGCTCGGCTTATATACTCATTTTCTTGTGCCTTTACATTCAAAATAAAATGTCAGCAATCCTCTACACAGTCCAGTTTTTTCACCTTTCATTTTGTTAAGTGAAGTCTAGATGTCTGGAAATCACTGTACCAGATGCTCCTGAAGGCCCTGTCAGTGCCTCAGTTCCGTATCTATAGGGCTTCCTAAACTAACAAGAGGAGAAACTGCAGTGGAAGGGATTCCTATTCCCAGCCCTGGCCCTTGGCATAGGTGACCACCGGGCATCCTCACCACCAGCCTGGACAGATACTTATCAACCCCATTTTGCAGACAGAACAAAGCAGGGAGGCAGTTTACTTGTAAGGTCATGAAGGGGTTAACCATTCTGGTACAGGTCTTGGAACCTAAATCATTCCACCAACAAGGCTTCTGACTCAGTTGGGTCCTTTTCTGCCTAGGGACAAGGCTATAGTCTGACCATCCCTTGCTCCATTTCTGCCATCAGCAAGTACAGTGCGAAACAGAGACTATGTAAGGGACCTCTTGTCTTGGAGAATGAAACAGAGATGAGGTTGCAGATGAAAACACTTTAATACAGCCTGAAAACACTGAGGGACTGTGAGATATGCCGTTCCAATCAACTAATCAACTGTGCCTGGTGTTTTGGTATTCAGGTATTTAGTTGGGAGGCCAGTTAGGAATACTATGAACGAAGGAAAAAGGCGTCCATATATAAATGTGATTGAACGGCCATTATTATGAACCAGTCACCAATGGAGAGTCCCTAGATCTTCTGTCATCAGAATAGGATAAGACATTTTGCTCCATATTTATCTGAACGGAATCATGGGGAGCAACTACTAAGGCACAAAACTGGTCCAGTTGGACTATAACTGAGTCAAGGAAATGAATGAACAAAGTAAAAGTACCACAAAGCCAATTCCTAAGTTGTCCCAACAGGATCTTGACAGGACCTTTATCAAAGAAATAACAAATCGACTTCCTTATATAAAGTTGGTTTGAGTTTCAGTGACAGTGATAAGGATGAGTTCACACCACTCAGACTTCATAAGGTGCCTTTCATCTAAGGCTTGCCCAGAGCCCATCATGCCTTTTAAGCTGTTTCCATGCTGTGGTGGGAGAGTGCTGTTGCCTAAATATGCACACATTGCAGAAGGGAAGCAGCCTGGAGGAGCTTCTCTCTGGAGCTGGCCCCATGGGAGCTGCTCCTTCCCCTTTGCCCCACTTGGGCAGAGCTTCCTGAGATCCCTGGGGGACACAGACCCCCAGGGCGAAGGGCTGCTGCAGAGTAGACTGGAGCGGTGGAGAAGCTGCGGACTCTAGCTGTTCCTCTTCAGTGCTTGCCTAGGGATTCTAACTCTGTAAGTTGTGAGGGCAAAATGCATACGGCTTCTCTCTTTTGTCTATCATTTACTTGAATTTCAACACCAGTCTCAGTTTACACTTTTTAGCTATAAAATCCTATGACATTTGTCATTATCTCATGAGTTCTGTTTTATGTTTATGCTTGCAAGCTAATTTGGCTCCTTTATTTATTTATTTATTTATTTTTTAATGTCCGATATCCAGGAAAATGTGAATCTGGAAAGGAGACAGTGAGAGAAAATACAAGGAATTTTTTTTTTGTTTGTTTTGTGAGATAGGGTCTGGTGTTAGCACAGACTGGCCTTGAACTCACTATGTCACAAGAATGACCTTGAACTCCTGATCGTCCTGCCTCCACTTCAAGAGTGCTGGGATTACAGCTGTGTGCCACCAAACCTGGACTTCATGGAACCCAGGCTTCATGCATGTTAAGCAGGCACTGTACCAACTGAGTTACATCCTCAGCCCTGGAAGTTGTTGTCTAAATATATATACTTTGTGTGTGCATGCGTGTTTGTGTGTGTGTGTATATATATATATATATTAGTGTACACATGTGTGGAGGGGTGTGCCTGCCCATGTGGATATATGTGGAGACCAGCGGTATTGTCCTTTTCCACTTTATTTTTTCATAGTACAGCAAGCACTTTACGTGCTTAGCCCCTTTATTTTTTAGAACAGCTTTACAGTCAACAGCAAATTTCAGTAGAATGCAGAGTCTTTCCATATAATCCTCTGTCCCCATCAATATATAAATGAAAATTAATAAACACAGGTAAATGTTGCCCTCTTCTTTTTCTTATCAATGTTTATTTTTTTAGTTAGTGTACAAAAAACGGACTTCATTCTGACATTCCTTACACGTGTATCATTTCAGTTTGCTCATGCCCCCCCATTCCCAGGCTGTCCTTCTCCTTGAATGATTCACTTTTTAAATTTATTTTGTATGTCTGTGTATGTGTATGTGTGTCTGTGAGTGTATGTGCACACGTATGTGCCCTCAAGTGCACAGAGGGTATTGGGCATCCTCCTCCATCATTCTCCACCTTGTCCTTTTGAGGCAGAGTCTCTCCCTAAACTTGGGGCTCATGCTTTCTCCACTAGACTGGAAGCCAGAAAGCCTCAGCAATCCTCCTGTCTCTGCCTTCTTCAATGCTGGAGTTACAGAAATTCACCTGTATGTAACCTGGCTTCTTAAATGGGTGCTGGGTTCTGAACTCTGGTCCTCATAATTGTAGACAAGTGTTCTTAACCACTGAGCCACCTTTCCAGCCCCAGGTTGCCTTTTTTAAGTTACAAGTTGAAAACATATTCCTTGAAAATATGGAAAATGGGGTCTAAATATAATCAAAATACATTATATGAAAGAATAAATAAAATACTATTTAAGCCAGTCGTGGTGTTGTGTGCTTTTAATGCTGGCACTTGGGAGGCAGAGGTAGGAGAATCTCTGTGAATTCAAAGCTAGCCTGGTCTACATAGCAAATTCCAGTCCAGATGGGGCTGCAGGGAGACCCTGTCACCAAAACAAAAACCAAAAACCAAACCAAACCCAAAATATACGTATATATTACTTTAAAAAGAAAATATGGAAAATGTAGACTATTAAAATGAAAACTAGAGAAAAAGATTATTCATAGCTCCATAACCCCTAAATAATTATTGTATTTCTTTTTTATTTTTGTCTATGTTTACATTATTTCAAATTGAACTTTATTCATTTAAAAAACTTTGTGTGCATGTGTGTATGTGGGTGTGTTCGTGTGTGCGATGGTTTGCATGTGGAGGGTGGGAGTCAGTTCTCTCTTCCCATGTGGGTACTGTTCGGGCTCTCAGGCTTGGCAGCAGGCACCTGTACCCACTGAGCCATCTTACCAGCTCTTGTCTCTGTGTGTGATAGGGTCTTGCTATATGGCTCAGGTTGACCTGGTGATTCTCACTATGTAGCCCAGGCTGGTCTCAAACTCACAGCAATCCTCTTAACTCAGCCTCCTATGCCACCACCCTCAGCTTTTGCTGTATTTTTAATATCTAATTTTCTTGTAACCCCAAGTAATTATAAAGTAGTTGTTATATAAACTCTGCTTAAATATGAATTTTTAAATGGATACATACGATATCATGTAGATGGTACCATATTTAATTTAACCAGTTCTCTTAAAATTAACATGGGATGACCATCTTTTGCATAAATTCATGAGAATAGCCATCAGTTTCCTTTAATTTTGCTCACACAAAGTCAGTGATCATATAAACATTTTTAAGATTCTTTTTATTTTGCATGCATATCTATGTGTGGTGTATATACCTATATGTATGTTTGTTTGCATGTTTTGGGACACACATGGGGGTTCACATGCATGTGGAGGCTGTAAGTTGACGTTGGCTGCTTTCCTCAATTGCTTTCCACCTTATGTAACATACAGGTAGAATCTGGAACCCAGAGCTTGATGATGTGGCTAGGACAGTGAGCCAGCTTGCTCTAGCTCTCCTGTGTCTGCCCCCTGCACTCTAGGGTCACAAATGGGCCACTACTCCTAACTGCCACTTATGATGGCAGTGGGGAACTGAACTCTGGTCTCCATGCTTCTGCAGCAAGCATTTTAACCACCTGGACATCTCTTGAGCTCCAAGTTTCTTAATATATATAGTATAAATATTTTTCTAAAACTGTATGATTAAGGTTACTGAGAACCTTGGCTGAAGAGATGGCTCAGTGGTTAAGAGCACTGGCTGCTCTTGCAGAAGAACTGGGTCAGTTCCCAGCACTCACATGCATCACTCCAGTTTCAGGGGTTCTGACACCCTCTTCTGGCTGCTAAGGGCATTACATAACATGGGTGCACTTACATACATGCAGGCATACATATAAAATAAAAATAAATAAAATATAAAAGATTACTGAAAATCAAAGAAATAAAAATAATGAGATAATTTCATCCATTATATTGGCAAAAATTTAAATTACATTTTTCAGTTGCATTGCTGATGAAATAGAGCTATATGTTCTTTTATAGATATATTAGCAGGAGAGTAAAAGGGCTAATTAAAAGTACATATATATTCACACGCACACACACACACACGCACACACATAACAAACACATGAGCACACTGTAAAAAATTCAATCAATCACAAACCAGGTGTGGTGATGCACGCCTTTAATCCCAGCACTCAGGAGGCAGAGGCAGGCTGATCTCTGTGAGATTGAGGCCAGTCTGGTCTACATAGTGAGTTCCAGGTCAGCTGGGGCTACAGGAAGACCCTGTCTCATAAAAGACCAAAACCAAACAAACCAACCAACCAATCACTACGTAAGTAGAGAGTGAAGCTCGAGAGCTCTTCTGTTCCTCATTTCTACCCTTCTTTGGTTGGTCCATTTCTTGAGGCCAGTTGGGTAAAAAGTATAGAAGTTTAATATATATTTAGTTTTTGATCCAGTATTTCTACTACTAGAAATGTGTCCTAAATAAATAAATAGGGGAGGCTGAAGAGATAGATCAGATCAGTGGTTAAGAGTATTTGCTGTTCTTCAAGAGGATCTGAGTTCATTTCCCAGCACCCATGATAGTTAACTCATAATTGCCTGTAACTCCAGCTCCAGAGGATCTAACACCCTCTTCTGACCTCCACAGGCACCCACATGTCACTCACACACACACTCACTCACACACTCACACACTCACTCACACACTCTCACTCACACTCACACACACTCACACACACACACACTCACACACACACAGATATAAAATGAAAACAGCCAGCCGTGGTGGTGGTGCGCCCCTGTAATCTCAGCACTTGGGAGGCAGAGGATCTCCATGAGATTGAGGCTAGCCTGGTCTACAGAGTGAATTCCAGAATTCCAGGCTATCTGGAGCTACAGGGAGATCCTATTTCAAAAATGAATAAATAAAATTTTAGAAAGAATATATAGGGTAAATTCCCAAAGAGCTGTATATAGGAACCTTAAGGCTAATACTACTCATAATAGTAGTAGCTAACACTTCCTTGGAATCACTATGTGCCAGGAACATAAAACATGCCAATGTTAGTTCACGGAGCCCTGACAGCTCTCAGGTGTTAAGACTTTTCCCATCTTGTAGCTGAGAAAGCAGAGGTGTGGCAGGGTTGCATGGCTAGTTAAAAGGTTCAGGGGCCCATGCTTTCAACATTTATACTACATCAATACTACAATAGACATTATACTACAAAGAGAGCACAAGACTGGAAGGAATTTATGGAGAGAACTTTAAAATAAATCACAGCACATGGACTCGGATCAGCTTTCACAGTGTTGTTGAGAATTTATGTTAACTGACATGAAAGAGGAAGAGGAAGGCTTCAGAATTATATACCACCTTGATCTTCAAAATGGCATTATTATAAGAAATTAGCTAAATTTCTCTGTACATAGAGAAAATAGTTTGAAAAAAATTGATGCATGTGAAAATGCCCACCGTGATGCTTTCTGAGAGGCAGCACCATGCCCTGCTTTGTTTCCTAATGCATTTCTATTTTTGCGGAGTAAGATGATCCTCCATTACTTTCAGAATCTCAGAAAAGCAATAAAGCCATTTGTATTGCGTTGTGACTACTGTTGGCTGTGTTGTTACACATGGGGCTGCTGCTAGATGATTCTCAAGCAGAAAGCATCACTGCTATGAGCAGGCTCATCCAGATGGAGGCTCTGGGTAGCACACTGGCCAGAAGCACAGGGGCTTCTGGTTTCTCAGCATAGGCAGATGTTCTGTTTTTCATGATTGTTTCTGAGTGCTATGATTAAAGGTATACACCGTCACTCATGGTGGATGCAATTTATTTTTAAGATAAGAGTTTCCTGTAGCCCAGGATAGCCTCAAATTGATTATGTAGCTGAAGCTGGCCTTCAACTTTTGATTCTACGACCTCCACCTCCCAAGTACTGGTATTACAGACATGTAACATGATGTCTGATCTCAGATGCAAATTTTTAACAAGTATTTTCAATCCAGGTGACTGAATCTGTGGATACAGAATCTGCAGAGCCACAACTGAGAAGCTGAAAAATCAGTAAAATGAACGGCCTATTGAACAATATATTCAACCAAATTAGCAAAGATTTATTTAATGGAAGTTGGCAATTAGTCCCTACTTGGAGCAACAAAGAGGGAGCTGAATCTTAAGCGGAAGAGTAGATATCTTCAGAGTTGGTGACATTTCTGTTGGATTTTGAAAGATGAGAGAGAGTTAGACAGTGGGAAAACAGCTGAAGCAGAAGGAACAGTGTTGATAAAGACATAGAGATTACAGGAATGTCACCTGCTCAAAAACTCAAAGGATAGAGTTTTATCAAAACCACACTTATAAAGAGCTGAGACATGTGGACCCAACAGTTGATGAGAAGCCAGCAAAGGCTTTGATTCCATAGAGGAGCATATGCAGACCCATATTTTAGAAGATTAATGTCACGGCTAGCAGTTATGCTGTTAACTCCAGTTATGTAACTCCAGTTTCAAAGGATCTAGCACCCTCTACTGGCCCCCATAGGCATTGCACTCACAGTGTGCACTTACATACATGGAGAGCACAAGCTAGGTCTCTCACTGAATCTGGAGTTCACTGATTCAGCTATCCTCCTGTCTCTGCCTCCCCAGTGCTGGGATTACAGCTGTACACTACCATGCCTGATTTTTTTATGTGGGTGCTGGGGACCAAGCTAGGTTCTCGTGCTTGTATGGCAAGCACTTTACCAACTGAGCCATCTCCCCAGTCCCTCAGTCAGCATTTTGTACAAGAGGAGCAAACGAGCAGAAATTTGTAGAAGGCGAAACATTCATTTATTTCCTCTAGAAAAAAGATGAATCCACTTAATGATCAGAGAAATCAATCTCTCAAATAGAGGCAGCTGAGGTGCAGCTGAGGTCAGAAGATTTGGAATTTTAGTAACTGGGAGCTTCTCTTGGCTTTATTTGTCTACAAAAGTGGGAGAATTGGGGCTGGAGAGATGACTCAGTAGTTAAGAACACTGGCTGCTCTTGCAGAGAACCTAGGTTCAGGTCCCAGTACCCACATGGTGGCTAACAGAAGCTGTCTGTAACTACAGTTCCAGGGGATCTGATGCCCTCTTCTGACCTTCGCGGTATTGCGTGACGTGGGTGCACTTGCATTCATGCAGGCAAAACATTCATACATACACATAAAGTAAAACAAAATAATTCAAGGGGGGAGTTAGACTTTCAAGACTGATGTGAGGTGCAATGAGGAACCATGTAGGATGGTTTGCAAACTTGGAGTACTTCATACTGGTGTCTGTTCCTCTTCTGTTAGAACCCTCCTGGGGAGAGACCAGTGTACTTCAACATCTCTAGGTGGTCTTTCTTAAAATAGCTCTCTTATCCCTTCTCCCAGTTTCTGCCCTTGGGTCTGGAGAGATGGCTTGGCAAAAGAACCAGCACCACTGTCCTAATTCCAATTCTGGGGATTTGACGCCCTCTTCTGACCTCCTCAGGCATTGCACAACACCGGTATACTTAACATACATGCAGGCAATATGCTCACACACATAAAAAAACAAATAAAATGTTTTTTAATAAATTTTAAATTTTCTGCCCTTTATGCACTTTCTTCATATCAGGTATCACAGGCTTCCTGACCAGAAGAATGCCAGACTTTGTATTTTTATTTTTTATTCATATTTTATGTGCATCAGTGTTTTGTTTGCATGTATGGCCTACAAAGCCAGAAAAGGGTATTCGATACCCTGGAACCGGAGCTACTGATGACTGTTAGCTCTCACGTGGATGCTGGGAAGCAAACCGGGGTGCAAGAGCAGTCTTATCTGCTGAGCTCTCGTCCCCCAGACTGTCAGACTTTATCACTGCTGCCCTCCTGCACAGAAGGCCTGACTCAGCAAGGACTTAGTAGTTGTTGAATAGTTAGTTGAAACATGAATGCACTGTCTGGTTTTCAAGGAGGCAGGGCAGTATGGTGGTCAAACAGCAATGGTTCTCAAATTTGTTTCAAATAGGTTCTTGTGGCCAGATATGATGGCTCCCAGGACTTGGGAGCCTCGACATGAGGAGGATTGTGAGGTGAAAGCCAGCCTAGGCTACATAGTGAGACACTGTCTCAAAAACCAAATAAATCTGGGGATGCATCTCAGTTAGTAGAGTGCTTACCTAGCATGCATGAAGCCCAGTGTTTAATCCCCACCACCACATAAACAGGCAAAGGTCCTGTACACCTATAATCTCAGCACTCAGGGGTAGAGGCAGGTGGATCAGAAGTGCAAGGTTATCCTCAGCTACATAGGGCATTCAAGGTCAGCTTGGGCTACATAAGACCTTGTCTAAGAAACAAAACAAATGAAGTTCCTGGACCACCACCAGGGTCTTATTTAACAGATCTAGATGGACCAATGAATTTGCTACTTTAAACAAGTATTCCGGTGATTCTATTACCTCCATTCATTCTAGATATGATCAATCTTGGTTTGACTCCACTTACTAGTTGTGTGCAATCCTAGCAAAGTAACCCCTTCAGTCCTCAGAGCCCAGGAATGGTGGGTGATTAAAGTTCTTGGCCTAATGCCAGCTCTTCGGTTGGCTGCCATCGTCATTAGTCACTGCTGCGTCCTGTCTGATATTTCCCCCTATATGTTCACTCCTGGAAGCTCCTCAAAAGTGGGGTCTCCAGGAGCATGGCCTGGAAGCTAGCTGGAAATGCAGAATCTCTGCCCCAGTCCAGACTGGCTGAATTGAAATTTGTACTTTACCAAGTTCCCCAGGTGATTCCTTTGTCCATTCAAGTTTGAAAAGCATAGCTCCAAGCTACATGTATTGTTTTCATCCTGTCTCTCATTTCAGGAGTCTGTGTGAAAGATTCAGGAGTCCTGGCATTTCACATCTGAATCCTTGGTGGCAGCTGTTTCTCATCGTTCCAGGTGTGAGGAAGGCCTATTACCACTGGTGTGCTCATCTTCAGGAACTTCAAGTTAGTTGGGCTCCCAAAGGCCCTGGGCTCCTTCAGGGAGCTCTGCCCAAGCACCTTGGGAGGCAGGTGATGGATCTACCTGCTGTCTTGTTTTCTCCTCAGTCCCAGGCCTGCTCCCACCTGGCAGAACCCTGCATGGAAAGGGAGAGAAGCCCATCCATGCAGGAGCTGGGCAGGCACTCCCCCTTCCCCAGGGGCAGGCTCCCCAGCTCCCGTCTCACAGATGCTGACTGGTTTTGGGATGAGCACATCCAAGCCAAGAGAGCCAGAGTGGAGACCATTGTCCAAGGCATGTGTCTCTCTCCTAGTCCTACGGCATCAGGCAGCACACCAGCCAGGGATAGCTCTTGCTTCCCAGAAAAAGCCCGGGAGCGCAAAAGGAAGCAGAGTCTTCCCATGCAGCAAGGTCCTCTAAAAGCAGGTCCTGCCTGGGACCGAGGTCCCAAGAAGGAGGGACCCCAGGTGAAAGAACAGCTTCATTTGCTGAAGCAACAGCTAAGACACCTACAAGCACATATTCTACAGGCCACCGAAACCAGCACCCCAACTCAGGGCCAAGGAGGCTCTGAGCAAAGGAAAGGCCCTGTGAGCGCAAAACAGAGCAACAGCTGCCGGTCTAACCCCTGCACTATGGACAGTGACCCCCAGCGGGGTCCCAAGAACCTCTGTGAGGCCACAAAGCCCAGAATGGCTGAGGTTAAACACCAGTCTGGGGAGCCCATGTTTCATCCTTCAGGAGCACAGGTTTTGCTGGAAATTCTGAGGAAAGAACTGAGAAGGGCTGTGTCCCAGGCTGTGGACTCGGTATTACAGCAGGTGCTATTGGATCCCTTAGACCACCTGATCTGGCAGGACAGAAGCTTCCAGGGACTAGAACCAGAGGGCAGAAGCCAGCCTTCGCCTTCAGGAGGAGGTGCCTATAAGGATACACTTGATCTTGCCATCTTGCCCAGGCGAGTCCAGCCACAGGCTAGGTTTCCTTTGGGTAATTTATCACTGGCTAGGCCTCTAGATTCTCCTATCTGTCCTATCTCTCCAAGAGGGGTCTCCAAACCATATCAGGGTCCCCTCTCAAATTCCTTAACAACTGTGCCTTCCCACAACCGAGAAAATAAAATTCTTAGCCAGCTTCTGTGTCATGGGTCCAATGGCCACTGGAACGATGGTCCTCCTCAGGACTCATCTTCCCAAAGTCACACCTTCCCAGAGTCTGCCCAGCAACCTTGGATTCTGAGCCAACAACAGCATCCCCTGTCTTTCGCCCCTGCCCACCAGGGGAGCAGGACCTTCCTACCCTCTGTGAAGATGGAACAGGACACGCTGCAGGCTGTGGTGGATGCACTTCCTTTTTCTTCCATTCACATATCCTTTATCGGTCTTTGGTGCATCATAGACACTGCCCAAACAGGAAAACCAGAAGCTGAGAAAGAAGTGGGGACAAATGTCTGTACTGCACAAGGAACTGCTATACTTTCACAGTCTGTTTTTATTTTTGTTTGCTGCTTTTTAAAGACAGGGTCTCACTCTGTAGTCCAGGCTTGCCTGGAACTGACTGTGTAGTCCATATGGCCTTGATTCTTAGCAATTCTGCTACAGCCTCCAAAGTGTTGGGATTATAGGCATGAGCTAATATGCCTGATTTCAAAGGGTCTATTTAACCTGAACCTTCCTTGTGGCTCACAGTCTATTAGTTTCATAGGCTGTGAAGCAGAAACCATATTCTAGGATTTGGTATCACAGGTTTATTTACTTTTATGACCCATCAGATTTTTCCACAACTGACTTGTTTTTTTTTTTGGATTGGAAAGAGTTGTTTGCTTTCTTTTAAATTCCAGTGGGCTTCTAAGATAAGAAAAAATGCTCTATGGAGAGAAGAAGTCTGTATGATTTGGCTGTCAGCTGCCCATCCTCCCAGGAACGACCTCATGTGAGGTATACTTCTCCAGCCCCATGAGACTCCACTCAAAGGGCCTGTTCGATCTAGGTAATCATGACAAATACATAAGGAACCAAGATTAGGAGGCAAAAAGAGTAGTTTTCCTTAGAGAATAGAACTAAAAAGCAGCCGGAAGGGGCCAGAAGCCTTCAGGATAAGAGATAGCTTTCAAGTGCAGAACAGCGGGCTAGAGGCTGAGAGGTGGGTTCTTAGGGAGAACCCTTTCCCATGGGGAAGCCTGAAAGGTCCAAGCTAGCCTGCTTGGACTGTTACCATCTTTACAATCCTTAGGCAGAGCCCACTCTCTTAAACTGTGTTTTTGAAAATAATCAACAGTATATTAATAATCAAGAAATTAGAATAACATGTAGCTTGGGAAAGTACTGGGTTAGTTTCATCACTGTGGGACTGTTCAGAGCTTTACTGTACTGAAGTACAGTAGAGAGAACATAGGCAGCCTCAAACTCTTATAGCCAAAGAACTCTTCCAGTATTTTGAATGTTGCTTTCTCAGTGAGCTGTAGGTGGGCAGCTTCTCATGGGTGGTGTGGAGCCCAGCCTCCAGAGGCTAATGTGTAAGTTCCATGTCCTCTGCCTGGCAGCTGTAGGGCAGTAAGCCATGGAGCCAGAACCAGGCCTTGTGTCCTACGTGCTGTGAGTGCCCCCTGTTGGTCCACAGTGGCAAAACACCCCAGAGCTCAGGCTTCCCTGGTAGGCAGTGAAACCCCCCTGGGCTGGGCAGATGGCTCAGTGGGAAGAAGTGCTTGCTCTGCTCCTTTGCTTGCAAACAAAAAGATGAATCAAATCTCCAGCACCCATATAAAAAGCCAAGTATGGCTGTCCCACACCTGTAACCCGTCACCGGGAATGCTAAGCATTCATGTGTTCCAGGGGACAGCACTACAGCCCCTGCCATTGTTAAAGGGAAGGAATCTGTCACAGGGAGAGGTATGGTCCTCTCTATATATGTGACTTGAAGTTGACCATCCACTCACTTTTTAAACACATTTATTGAACATCTATTATTTGCTTGACAGTGGGATAGGCATGTGGAACACAAAGATAAAAGATAGCGTCCTTAACCCTCAAGGAGCTCAGTCTAAATGGGAAGATAACACATGCAATAAAAATGCCAGGGAGGTCATTGTCACAACAGAAGTTTGTACAAGGATCCTTGTGAACCCTGGCTAAGGAAGGCATAATTCAGCAAGGAAAGATTCCATGGGGACAGAGTTTCTGAGCTTGGTCTTAGCAGATGAGGGAAAGTTCTGTCAGGTGCCAGGTGGGGCATAGACACAGGCCACGATTTATATGTCTCAGCTGAACGAGAGAATAATGGGACCTGGTACTCTGCCTGGCTAGGGGTCTGCTGGCCCACACCTGCCATGGCTAGAATGGAGATCACCAGAATGACTCCTCTTATTTTATAGGAAATTGAGGTAGAATGGAAGGAAATCTCTACCAGAGGTTTCCACGTAGTTTGTGATAGAGCTGCCATCTCCTCCTGCCCCGTTCTGAGAGTGCACCAAGTACAGTAAGCTGTATTTATTATGACAGAAGCCATAGGATATCTGACTTTTACACACCAAGACGTTTTAAAATTGAGCAACTTAATTATGTAGATAGCTTCCAGCTGACATGATCAGTTTCCAGAGACAGAACAATACAGCAAATTCTCCATTCAGTTGTGGGGGGATGAGGGGGGTTAGGGATAAACCACAAACAGACAGGACACATTATTTGGATAGTCTGGGACATTTGATAAACTGGTTCTTTATCACCAGTTTTTCACTTTATTTTTCTTTTGTTTTGAGACAGGGTCTTATGTATCCCTAAGGCTGGCCTGGAACCCACTACATAGCTGAGGACTTTGAATTTCCGATCTTACCACTTCTGTCTCCCAAGTACCTATATTACAGGTGTGTACCACCACACCTGGTTTTAAACTGTTCTTTCTAAAAAATGGCCTCATGATTTTACTGTCTTCATAACATAGATGTTCGCTTGGCTCTTTCTCTTTGTGCCCTCCCATTTTTCAAAATGCTTGTACCTCTTTATAGCCAGCATTCTCCTGAATTTGCTCCCTAGGCCTAATATACTCAAGCCTCAGCACAATCTTCTTTTTAGTTTTAGCACTGTTGAGAAAAATAAGGCTTAGACTGCCCACTGTCACTACTCTGCTTCCAGAGAATCCTTGCACCATTTATATTGTGTCATTTTTGTGGGATTGGTATTTAAAACGTTTCTTGCAGAGTTGGGTGAGTTTTAGTAATGTTCAGTATGTTTGCAGGATGCCATCAGCACAGAAAGTAAATTGGTGTTTGATAAGCACTACTTTTCCTTGACACCAAAACAAATCCAGGAAGGCTTAAACCCCGGTCACTTGAAGAAGGCCAAATTAATGTTTTTCTTCACACGGTATCCCAGCTCTAACCTCCTGAAAGCTTATTTCCCTGATGTTCAGGTAAAGTCACACTGAGTTCTAGCCTCTGCACCCCCTCTCCCCTCCAGCTGTAGTGTCTGGCCTAGTGTGAGGCAAGTATGTACCTCAAGCTCGCTTCATGTTGTCAATTGAATCAGTGCAAATTTCCAGTTTTGAGACTGCTGGAGTAGTCATGGGCAGCCTTCTACTAGGAAGGGAGGGTATCAGAAAACTTAGGCCTTTGAGCAATAGATAATCCCAGAAATACCTGGGAAGAGTAAGTGGATCTTTGACTAGTACTCACTCTTTGGTAGGGACCTTATGAAAAATAATGTATAAACAGTAAGGAAATACAGAAAATGTAAGGGGTAGGGATGTAGTGCAGTAGACAGTACTTGCTGGGCATGCATAAAGCTCTGGGTTTGATCCCCACCAAAAAAATTAATAAAATCATCAAACCTTCTGAGGGTCACTATCCTAAGTTGCAGGTTAAAGGCTCATAATACTTTGGACATATCTCGGTAAAGTGTTTTATGCCTTCCTGTCATATAGATCCTTGCAGTATTTCCATTCATTCTGCAACTCTAGGTTGCCAGGAAAATGCTCCCTGACCCGTACCTTACCATCTCCCCTGGCCCTTTATGCCTTCTGGCTCTAGGCCTGTCATGCTGGCACCTGAAGTGACCTTTGATCCAAAGTTATTCTTAGTCACCATGAAAAGATTCTTATGGTTAAAAACCTTTAAGAATCTAGTACATAACATTTTTCTAATGAACCTTGGCATTTTGAGTCTAACTGCACAGGCTTAGCCAACACTTCTTTTTCTGAAGGAGTCTGTTAGTGGTTAAAGCCACTCACATCAATCCCGTGAACTAGATGCTGAAAGTTCTGCTTCTGAACACCCCATGGCAAATGTCTGACTTGATGGACCCCTTGTTTGCACAGTTTAATCGCTGCATCACCTCCCAGATGATCAAGTGGTTCAGCAACTTTCGTGAATTTTATTACATCCAAATGGAGAAATATGCCCGGCAAGCAATTTCAGATGGTGTCACAAATCCCAAAATGCTGGTGGTTCTCCGTGATTCAGAACTTTTTCAAGCTCTCAATATGCACTACAACAAGGGAAATGAATTTGAGGTAAGGTAATGTACTAGGTCCCATGAGGTCTGAGATATGTTTTCTCTCTGTATGATTGATTAGCTCTTAAAAAACCCCTGTCTGTCCTTAGTCACTGAGAATCACAGTGGCTTGAAGCCAATCTCTGCAGCACCAACAGCCTCTAAATCTTTCTTCAGATACCAGGTAGATAAAGCAAATACAGTCCTGTTGAACGAGCCTGCCATGAGTTTTGCTATTCTAGACTTATTACTCTGTAATCATCAACTACAAAACTTGACTTTTTTTTTTTGCTTCAGAGCCAGGAGGCCCAGCATCAAATCCTGGGTTCAACTGTAGCACTTCATCTTTGCCTAGGTTTTCTGAACAATTTCTGCTCTTTTCAACGCTTGTCTCTTGTGCTCTCATTTGGCCATTCTATTTGTGAGTCAAACTGAAATTCTTTCTGGATATAACAAACAAACTGAAGAATCTCAAACCTTTAGGATGTCCATGAAGTGTGCTAGTGGTGCCTAAGTGGTAAACTCAGGGAATGGTGAGCTTAGGTCTCATCAGCAGGCATGTATAGTCTAAAGAGACTGGTAGCTGTTAGGCTGCCATCTTCCTCTGCAGGTGCCAAGTGTGCCTGGTCCTAGGCTGCATCTTCTTCTTGACTTTCTCACTGGACTGTGATCACAGGAGTTTACTGATACCTGCAGGAGTATAAGGACTGCTGGCTTCTGCAGCCAGAACATGTGTGGAAACCTAAGCCCATCATGGGGAGGGCAGGTAAGGCCAGGATAGGATGGCAGCAAGCCCCCAGCCAAGCCACATCTGGAGAGCCTATGAAACATCCCATCACGTAGACTGCCAGTCTGGGTGAGGGTTCTAGAAAAGCCCCTCAAATGGCTTTGGAAGCAGGAATTTAAGCCCTTGGGATCTAGCCCTACAGGATGGTGGGATGAAATACGGCAGCCATAAGCTTTAGGGTACTGCTTCTCATAGCAGGTTAAGAAATTAAGAATGCTAAAAAACTTTCCTTTCCATTCATTTCCCACTTAGTTACTAAAACATACCCGTTGGTGGAACCAGCAACCCCTACAAGACTGCCTCTAATATACTTTCACCCAAGACTGTCTCCTTGTAACCGTCATTTTTAAGGTCTGCGTTTCATATGGGGAGAAGAGCAGGGCTGGACTGGAGAGTCGGGGGTGCCCCTAGTCCACAGCAGCAGCAGCCAGTGCGTTCTCTGCGGCGGCAGCACTTCCAGCTCACATCTTTCTTTTCTTGGGGGTCTCTTTGGGGATGCAGGTCCCAGACTGCTTCTTGGAAATTGCCAGCTTGACATTACAGGAGTTCTTCAGGGCTGTCTCCACAGGGAAAGACTCAGATCCTTCCTGGAAGAAACCCATTTACAAAATTATTTCAAAACTGGATAATGACATTCCAGAGATATTCAAATCTTCCAACTATCCTCAGGAGCTGCTTCAGAGTTAAGATCAAACAAAATGAAGCCAGGTGTGATGGCACAGGCCTGTAATCCCAAAACTTGGGAGATGGAGGCAAGAGATCAGGAGTCCAAGCCCAACCTTGGCTACAAAAACCAAAAGATCAACAAAATGAATGTCTGCCCCAGGATGGCCCAATGTTTTTGTCTTAAATGGCAATTTAGCTGCAGTCACATCGAAGGGCACAAGGACCTACTCCCACGGGTACTACTGCCATTTTGAACACTTGTTTCCTTGTCCAGATCATCAGAGACTTAATATTAACCACAGTATATCAACCACATGCATCGATGTGATTGCAGTATATTGAGAAAGAAACACACATCGGGAATTAGAGGACTCGAAAGTTAACTCCACCAATGCTAGGTGCTGTGACCCTGACATCTCTGCATCTTTAAAATGAGGTTCTAAGGATTAAAGATAGTATTTCATAAAGTGCTCTGCGACATGTGACACAAATGTTAGGCTTCCCTAGCTCTCAGATAAGGTTATCTTACCTGGAGTTTTCATAATAGGCTGTTTTGACTTGTTATCTATCAAGTTCTATCTATTTGCTAGAAAATTTCACATACACTATCTTTAAGCTTTTCACCCTGGTAGGCAGTTGTTATCCTCACTTAAAATAACCAGTCTGAAATTTTGAACTGTGGGTAACTCATTAGCCCTATACCAGGGCATTGGATTATTCAGGAGTGTGGATGAACCAGTGACTATGTAAGCTGGACACATGCTGGGTCACCTACACTGTCACTCAGGACCTCAAACAGGAAACCATTCCAATAGGCATCCAGCAAAGTGTCATTGCCACCTGACCACTTTGGCACTCAGGAGTACTTTATCATCTAATATTTACATTGATGGTTTCAGCAAACCCAGCACAAGCTTCCTGAAGGGCTTCAGCATTACTGTTTGTTCACTTTGGTCTGCTGGGAGTTTGTCAACTGACAACCCAAACAGTCACTAACTGCTATATAATTGATATCCCAGCTGTCTGTGTGGACAAGAAATGGAACTTCACAATGAGAAAGCTAGAAAGGGCCTTAGGAGATCATCTGGTCCACTATGTTTAACTCAAGAAGGCCTCAGCAAGAGGCTGGCGCAGGTGTGCACAGCCTCACGTATGGTGAATGGCAAAACAGGCAAACCCAGAAATATTTTTCCCACTCCACATGATGGAACTTCCACAGATGAACTTATGATACCCACACTTCTCTTCCTACTGGTTTAACACAAATTGTGACTCACTCGGAGCATCTAGGCAAGCCACCTGTAAATCTGAGCAACTGCACGTGTCTTCTAGTCAAAATCAAGTTTGTAAGCACTCCCAAAGATGGCTGGAGGGAGTACACGGTTCAGGCTTCATAGACATGAACAAAAGGTGTCTGACTGCATTAGCTTTCTTCCTTCCCATCAACATACAAGTTTCTTGTTTAGGCACTCAACTTTCATGGCTTTATGAGTGGTGGTGCTAGATAGGACAGAGGAAAAAAAAATTCCTTAACTATTGCTAGACATGTCATAATCCAAAGACACAAATAATGACTTTCTTTTGAATTTTCTATTCAAATAGCTCAAAGAATAAACAAAACATACTTAACCCAAACTAATCTTTATAGGTAATCTAAGATTTTTTTTTTTGGTGCTGTGTATTGAACCAAAGGCCTCTTTCCTTCTTGCTAAGCATGTGATCCATCACAAAACTCCACCCCCGGCTAAGAATTATTTTTAAATGTCCTTGATACACATAATTATACAAAATCATTGTTCTACTTTATTCCTGTTCACACAAAGTTCTCTTTGTCAAAATAAAGGAGTCTGTCAAACTTAAGATTTAAACATTAGCAAGCACTGAGCAGCCTGGGCAAGGGCAGTAGTTGCTTGGAGACAGAACTACTTTCCAGATTAATACATAGCTATTGATATTCATAGGAAAACAACTCCAAGTTCATATGATTGTCCAATGTGGAGACGCCCTCTTCTCTGTACCAAGCCTGAAATTCATTAGTATATATTCTAAGCAGCCAAGTCATCTCCAGGGCAGTGAACATTGTCCTGAGGACTGGTTAGCTGAAATGTACATGCCCAAATTGAAGACATTTGTGTGGAGCACCTTTCCAGGAAGTGTTCTCTAACCACTGAGCTAGACCAAGAAGAATGCATGAATATGTCCAGTGTGCCAGTACAATTCTTTTTATTATAGTTCAGTGTCTATCAAGTATGTCTTTTTCATTGTTGAGAACAAATTTTGAGTATGAGCTGAGCTGGTTATTATGTTCTTTCAGCAGTCTTAACATAGCCAAAGGTCTGGTCATTCTTTCCATTCAGGTATATGTGGGTGCTTTCTCCCCAATTAGACATGTTTACAGTCTGTCAAGTACTGCAAAATGCTCCAGTCCTTCAATGGCAGACAACTGACTGGACTGTGGGGTGTGATGAGTGCTCAGTTATCAAGAGCAGTCAGTTAACTGGCATTCCATGTGAGAAAATGAAGTAGGAACCTTTTTTTAAATTTTGGAGGCCAGTTCTTGTTATGTAGCCCTGGCTGGCCTAGAACACACTGTGTAGACCAAGCTGTCCTCAAACTAGCAGGGATTCTCCTACCTCTGATTCCAGGATGCTAGGATTCCAGGCACACACCACCCCTCCCAGTATAAGAACCTTTATTTCAGTTTCTTATAGAATGTACAACTCCAAACCAGACTCAGGCCAAAAGTGCCCCCCTGGGCACATAAGGAGGGCACGAACCAAATTTATTTTTCATCAAAGAAAAACATAAATGGCAAACAGACCCAACTCCATAATGGAGGTCCATTTTTAACATACAGTTTCCGGGCTGGAGGAATATAGTTCAGTAGGTAGAGTGCTTGCCTAGCATACATGAAGCCTTAGGTTTGATCCCCAGCACTACATAAACCTGGTATGGTAGCACATACCTAGAAATCCCAGCACCTAGGGAGCAGAGGCAGAAAAATCATAGGAAGTACAAGGCGAAGTGGAGATCAGCCTGGGCAAGTTCTAGTTGAGAACACGATCGAACTTCCACAGATGAACTTATGAAACCCACACTTCTCTTCCTACTGGTCTAACACAAATTGTGACTCACTTGGAGCATCTAGGCAAGCCACCTGTAAGATCCTGTTTCTCAAACAAATTCCTCGTTTTCAATGACAAAATACAGAATGTTCAGGAAAAATAATTTAAAACACCCATTCCATAACCTAATTTTACATATCTTTTGAAAGTATTTCTTTAAAAATTCCTTATTTTTATTATTTAAAAATTATTATTTTATTATTTATTTTAAAAGTTCCAATTTTAGTGGTTTCCTGGATAGCCTTAGTCTGAATTTTCATAATCATCGATTCTAACCCTTGTCTTTGGAGTTTTGGTCCTTTTCTCTATAAAACAGATCAAAGTTTAATGACATGTGCATTCAAAAGAAAAATTTTAAATCGTTTGATGTTTTTATACAAACCACCAAGCATTTGCATAGATTTCACATAATGTAATGTCATTGTCAGTACTGAGAAAATAAAAATAGAATGATGGGTCAGAGTCCCAAAACATTTATGAAATATTTTGAGACAGGATCTCACTAGCAGAACTGACTGGCCTGGACCTTGCTGTATAGATCAGGCTGGCCTGAAACTCAAGAGACCCACCTACCTCTGCCTTCTTAGTACTGGGATTAAAGGCATGTGCCACCATGCCCCCAGCTAAAGAACACTTTAAAAAGTATTTTATTATTTTTATTTAATGTGTGTGAATGTATTGCCTGCATGTAAGTGCGCCCATGTCAAGCACTGCCAAAGGAGGTTAGAAAAACATGTTGGATCCCCTGGAACTGGTTATGGACTGTTGTTAGTCACCATGTGGGTGCTGGGAACCAAACCCAGGTGCTCTTAATCACTCAGTCATCTCTCCAGCTCCTAAAGAACACTTTTAAAGTTACAGCTCTACCAGGCTGATTAAATTGTAATTTGAAAGTGCTCTATAGTTCTGTTTCTCCCTCCCCTCCATTTTTTTTGATGGGGTAGGGGGGGCTGAATCCAGGGCATCAGACATGCGAAGCACACACTCTACCACATTCAACACCCTCTGCAAATTCTCTGCAATTCTTAAAACTGTATTCATAATTAATGCTTAGGGGAAAGATAAGCTTATTATGGCAAATACGGTAAAAAAACAGAAAAATATTCTTGGTCATATATACTGTAAGTCACAGGCCTATGTCTAAAGAATGAGCCCTCATGACCATTACTGGTAATGCACACCACATTACTTTGTTTCTTTTCCCGTTGCTGACAAAAGCAACATAAGGGAGAAATTCTGGTTCACAGTTCAAGGGCACAGTCTATCATGGAGGGCAAGTCAAGGCAGCAGGAGCTTGAAGCAGCTGGGCACATCCCATCCACATTCAGGAAGCAGAGCGATGAATGCTGGCGCTCAGCTCTCTCTCTCTCTCTATTTAATCAGTCCAGGATCCCGGCCCAGGAATTGGTCCCACTCACAACTAAGATGAATCTTCACAGACATTTACAGAGGCTAGCTTTCACCTAGATAATCTCTCACAGGCGTGCCCAAAGAACTGTCTTCTAGGTGATTCTGGATGCAGTCAAGCTGACAACCAAGATTAACCATCATAACCCCTGAGGTAGATGATGGTACCTGCACTTACATATTTATTAAGTGCTCACCTGTAGATGATTCATGAAAGTATTTTTTAGAGTTAGACAACTCCTACAGATCAGGAGAAAGCATTATACAAATGTGAACAGTATAATTAAGTGCTTAGAAGTTGAATGCTGAGTCATAAAAAACAAAAACAAACCCCCCCCCAAACACAAGGAGATGCTGGCCTCCAGAGCAATTGTCTGAGGAAGGTGGAAGGCAGGCATAGACAAGGAAAACAGTAGGGATATATCCCCCCAAATCTCAGAGGCTTTACAGGGCCAGCCACTTGCAGTCTGGCTTCTCTTACACCAAGTGTTTCTGAGATTTCCCCCATCCCACTTCCTTATGCCCCAAAACTTGTTTTGGCATTTTCAGATGCTCCAGTTACCCTCAAATTCTAGTTCTTACTCTTCTCTTGGAAAAGTCCTTTTCTCCTACTGTTGACTGATTCCTGTGGTTCAGACTCTCCTATGATTACTACCTCTGGCCCTAGAAATTCAGCCTTGGGCAAGAAATGTGGTGTCTCCTTTTGCCATCTCTTCAGGGATTTGACCTTTGCTGTTCCCTGACTCCTTTTCACTCTCTCACCCAACCAGTAGTTTTCCTGAGTGCTGTGTCCAGGCACCCATCAGATACAGGCCTGTTATCATACTGCACAACTTAGCTTTAAATAGATGTTATTCCATTTTGAGGGTAAACTCAGTTCAAGTGCTGTAAGACTTGTATGCATGTCCTCACGGAGTCTACTGCTGATGTGCTTGTCATGCTAGAACTTGTTCGAGATAGGTCCTACTATGCAGTCCTGGAGCTCATTATGTAGACCAGGCTGGCTTAGAACTCACAGAGACCTATCTGCCTCTGCCTCCACAGAGTGCTAGGATTAAAGGAGTGTGCACCACTCCAAGCCCTTTGCTTGTTTTTATAGGCTGGTGTAATCCATTATACTGTCAGCATCCTTTTAATTACATGCTCAGTAATTAATGTATTTCTAAGATTATACAACTTTCTATCTTTACTATGTCCACTGAATAAACTATTTTTAACTTGAATATTTTGATTAACTTCTGTAGTTATTCAAAACAAGTTTATAGTTGTTTCACTTGTAAAAAGAGGTTGGATATTTCTCAATTGGGTAAAGGGTGGGGAACAAAGAATGTAATTTACTGTAAGCTCAGTTTAGTTTTTAATTGAAAATAACCCAGGTTCCTTTTTGCTTCTTTCAGTGTAGTCATCAATGGTGATCATCTTCTCTGGTCTATCATGAATGCCCGCTGGGTGATTACTTTTCCCAGAATATTCAAGATTCAATTTAAAGGGGCTAGTCTGTTTCTAGATTTTCAAATCAACTTTTATGAGACAAGGAATACAAGTTTAGTTTTGTTGAATTCTCACTATATTAAATTTCTAACAGACCTAACAATCACATCTAGTAGAGTGCATTCTCTATAAATACCTCAAAGCTGCTTTTGCTCAAGATTGCTATCTTGGTATTTTCTCAACATATTATCCCACTACCTCATCACAGTTGAGTTCATTATATCTGGATTGACCAGAACAAACTCCAGAAAACCTTTCTTTCCTGTGAGTCTTGTACAAAATGATCCCCAAAGAAGAATTTCTAAGGAATGTAGTGTGGTGCAGGTATGAGACCAGAGCACAAATTAGTTTGCTAGATTGTGGATTTATCAGTGAATCCTGGAAATAGAAAGGTTAACACTGGACTTATTTTCCTAAACATCTTAAGAAGTTTGTCATTCTAAATACAAGGATAATTGATAGCCTTATGGCATAAATGGTAGGCAAAGGTACATATCCTTAAGCTCTTCAGGGCAGTGAGAACTTAAAAAAAATCAACAATATGTTGATTCAATGCTTAGCTTTTGGTTAGTTGTTGTTTTTATTTATCCTAGAATCATACATATGCTATTCAAATACATCAGAGTATTTTTCTGCGAGGGCAACACTCCTGTTTTAGGAGACAGAAAAGATACACTGACTACATACTGAGCAGTCCTCAAATGTTTTGAAATCTGGCAGAAAAATCACTTCTTAGCATTCTGCCCATTGCTGTTGTGTCAGAAACTTCTTTATAATTTTTATTTATATTTTTTAGTAATGCTGGGGATCCCTGGGCCTCCCACAGGGGAGGCAAGTGCTGTGTGACTGAGCCAGCTCTCTCTTTTTATTTTTAAGGAAAGATGTTAAAGTTGTTCTTGAAATCATTCTAGCCCAGGAAAGCCTTGAACTTGTGATACTGTCACAATCTCCAGAGTGACTATACAGCCTTGCCAAAAGACCCAGCTCAGAACTGGTAAATTTGCCCCCAAACTAAGATCCATTAACAGATTATGTTTGGGGTAAATAGATCAGGATTTCCTTTCTTCAGTCCCCAACATCACAAAGTCCTAAACTGATAGCACAAGCAAAATGAGTCCATTCTTCATGTCCCTCAGTGGTTCTTCAAAATCTCCAGTGGAGCTTTGTATGTGGATTGCAGTGGTGATCGCAGTGAGACTGCATGAGATCAAACTGCACAGAACATACTTGCTTGTAAAACCAGTGAAATCTGAATGTGCTCTGTGGAATGTACTAGTTATCAACTTCTTGCCTTTGACAAACTCTGAAATACCACTGTGGGTCAGAGTATGTCTGTAAGGACATGTAAGCTACAAATATCTAACCTAAGGGTCAAAGCAAACTCATTTTATACAGTACATTCTAGTTTCTTTTTCAAAAAAAATTGAAACATTTTTAATTTTTATTCATTTAAAAAATCTGTATGAGTGCTTTGACTGCATGTATGTAATCGTACCACATACACATAAAGCCTGTGGAGGCCAGAAGAGGTCATCAGATCCCCCTAGAACTGGATTACAGATGACTGTTAGCTGCCATATGGGTGCTGGGAACCAAATCTGGGTCCTCTGTAAGAGCAGCAAATGTTTTTAACTGTAAGTCACCTCTATGCACGTGCATGTATGTGTGAGCCACCTGACATAGGTGCTGGGAATCCAACTTGGGTCCTCTTTAAGAGCAGTGTGTGCTCTTAAGCACTGAGCCATTTCTCCAGTCCCTCATTCTAGCATCCTGATTCAACAGCAATATTCATTCTGTAGGTGTCTGATCAGTTGCTGGAGTACAGACAACGGAAACCATAAGCTGGTTCTGCTTCCTTGGGATTGGAAAGAAGCCAATGGCCTGCACTCTGTTTGCCTTGCCCATCTATAACCTCCTCCAAACTTTCACATAAATGCCACATTACCACAAATTCAGGGGTCTATGCTTGTCTTACAGTCTATGATACAAAGGTTTCAAAACAAAAAGCATTTTCAATCTTAGCTTTATTTGTTCCCCCTAAGCCTGATTCTCCCTGTGCCTAAGCTGTTCCAGGGCTATGAAGAACCTCTGGAGACCAACTCTTTCAAGTGCTCAGGCTGGCCTCAAACTATGTAGCCAAGGTTGGCCTTCAACTCCTGATCCTTCTGCTGTGGCCTCTAAACTTCTGGGATTATAGGTGTGCACCACCAAACCTGGCTTATTTTGCACATTCAGAATTTGTCAATAGTATCGTTCCAACAGACTGAGGCTTTTGGAAATTACTTAATAGGTTGTACCTTAGAGCTACCTCATAATCTTTAAAAATTATTAATGTAGGGGCTTGAGAAATGGCTTACTGGTTAAGAGCACTGGTTGCTCTTGTGTAGGAGACTCAGGTTTGGTTCCCAGAATCCACACAGTAGTCAACAACTGTTCCTAACTCCAGTTTCAGGGTATTTAATGCCTTCTATGGGCTCTACACACATACCATGTGCTCACATACTCAGAGGGAAACTTACATACATGGGAGACTGAGGCAGGAGAATTATGAGTTCAAGGCCAATCTAGACTAATAATGGGGCTGGTGAGATGGCTCAGTGGATAAAGGTGCCTGTTGCCAAATCTGATGACCTGAGTTCCATCTCCAGTATCCACAGGGTAGAGGGAACCAACTCCTACAGGTTGTCCTGACTGCACGCATGCACACACACACGCACACACACACAGGCACAGATATGCCCACACACATATACACACAGTAAATGAATATAATAAAAAATTAAAATTACCAAGGCAGAGGCCTCATGTGGTAATTCAAGGCTGTAATCCCAGCATTTAGGAGGTTGAAGCAGGATGATCTCAAGTTTGAGGCCAGTCTCGTGTCTACATATCGGGACACTAAGAAAACAGTAAAAATTACAAACATCTGGGGCCCACTCCTATATTCTGATATGGAATTATGAGGCATGCCCAATCTATGAGAATAAAAATCCCCAAATGCCCCACTGTATCAGCAGCATACAGCTTTACATGGGACACCTTGCATATTCTTCATTCAAACATACACACAATGAAAGGAGTAATTAGATATGTGAGTATATGGGATCTCAGCAACCATCCCACCATGATTTATGAGACTCATAAATCTGGCTCTTCATTTACCAATGGCTTTCCTTCCTTCTGTGACAATAAACACTGGGAATGATGCCTTTCAGGTTATATGGTAGCCAACCAACACAGGCAAGATTCTATCTAGTAAAAGCAAAAAGGTTCATGTGAAAAAATTTCAGGGGATGTTCTCTTAATTAGACCAATTAATATCTGAATAAAGAACTGGTTCCTATAAGGAACACTGGATGTTTCAGACTTCACTACTTGAGGGAGAAAAGGTTCTAAGGGGAACCTAGAGCCTCAAACACATAAAGCACATGCTCTACCAGGAAGCTACACTTTAGCCTCCAGCACTATTGTATTTAAAGGTGACACACAAAATATATTTTCCAGGATTATTTAAATTCGCATTGAAGAGGCATGATGTAAGAAAATACCTTCAATCACATATCGATTCACTTGTCATAACTGCAAAGGGAAAAGGGAATGACTTGGGAAAAAGAAGTTCATAATTATGGGAGACTATTGTCTCAACCTGACATTTGTTTCCCTAAAATTGAAACACAATGCCTACCTAAAAAACTTATTAATTCTGAACTATGCCTAGTACTTTGAATACCTATATTAATTTCAAATCTAGATTTTTAAGAAAACCCCACAATTTAAATGAGGGAAGCATATAAAATTGGAATTCTAAAATATCAAGAATTGGGCTGAGTAAAATGCTTGTTATGACAAGCCTGATAACCTCAGTTTGATCTGCCAGAAACCACAGGATGGAAGGAGAGAAGTGACACTTGACACTCTGTGACACTCTGACCACCCCAACAATGTAATAAAAATTTTTTAAAAATTAAAAAAGGTTTTCTAAGCAAATGGAACCAGAAAATAAGCAGATATCACTGTGGTAAAAAAGTATTTTTTTAAATATCCCAAATATTGTTAAGACTGTTTCTAAAATACACACAGATAACTAGTAGGAGGATGTAAGAGAGAAATTGTTTCTCTGTGGCTCAGGACATAAGATTCTTCTGTATTTTCACTGGGAAAATTTGAAAATACATCCATAAGGGGCATTTATAAGGATGTGTAATGCAATATTATGGCAATGAGAAATTCATCAAAAAGGAAAAAAATTTGTTGTATTCATATCAGGAATGCATACATGCATGTGTATATAAATGTACAGAAATGTATGTGTACCTAACAGTGGATGTAGAGAATGTGTAAAAAATATCACTCATGTAAAAAATAAAACTATATTTTTAAGGTTCATATATGTATATATAAACAAAAAGAAAAAAGCTTGGAAAAACACCTTCAGATGGTATCATAAATACTTCCAAGATTTTATTTGTATTTAAGTGTGTGTGTGTGTGTGTAGGAATATGTGGGTAGTGGATTTTTTTTACTATGTTTTATTTCTTAATAATGAAAATGAATTCATATCTTCTGGCTTGAATAAATACTTTCAAAAAAGATAATGCCCAAACACTTTAAGAAATGAAACACTATCAAATCACACCCACCTAGATGACGATAGGTCTAACAAAGCAGCTTTAATGACACGTCCCTTCCCCAGTAGAAACAGAAAGCAGTGTGTATAGCAGGATATGCTGATCAAATTCACATCCAGATAAAACCATTTGGCTGCTCCACTTAGCCCAACGATATTCTCTCTGGCTTCTTTCTTTGGCATATTACTAGAGTACATGCAAGGTGCTTACCTGTATCTTGAGAAATGCAGGCCCTGGAAGGTTATTTGGGAGGCAATATTCACACTTCCACGTGAAAGTAAGCAATGGGTAAAACTAAACCCTTTGCAAATTTAGTATCAGTGTGCTAGATCTCTATTGCCCTCTGGCTCAAGGGAAGCAACTGCTTTTCCAGATTATCAGAAAAGAGGCGGTCATATATTTATACCTGTTTCTTTATGACCTAAACTGATGCTTTCTTTCCTAAAAATATCTTTGGCTTTCAGAGTTGTCACCATCCTTCAGGGTATATAGCAGAAATCCCAAGATAATGGCCATAGTTGTGGCCTCCAGGTATAATATCATTTGCTTCTAGTAAATTCCACAGTATTATATGAAAGAACTATTTCACATAAAAAAATAAGATTTCCAATTATCTTTATCTGGGAATACTGGTACTTTTCTTGACAGCAATTACTGTCCCATTAAGATAGGACAAGATCGCCCAGTCCCAATCATACCCTCTTGCCTCCTCAACAGAGGCTGAGGGTCAATTGCTATCCATCACAGTTTCAGTTCACATTTTTCCTTATAGTAGAGCTAAGAAGAGATTAATACTTGAACTTAGATCTCTACTTTAAGTGGGAAAACAAGGCAGTCTCTACCATTTCAAGAAAAAACAGGAGGACATTTTTCCATGAGAATATTCCTGTATAATCTGGAAACAAAACATGTTTCTGTTGAAGGAATATAAGCATGTCATGACTGGCTAGGTCTCTCATTTAGACTATCTGCCTATATTCTGGACATCTGAATTTTTAACGCCTGGCTTATGTAATAGGAGTGGGTATGCTGCCAGTGGCAAGACATAGAGGCAGTGAAAAGGCAAACACCAAATTTGGTTTTGTAAATCACACATATATTGACCTACATGAATTAATTTCATATTTGAAATTCACCATGTTATCAATTCTAAAAATGTTTGTTGAGCACCAACTATAAATAATAGATATTGGCTATCAGGCTGTTATAAGGACAGAGTAATAAAACTTCTTACCTTCTAAGAGCTTGCATTAAGACTTGGAGAGAATGTAAAAGAGACAGACAGGTGCCTAAGTAATTCTAGTATAAAGGCAAATTAGGAAGACATAGGACAGGTCCAAGGAAAGCCCTACAGCAGCTGGGAAGAGGGAATATGGAGCATACAAGCCGAGTTTTCAGACAATTATACCTTGTAAATGAAAAATAAAGAGAGCAGAACATCAGAAAGCAGTAGGGAGTACTCTAGGAGGTTAAATCACAGTGTTCCTGCAGGTAGAGCAGATAAGAGCAGGTTGCTTGGCATCAAGCTACTAATAGACTTCCATGCTAAGTGGATGAGCTTGTCCTTTACTAAGGTGTGGAATGGGGAATTACCAAGTAAAGCAGGTAAGATGCTCACATTACTGGAGCTAAAGAACACAGGCTTCTTTCATAGAAAATTACAAAGAAAACAAAATTATTCCCATAAGCTACCTACACAAATGTTTTTCCATATCCTGTAGGGAAAACTCCCATAATTTCTGTACCATACTCAAATTCAAGATTGTTAATTTTTAAGCTCCTGTGAGTAAAAATAAATATCTAAGAAGCAGTAGGCATTTAAAGTGTTTATGGGAGATCCTAGGTATGCAGCTACCATGTAATCATGAAACTTTCAGGAAGATGTTTTTTAATGTACTGCATTGTTCCTTAAGGAGAACTTTAGATCAGATTGTATTTCCACGTTCATATAGCTCAGTTAATACACACAATAGCAAAGAATTTATCATCCTAAGAATTAAGAAAATCCTTATAACAGAGTTGTAAAGTCAACTAAAGTACTGGGTCAGGAAATCCAAACTCCAGGCCTCTAGTAACTGTAGGAAGTTAGGCAAGTTTCTTTCCTTTGTTTAACTTTAGAAACATCACCTGCCTTAAAAAAAAAAAAAAAAAAAAAAAAGCAGAGGTGGGGTGGGAAGGCTACTACAATAAACCTAAAGGCCTTCACATCTGTTAAGTACAAGTGTTTCAAAGAGGTAACCCTTACGTCGGGTGTGGCAGGTGAGCATTGTGGGCTAAGGCACTACAAACCTACCTTCTAAAACAAAAGGTTCTTGATATTGAAATATTCAAGTTCTCATATTAAAAAACTCAAGTGGCTGTTGTGTGTTCTCTCCCTCCCTGCCCCTAGGCTCAGGGAACATCACAGAAAAGGGGGTGGAAGGAATGTAAGAGCTGGAGGATGGGGCAGAGTGCTGTGTTCTGGACATGACATGGCCAATGCACTCATAAACTCATTTCACTGCAGCTGTGAATACTTGCACATGATCAAGCCAACTAGATCAGTCAACCTTTTAGCAGGTAGCACTGACTGGACTCAGTGAGTTAACAAAAGGAGAGAACATGAAGGTGTGAAGGGAGTGCAGACAGCCAGGTGTACATAATGATCAAGACACACTGGATACTGTTTGAAATGGTCAAACAAGACACTCTTAAGAAAATGCAGAATTAGTTGTGAGGTTGGCTGGTTTGGTGTGTGTGCGTGTGTGTTTTGAGACAGTGTCTCTATGTAGCTAAAGCTGGCCTCGGGCTCCTTATCCTCTTGCCTCTACTTCCCAAGTGCTAGGGTTATGGGCATGTGCCACCAAGCTGGGCCAGTTGAAAATCCAGGAAACTTGGCAAACCAAGACTCACTTCCCTCCACAGCTACAATCTGCTCTGATAAAAACTGCTGCCCCTCACTAACAAGACCTATCCTGATATCCAGTGTGCCACAGTCAACCTCTGCCTTACTAGCTACCTACTCAATTCTTAAGTGAGTTTGTGACTTCTGCCATATACATAAGAAACAATCCCTGTATTTACAAACTCTACAGATATACGAGCTGCAGAGCTGAATGAAAGAATACTCATTCTATTTTATGGAATGAGATCTTGCCCAGCTCTAGAAGAGCAACTAAAAGTCAGTTAAAAATCTTTAAAATTTGTTGTAATCCTGTAGCAATTCTCCTGACTACATAAGAAAACCCAAAGTGTTCTGTTGAATCTCATGACCCCTTGAGGAGGCAGGAGAGGCACTACTGATCCTTTGGATGCCCCCTGTCTTCCTTATGGAGCCACTAGGGTTTTAAGAAGAAAAGAGAAAAGAGGAAAGGAAGAAGGAGAAGGCAAAGAAGGGGAAGAGAGAAACATCACAAATATCATATCTAGTCAAGCAATAGGAACCCACTGTGTGAAATAATAGAACTGAGTAGGATTTTAAATTACACCAGAAGAAATTTCTTTTTTTTCTTTTGATTACTGTCTATGACTTACTGTCAAAAAACAAATGTATGAATATTTGGCAGGAAATTCAAGCTTCTTAAGTGGAAGACTCAAAATTAAGCTTTACCTACATTGTAAAACATTAAATTTCCAGGTTCCCTGTGGAATCCCAAATGCAAAGCACTGTTAGCAGGCAGAGGGCCATCCATCACTGCAGCAGGGCACAAGGATGCTCCTAACTTCTGGTCAGATGTAAAAACAATGGACTTCAGAACTGACATTAGGTCAGTCCTTGAGATACAGGTGCATTTAATTATCCAGGTCCCAAGGAAAGCAGCCTAAGGTCTCAACTCTCAGTCACGCAAGGATTAGGGAGTCATCAGTCTCTGGCCATTCTGGTCTGGTCCTCCAGATTGTGCTTTGTCACATTTCAATAAGGAAGGATTTTCTAGGAAAGAAGGTCTGTTGTCATCTCATTATGGTCATGGTCTCCTGATAGTGCTCCACTGTGTGCTGTGCTGGCTCCTGAGTGTTTGCTCCCTCTGAGAATGTCTACGCATAGGACACCACCAGTACTGTTCCATCACTGCTAGAAATTAGGCAGGCGTAGGAAGGCAGAGTGACTGAGTGTATAGGAAATTCATAATTTATAACAGCAAGACAGCCTGAGTATCCATTAATGGAGACCTGGTAAGTTAAATTTTAGTAAAGACATTAAATATTATACAGCCATAAAAGAAAATGGGATCAAATGGTAGTCATCCATAAAAAGGAACAAAGTATCGGTATACATAACATCGTGAATGAATCTCAAAACAATCATGCAAAATGACAAAAACTAGAACACCAATCCCAAAAAGTTATGGAGTATATTTCATCTGCGTAACATTCTCTAAGTGACAAGATTATACAATTGGAAACCAGAATAGTGGCTGCCTAGAATGAGAGACCTGTGAAGGGGAAGAGGACCACACTGGAGATGACTATACAAACCTATACATCATTAAATCATACTGTACCTACATTAATGCTCCATGCTGTGAAACATTCTTTGAAGATACTCATTTATAGTTGAAAACAATTTCTAAAAGCTTTCAATAAAACTCCTAATTAGATGCTACCTCTGGAAAGCTAAGGAGAGATCGCAGGAATATTTTATATTTGATTTATATTTTATATTATGATCACTAGGACATACTGCTAGAGGAATACAGGGTGTCATACAAAGACCAATAACAATGTTAATTCTCAGTGCTAAGCCACAAAACTTTCTCAAAGAGCACAAAAGAAATTTATAACTCTAGTTACAGGTAGAGTAATGGAAGTCTGAGGGAGGTGGAGGGCAGTGATTTGAATATACACACTCTTGACTCTTCCCTTCTCAATTCTGCATCATACAAATGCATTGCATATTCACTAAAAATCAAAAATTTCTATCTGAATATGTGAAACCAAGGCAAATCAATGCTTTGTTCATGCCTGTGGTCTGGAAATGCTGTCATCACTCTTGTCCTCCTGGGGGTCTAATCAGCCTTTGACTCTCTCAGACCTCCACACTGGTTCTGAAGATCAGAGCAACCAGATTCCTGAAAATGCTTTGAAATAACCGCTATTCTGTCTCCCCACACTCTGGACTATTTCATATGGCTCAGCTCAGTCAATGGCAGCTGACTATGTGAGGTGGCAGAACTAACTATCCTCAACAAAGTTAGAACATCATGAGTTACAAAAGTATGTGAGAATAAGTAAAAAAGGAATTTACTACTGATTTGTTCATTTTCACTATATGATTGGTACTGTGACAAGCGGTGGCATGCAACGCCTCAACTTCATCCATGGAACAATTTTGAGGTATGTTCTATTATTATTTATATTATACAAATCGGTATATTTACTTTTTCATTTTTATAGATGAGGAAAACTGGAGCTCAGACAGGTTGAAAGATTCACATGAGGTCACACAGGTTCTGAGAGAGGAATCTGAGTTTATACTAAAGTCCAATAATATAAAAAGAAGGAACCAAGCCTTTGCCAAAACACTTCATAATTAAAACCCTAAAATCCCATTTGGAACAGCTATATGGTCTATCTTTATCTGAGAACTTGTTGATTTTCTGGTTCTAGCAATTAAGCCTTGCTCTAGATGTCTTAACAAAATATCTGCAACTTGCAGTTACCGGGATAAAACACTTAACACAAACACTGAGGGCCTCCACAACGAGTAAATCTAAGCTGAAATTAGTGAATTCAATTTGAAATTTAATAGACTCCAGAGGAGACAGTGTCTACTTTAGTTTGTTCATCCTTCCACAAGAAAAATAAATCCAGCCAGAAAATTTAACAACTTTTTTCTGGTTTATTCATTGATATCTGAACCAAATGCAAACGTCTAGAAAATTGTACAGGTCAACAGGCCAGGCATGATGACACACTCCTTTAATCCCAGAACTGGGGAGGTAGAGGCAGGCAGGTCTCTGTGAGTTTAAGGTCAGCCTGGTCTACATAGCAAATTCCAGGCCAGCTGGGGCTACAGGGAGATCCTGTCCCAAAAAAGGATAAATAAATAAAATAAATAAATAAGTAAATCAAGGGGCAGGAGAGATGGCTTAGTAGTTAAAAAGCACTTGCTGTTCTTCCGGAGGACCTGGGTTTGATTCCCAGCAACCACATGGCAGCTAACAACTGTCCACAACTCCAGTTCCAGGGGATGTGATGCCCTCTTCTGACCTCCATGGGCATTGTACAACACGAGTGCACCTATTCAGGCAACATGCTCATACACAAAATAAAAATAACAAAACATTTAAAAAAAATCATCAAAGGCTGAGAATATTGCTCAGTTGGCTAAACACCTGTTTATCATACATGAGGCTGAGTTAGATACCCAGCAGTGCCAGGCTGAAGAAAGAAGAAAGGAGGAGGAGGAAGAGGAGGAGGCAAAAATGCAGGCTACTATATAATATCAGTACCTGATGATTTTTATGAGTACTAAAATACTTCAAATATGCCTACTTAATCCTAAATAAATGATTCTCAAATAGGAAAATTCTGCACCTCACTTATCAAGTTCCTTGCACAGGAAATTGAATGACTTGAATGACTTGAAACACTTGAATGACTAAAATAAAAAGGCTTACACTTAGTTAAAAATATCTAGAACATTCTCCAACATCAGACAATTTTGTAAAAGATACAAGAAACTCAAACAATAAAATAACATTCTTAAAATAAAAAATGTAAAAGCATACACAACAGCTTTCTCAAATAAGAAAAACGACGTTAGTAAAACTGAAAGTTCTTGCAAATACACAGAATCTAGGTTTGATATTTTAACTTAAAAGCTTTGCCTTATCAAGGCATTTTTACCCACACCAAATTCTCCCAAGATACACTTGGATTTTTCATTCTGTTGTTTCCGGTCATAATGTAAATTTAAGAATTTCTTTTTTTTTCATGCCAGGCATGGTGGTACTCCCTTTAATTTCAGCACTGTGAAGACAGAGGCAGGTGAATCTCTTTGAGTTGGAGGCCAACCTGGTCTATATAGTGAGATCTAGGCCAGTTGGGGCTATAGGGAGACCCTGTCTCACAAAACAAACACCAAACCAAACCAAACCACACAACAAACAAACAAATAAAATAAAAATGTTTGAAGTTTAAGAATTTTATAATAGTTTCATATTGACCTAGCAGAATCAAAAATCAATTGATTGTCTCTATTGTTTCTTTTGGGTACCTAATCCTTTTCCATTAATGTCTTTACACTGAAGTCATTTGTTATGCTCATTTCCTAAAGCAGACAGTACTATGTTCATGCCTCATGGTCACATTAACCACATTCTGAACACTGGCCACGGATCATTTCTGACTCTGCGGACTCTTCCTCTCCCTTCTTGGTATAAGAACTCAGATGCACAGCCCTGGCTGCAAAGCCCAATATCCATGGATGACCACCACTCATTTCACTAGCATTCTGAGTGCTATAGAAGGTTAAAGATAACTGAAGCCCCCCTGCACTGAAAAAACCCAAACACCACTACCACCACCAACAAAATAACTGAAGCATCATCGACTACAAGAATACAGAAGAGTTCATTTCTGCTCAACTAAAGAACATTCTGCATATTTTACTTTTGGTAAGACACTGGATAGCTTTGATAAAATAGTAAACAAGCCTTTGTACAAAAAAACAATTCTATTTGGCTATGTTGCAATGTATCTTTACCAACATAATAAAAATGGCTAAGAAGGAGCAGTATGTAGAAATGTATAATAGGTCTTAATAAGCACAATCAAAATGGCTTATTAAACACTACAAAGAGTAGAAGTCATTTAATGAAGCAAATTACACATTCAATATTAACTTGTCAATGAACTTAGCCTTTTGGATTAAACATTCAGATTTCAGGGAACAAAAAAAGTACAGAAAGTTGTTGGAATTTCCATTAGTCTTCAGTCTGATAAAATCAAGTTATTGAACCCAAAGTGATAGCACTGAACTGTTAATAAATAGTTGCTCTATTCACAATATTTAATGTAGATTAAAAAAAAAAAAACAGGACAAATCCACAACAACAAAAACTAAGGAAATTTTCATTCATGACAAAAAGAAAATACTTCAAAATGTTGAGGTCTTCGGTGAACATGTTTACAAACTGCTGAACTGGCTTACCAAGTAGAAAGCTGTTTGAAGAAAAGTTCTCTGTCTTCTTTCATGAGAGAAGATGACTTTTAATTTGCAGAATGAAAAAGGGAAAATAGTCATCCCCTTTCTGTATTTGAAAAAGAAGGACATTGGGGTTTTAGCTGTATTTCTGTGCTCTGGTTGGGATTATTCACAAAAGATGAAATTCTATGGGAAGACCATGCTTTCTATAGTAGGCAATCTGGCAAGAACCTGAAAACAGGACAGGCTTAAAGGCTGCATGCCAGAGGGCTCTGCATCTCTACATGCTTTTTCCAGTGATCCTAATTTAAAACTCAACAACTCAAGTTCAAAGTAAGGCAACAGCTTGAGTTCCATGGAACACATCAGTTCTGTTCACCTGGATTCAAAACCAGGTAGGCAGCAAAAAAAAAAAAAAAAAAAAAAAATCAAGACATAAGAGGAAGGAAAGAACCAAGAGAGAACCCTTATATCCCCATCCCATCTCCCCAAAAATTATGTTACAGAAGAGACATGCCTCAGGGAACTGATTAAGTATTTGAACTTGGTCTCTAATAGTCTTTAAGACGCAAAGATAAAAAATAAATAAGCTATAGAACAAGGATGAGTGTTTTGAACACCACTGAACCTTGTGTTCTACAATGTGCTACCAAACTGTTGAACTAACATTCAATAGGAAAGAAGTTTTAGGATGTTCAGTGAGTATGTAGTCAGGACACACCATTACATAAGAAGCAATAAAAATAACTATTAAGAAAGTAAGAAAAAAGGGCCCATGCTATACAGCCCATGAATCTCATCGGCTTTATCGTGAAAGTTTATTGTTTTTTTAATTCTAGTACAATCAGCTACCAGTTACATACAGTAAAAAAAACAAAAACAAAAACAAAAACAGCCACAAAGCAATGATGATAGTCTGTGATATTGTACAGTAGAGGAAATATCTCTGTTGGAATCCTCTGGCGGACTCCCACCTGGCTTCAGCATTTACGCTAACCCTCCCTCCCCAAATTAGTTTTTTAAAAAAGCATCTTGCTTGGGTAAAGCAAGATTCTAAAACCTCTTGGGGACACAGGAGAACTTTAAAAAAATGAAAGCGGTAGAAACGGAACAAAAATTGAAACGTGGAAACAAGGTGACACAAAGAAGCTTCATGAGGTCTTGGCTTCAGATCACCTCAAAGCGAACCACCTGAAAGAAAAGAAAAAGGGGTCATTCTGGAAAGAACAGTATGAAGACTCAGCAGACCTCAGACAGTATCCTAGTATGACTTCACCCTTCCAAGATCACAGAACCCAATCTTTTTTTAAGCCTTCTACTTTTATAAGTTAGCTAGTTATAATAAAAAACCCAATCTTTTTTTAAGCCTTCTACTTTTATAAGTTAGCTAGTTATAATAAAAAACCTGCTTTCTTTTCTAACATTCTGTATTGCAAATGTTAGTATTAGTATATACTTACTTGTTCAGAACTAGAAAAAGCATTTTTAGTAAAGCATGCTGTCTTCTTAAACCTTTTGAAGCAACCACACAATAGGCTACGTATGAGGCTGGGTATCCTTACCTTACAGGAATAATGACTCCATTCAAAAACTAAGTCTCATATATATTTGGTTCGATTGAGGGCTTTTTCAGCCAGGTGACCACTTTCATCTGTGATCTTCTCCCAATCAGTCTGTCCGACCACAAAACCTATGGCCCTTTTCCTATCTGCATCTTTCTTTTCTTCCAGGTCTGCCCATCTCACCTAAAGAGAAAAAAGCATTAGGCTGGATTGTTGGGGGGTGGTGTGGAGATGGAGGTTTTTTTCCCTCTTTGGGTAATTTAGTGGGTGGAAAAACAAACTTAAAATTAAAAGTTTTAAAGAAATGAAAAATTAACCGAAGAAACTGGAAAAATCTACTGATCTTAAGACAAAGAGAGAAAACTGGTCAATTATCAAGTCCTGACCATTCCAGTCACCAACCACTTCAGTTTTCAGCTCAGTTATGATCTTCCTGCTTCCTCCATTATTCCCAAACAACCTCTTCTTCGCCCCCCTTTTATGATTAGTGCTTGGGGTTGAACCTAGGGTTAGGCAAGGACTTTATCACTGAGCTACAGATATTCTTAGTTCTTGTCACTCCTTTTTAAATAAGACCTCAACGAAGTACTAATTTCTACTTGTCTTCCTGTTTCCATTCTCTGCCAAAGTGACCTTCTTAAATAATACACAATTGTGACTTCTGCCTGCTTGAAACTTTCCTCTCACCTATAAAGACAAAGTCTAACAACCCAGATCACTCCTGATGTGTCTAGTCTATTCCCTGGCATCTTTCCAGTGCCTAAGACACTCTACACAAACAGTCTATACTTTCTTCTAGAACTCAGAGTATATCAAGCTGTTTTATACTCTGTGACTTTGGGTAGGTCTTCCCTTTAGCCTTCTTTATCTGGCATGCCCCTTTGTTCCCTTTGTGGTTAATCACTGCGTTCTTGGATTTGTCTGCATTTTCAAGTCTACTTTTAATTTCCCCTTTGTAGTGTAACTATCTATACATACACTTACAGACTATAAACATCTTAGAAGGACTAAACTTAATCTATTACTGCATAATAATATTTCTTGAAATTTAATTAGAGGAAAAAACCCCAGGAAGCTAATGTTTCATTCATGAACAAAAGCAATCCACTGCCTCAAATGATATTATTTATGGCAAGACTACAACTGCAGATAACCACAGAGCAATTGCTCCAGATCCCTCTATTTTTTTTTTTAAGATGGACTCACACATTATATTAAAGTTTTAATGTGCAGATACCTCAAATTCTGCAAGAGTTAAAAATGTTTAAACAGAGATTATGGCACTATTGCTTGTAGTGCATGAAGAGAACCAAAGTATTCAAAGACTGTTACTTTAAATACTGTTCGTGACTACTTATGTCACAAGACCAGAGAACCAGAGCATTGGAATTCTGTGCTCTTTACACTAGGCATACAAATGCATTATTTCTCTAAGATACACAGACTTTCCTTTTTAACTTTTACAAGACTGACCAATAATAAAATTACTAGGCAACTTCTAATATTTTGACCATAGGAAGATATGGAGAACTAGTACTTGGGGAAAATGTGCTAACACTTGACTCTTCTTTTACTTTTTTTGGATGCATGTGTATGTAGATATGGTTTGCATGTGAGTGTGGAGGCTGACTAACAGTTGATATCTGGTGTCTTCCTTCATTGCTTTCCATCTTTTATATTGAGGCCGAATCTCAAACTTGTAACCAGAGCTCTATGATTCCATTAGTATAGCAGGCCAGCTTTCTCCAGGGAGTCCCTGTCTCCTGCCTTGGACACAATGGGAAAATAACAGGGGCTTTGGTATACAAAGATCTTTGGGTCTTCTACCTGTTGATGCAAAACACGGCTCTCACGTCAAAGAGAGTAAGAAATGGTTTATTCATGAGCCAATTATGAGTGACCATAGCCTGAGAACACAGATTCGGGTCGCACCAAATAACATGTTCCATGTGTAAGTGGTTTCATAAAAGTTTTTATAGTTATAGAACAAAGGAAAGACAAAAATAAATACATTTTTCAAATACATTGGGGGAATATCATCAGACAGACTAAATAGAGCCCAAGATAATTTGGCTCTAGCTCTGCAACATTCCAAATTTCTACAACCATTAACTTCCTATCTGTTAGCTCTGTAGAATCTGTAACTTGTGTGGCTTTTTCACCTCACCATTTGAATTTCAACTCAAATACCCATCAAGATATTTTTTCTCTTTTCTTGGTGGTATTGAAGATTGAATACAGGGCCTTATGCATGTTAAGTAAGTGGTATATCATCAAGCTTTAGCTCCAAAAAGTATTTATTTTGATTCAGACATACTCTTAGTTCCACTTAAGATCAAGGGTACACATTTTATGGAAATATTGCCAGTGGTAAAGGGAGACACACAGTGATCACTAAACAAAAGAAAAGGCAACTCAGTTCACAGAAAGTTTAAATCTATGTCTAGGGTACCCTCAACAGTTAAGTACACTGTGAGAAATTATATCCTGCTAATTTTGAATTTGGAGTTTAGACTCTAAGATTTTAAAACTCAGATAAAACAAAAAATATGCTTGGAAGAAAACATAATTATATTTTAGAAAACACTGATTTAGGGGCCAGAGAGAGATGGGCCAGTGGGTAAAAGTAATTGTCATGAAGTCTCATCATCTGAAATTGATCCCCAGAACCCCTGTAAAGGTAGGGGGATAGAATTAACTCCACAAAGTTGTCTTCTGACCTCTACGTAGAGCATGGCATGTGCATACCCTACAACATATATCCCAATACACAATAAAATAAAAAATTTTTAAGTGAAAATACTAATTTAGCATAGTAGATTAAGACTTAAAAAAAATTTATTAGCCTGTGGGTACATGTATGTGCGCTGACCTATGCTCACATACCATATGCTCACGTGCCTTATGGCAGTCACAGGGCATCTTTGTTGAGTTAGTTGTTTTCCACCTTTATGTGTCTTCCAGGGATCAAACTCAGGTTGTTAGGCTTACATATTCGAACAGCAAGCACCTATACCTGCTGAGCCATCCCACTGGCCAATTACTAAGATTTTAAAAGAAGGAATTAAAATAATTAGCAGACTATTGTATTTACTGCACATCTCTAATTAGATTTATCCACTTGATGCCAGCCATTTAATAATTATTCACAGGCCTTATACACATTCAATTTACAGAATGAATGAATGACCACGAAAGTATTAAAAAAAAAATTATGAAGGAGAAAAACAAAATTGTCCAGAAAAGGTTTCTTAAATGTCTAAGTCCATTCTAATTTTTCTAAAGATACTTTTGGGATTTAACAACACATTTGTCATCATTTATTTTTTGTCACTTAAGTATAAAAAATAAATTATATGACATGGAAAAATCCTGACTAACATTTGAAGGTTTGAGGTACATATATTTCATCTATCGTCATAAAAATATTTCTAAATATGTGGTTTGGTAACGTATGCCTTTGATCCCAGCACTCAAGAAGCAGAGGCAAGCAATTTCTGTGAGATCAAGGTCAGCCTTGTCTATAAAGTGAGTTCCAGCCCAGCTGAGGCTACAGGGAGACTGTCTAAATATAAAAACAAAAACCAAACAATAACAACAACAAAAAAACCCCAAATATTTCTAAGTAAAACTTCTCAAAGATGAATTATATTTTAATTCTTTAACTTTGGAACCCAAACCCAGGTCCTTCTGCAAGAGCAGCCAGTGAGTCATCTCTCCAGCTCCCAGATTCTCCTTTCTATTTATCTGTGATGAAATATACTTTCTGTTAAGAATGACATTAATAGTAAATCTCTGAAATTCTATTTATTTATTTACTAGTGGTTTAGGGGTGGAACCCAGGACCTTGCACATGCTAGGCAAATGCTCAAACACTCCCTAGCACAAATTACATTTTGAAATCTACCCATTTGGGTACATTTCTGATATGACCAAACTCTTAAAAAATCGCTCTTTTGGGTAATTTGAAGAAAAGCATAAAACTATTTCTCATTTCAAATTACTCATTGTCATCAGAACTATAATTCCCAGCTACTTCCTAAGTACAGCCATTCCTAATTTTATGTGTGTTTTGTTTTGTGAGGCTGGGTCTTATTCTGTAGCCCAGGCTGTCCTGTAATATACTACATTACTCAGGCTGTTCTCATCACAGACAAACTTCTTGTTTTCATTTCCAAGGTGCTAGAATGTACTACCACGCCTGGCTGGAGTCACTTCTATTTCTGTTGTCCTCTATCTTAAAGCCCTTTAAGCTGTGCACAAATGGAAAGTCATTAATGGGATTTCTCTTTCCCATACCCTCAAGTGACACAGACAAAGGGGGGATGTCCATGGTATCTGCCCCCCCCTTTTTGGGGGGGTTACTATGTAGCCTTGGCTGGCTTGGAACTCCCTATGTAGAACAGGCTGGTCTCAAACACACAGAGACTAACTGCTTCTGCCTCTATCTCCTTATTGCTGTGCAATAAACGGTGGACTACTATACTTGGCTTGTCCACAGTATTTGAAGGAGCTGTGAAATCTGGATTCTTTGAAATGATACCCATCATAATGGTATTCTACTAACATATTTTATTCTCATAGATAAAATACTGTTTTAATATTCAAGAACTAAAGAAATTAAACACACAAAGAATGGTTTGGAGATGGCTCAGTCACTAAGAGTACTTGGTGCTCTTGCAGAGGACTCAGGTTTGGTTTCCAGCACTTACTAACATGGTAGTTCACAACCATCTGCAACTCCAGTTACAGGGGATCCAATGCACTTTTCTGGCTTCCAAAGACACTAGGCACAGATATGCATATATAATAACACAGGCAAAACACATACTCATAAAATACAAAGAAATGCTAAATAACACATTTCTTTCAACTAACAACAGGCTGTCAAAAGTTAAGCTAGATCTGGTATTACCTGTCAGTAATCTCACCTACTCTGGAGACTGAGGCAAGAATATTGAAGTTAAAAGCCTGCATGGGCTAAAAAGTGAGATCAAGATCTACCTAGGTAACTTAAATGAGACCTATCTCAAAATAAAAATTACAAAGAGGGCTGGGGATGCAGCTCACCATACAGTGCTTGCCTAGCATGTGTGAGAACCTAGAATCAATATTAAGTACTATAAAAATAACACGCAAGTCTGATAACAGCACTATGGGCACAAGCGTCGGGAAAACAGGCATCTACTTACCTGAGCATGAACAAACAGGTATAACCATTTTGGAAAATAATTATATATTAACTGTCTGAATGACAAATCATAATATATGAGTTTACAATTTCTCTGCGAAAAATTTGCCCCAGGGATGGAGATTTATATATATATATATATATATATATATATATATATATATAAAACAAAAAGACACCAAGATGTGAACTAGGTGTGATGGTGTGTACTTCTACTCCCAGCAGAGGGAGGAGGACTTGATTCCAGGTTAGTAAATGCTATAGGAGGACTGTGCCGAGACAAGAAGGGGAAAGAGGACTGAGGTAGGGGACAAATAAAGATGCCAAGATATGCACACTGTATTTTCTATAATAATAGTGTTTTGTTTTTAATTTTTTTTTAATTTTATGTTTGTGAGTGTATTGCCTGTATGTATGTTAAGTGTACTCATGTTGTGTAAAGTTTGCGGAGGTCAGAAGAGGGTGATGGATCCCTTGGAACTGGAATTATGAATGGTTGTTAGCCACCGTATGGGTACTGAGAATCGAACCTAAGTCCTCTGCAAGAGTATCCAGTGCTCTTAACCACTGAGCCATTTCTCCAGCCCAATAATATTTGTTTTTAAAACACATTTTTGTTTGCTTAATTTATGTGTGTGTTTCTATGTGACAGGTGCCCTCAGGGCCAGATAAGTGTGGTGGATCCTATGGAGTTAGAGATAAAGGCGACCCTATATGGGTGCTGGGAACCAATCTTGGGTCTTTAGGAAGAGGAGAAAGTGTTCTTAAATGCTGAGTAATCTCTCCAGCCACTCACCATAGTATTTATGCTGGCAATAAAACTGAAATAGCATCAGCATCCATCAATTAAGGATTATAGGGTAAATAACTACACAGGCAAACAATGGCACACTAGGTAACCCTTTAAAATGAATGCTAAGAGAAAGACGGATTCACTGAAAAACGCTTCTTCAGAACAATATATGATCTCTTTGTCCTGGTATATTTTGTTCTTTATATTTGGGGTGTGTGTGTGTTTATGTATTTTAATTGAAAAAAATTTTTTTCAATTTTTTGGTTTTTTTGTTGCCCCAGCTGACCGTTTTGGAACTTACTATGTAGACTAGGCTGGTTTCAATGTCACAGAGATCTGCCTGCCTCTGCCTTCTGAGTGCTAGGATTAATAGTGTGTGCAAACACATCTAGCTACTTTTTAACTTAAAAAAAAAAAAAAGTCATTTATTTTAATTTTATGTGTATGACTGTTTTGCCTACATGTATGCAAGTGCACCATGTATGTGCATGCCCACAGAAAACAGACAGGGCACTGGCTCTCCGGGAATTAGAGTTATGGATGATTGTTAGCTTTCATGTGGGTAATGAGACTGTAACTTATATTTACTTTTTAAATTTTTTATTTTATGTGTATGAGTGTATTACCTGCACATAGATATGTGCACCCACGTTGTGCAGGGCCTCTGGAAGTCAGAAAGCACTGGATTCAGTGGAACTGGAGTTATAGACAGCTGTTAGCTGCCATGTGGGTGCTGAGAACCCAGCTCCTCTCCAAGAGGAGTCAGTGTTCTTAATAGCTGAGCCATCTCTCCAGCCCATTTATTTACTTTTTGAGACAGGATTTCATATTTCACAGGGTAGTCTCAAACTCCCTATGTAGCGAAGAATGACCCTGAATTCCTGACCCTCTTGCCTCTATCTCGTAAGTGCTAGGATTACAGGCATGTACTGCCATGGAGTTTATGCAGTACTGGGGGATCAAACCCAAGTCTTCATACATGTGAGACAAGCACAAAATGTTGACATGTTCTACTTTTTCAACTCCTATTTACTCTTTAATCTGCTCTGAATTGAGTTCTTTCATCTCAAAGAAATCTATGTTGCTAAACTAAATAGACATTTCTATGTTCCTAACTTTTCTTTTTTGTATCATTTAAAAACTGAGTAATCTGGGGGCTGGGTGTTGGACATTAAGAAATCCTAATTGACTAGCTGGCACCTCGTTGGGGGCTGGGTGTTGGACCTTAACAAATCCTAATTGACTGGCTGGCACCTCGTGGCCTGGGCAAGATGGCACTGAGAGGAGCTGAAACAAAGGTCAGCCAGAGGAGACAGCACATACCATGGTAATTAGGTGAACTAGTGCCACTGGAGAATTACTTCCTCCCTCGTGAAGAGCGCGTGGACAGTTAAAGCCCCTATGTAAAGTGAAAAGCATGATCAAAGTGACCAGTAAAGTGATTGGTAGAAACTTCACGTCCTATGCTAATACCTGTAGCTCTGAGCCTTTATAATGTGCCTGTTAAGTTCAATAAATGGCTTCCTGAAGTACCAGTGAAGAAGTTACAACATTAAAGCTGTATCACCAAAAGAGTTAACTCACCGCACACTTCTTTGGTTGGACGGGAACCCCAGTTATGTCTGAATGTCTCCTGGGAAGGGCCAGGATGCTGGGAACGGGTGGGCTGTAGCACCCAATCTCCCTTTGATCCCCTCAAGAGCCCCCCCAACCTCGGGGTGAGGGCTGGGGCAATCCAAGAGAAGTAGGACACGAGCTGTGCGCTTGATCCCCCTTGCTGCTCTCCCCCGCTGGGCAGGAGACAGGGAACTTGGAGAGGGGGTACACCGACTGGTGTCTGACACACCCCCACGAGAGGGAGCGACAGCTGGGGAGAGGGCTCAATGGTTAAGCACACTGGCTTGTCTTGCAGAAGACAGAAGTTCAGTTTCCATCACCCACATGGCAGCTAACAACTGTCCACAATTTCAGTTCCAGGGGATCAAATTCCCTCCTCTGGCTTTTGTGGCCACTGCACACACATGCTGCACATTTTTATCTTATGTATTTTATCACCTGTATGTATATATCTGCACTTGTGCCATACAATGTCTGTGGAGGTCAGAAAAGGGTGTCAGATCCCATGGAACTGGAGTTACAGATAGTTGTTAGTCACCATGTGGGTGCTAGAAACTGAACCTGGGTCCTCTGCAAGAGTAGCCAGTGCTCTTTAACTGCCAAGCCATCTCTCTAAGCCCAATACCTTTAAAAAAAAAAATCTTTAAAAATTGACTAATTTCGGCTGGGCACAGGGACAAGCACCTTTGATCCTCCACTTGGGAGGCAGAGGCAAGCGAATCTCTGTGAGTTCCAGGTCAGCTTGGTCTATAGAGGGAGCTCCAGGTCATCCAGAGAGCAACATAGTAAGACTCTGCACAAAACAAAAATAAAACAAACAAAACCAAATCTAACCCCACCATCAAATAACAATAGAACTGACTACTGTGTGTTGGATAAGGTGGACACACCTGTAATCCTAGTACTTGGGAAATGGAGGTAGGAGAGCCACAAGTTTGAGGCCAAACTGAGTTACAAAGTGAGACCTTGTCTCAAAACTCAAGTCATTGCTTTTGCTTCCTAAAATGTCACTATTTGGATTTCTGATTTCTGCTTTCTTTAGTTCTAATATACTTTCTATATATATTTCCTCCTTGGGCAAAAGCCATTCAGTCTCATTGTTTGAAACATTATTTTCTCAAATTATTTTAGCCTGATCTCTCCTATGAATTTCATACTTATAAATCCAACAGTCAATTTAACATCTTAGATTCCTAACTTTCCTGGTCACTCACAAAACCCAAGTTATTGACTCATCAGATTTCTTTCTTGGGAAATATCACAATGATGAAATGATCCTAACTAGGACTTAAGATCACCCTTGATTCCATCTACCCTCAGAACTTCCACATACATAATATACTAAGCACAGATTCTCTTCAATGCTCATCTCAGCACCTGATTCTTTTGTCTCATGACAAAATGACATATATGGCTACCCTCAATTTCTTGAGGGTTGAGAACATACAATGTGAGAGACTCTGTTTTCCATTTCTTAAGTTACTTATACATTTTGGTCTGAAATTTCTCAGATCTGTAAATATACTTTAAATGATCTAAAGGCATTCTTATGATTATCCATCTATATCTTGTGTGTGCTCGTGTAAAAGCCAGAAGTCAACATCCAACGTGTTCCTTAACTACTCTCCACCTTATTTTTTGAGGCAGCAGTTTGCTGAACCTGGAGTCAACAATTTGGCTAGTAGGCCCCAGGACCCTCCTTGTTACCAACCCCGTGCCCTGCAATTTCAGGCTCCCACTGCCGTGTTTGGCTTTCTACTAGAAGCTGGGGACTGAACTCAGGCCCTCAGATTTACATGGTAACTTCTTTAGGGGCAGGCATCTCCCACCCAAGCTCCACTTTTTCTAAACCGTCAAAGGAGGGCTATTCAAACGAGCCCCTCATGTACTGGAAATTATTGAGGAAAGTCTTACCCTCTTCTTGCCAGGCTCAGAAGCACGAGTTTCATAATCATCAGGAAGCTGAAGATAATCCTCCATTCTGCTGGCAATCGCTTCCCAGTCACGTTTCCTTTTAGTACCAGTCCTCAGGCCATCCAACTTGTCTGAGGAACAAACACAGAGCCACAGCATTAAGACAGTGTGTGAGTTTGCACACGACACACAAAGGAGAAGGAAAGCTGGAATATTTTCAGAGGGTACATCCACATTTTTCAATGCAGCATCACTTTTAGTTCCAAGCTATCTTCTTGGCTAAGAAAATATCAAATTTCATGTAATTCCCACTGTCTGTTTGGTATTTGTATTGGCAGCCATTACATTATATGGTTAAGTAACAAATATAAGAAAGGAAAGAAAAGACCCTTTTCTCTTGGTTTCCCACCCTGGGGGATAGGGGGAACCACACTTCAGCTGTCATGTTCTGAAAGAAAAACTGGACTTCTTTAAAGATGACTTATCCATTCCTTTTTTCTTTAACACACTACTAACACCACACATTTGATTGCAATGATGTGTGGCACTGTCATAAGAAAAGCAGATTATAACAAGACTTTAATGAATTATAAGCTAAGGTTTACAAAGGTTTTAGATATAAATTTCTTAGGAGTTTAGCTAAAAGCATTTGTGAACTAATGACTATATGAGATCGACACTTTCTTTAAGTAAAGTATTGTTGACCACACACCCTGAGGTTAAGGGCTGACAAGTCAGCCAAGTGACCATATCTGGTATTTCTTTTTGAATCCCCAATCTGAAAGGAGCTAGTCTATTATTATCACAACTATTACCAAACAAGTAAACAGAGATTGCACATTCAGAAATTATGAGATGTGAGGTTAGGTGTCTTAAAGAAGAACACACAATGAAAATGTGTTGTGTCTTTTTATTGGTTATTAATATTGATTCTGAATACAGATGTGGAATATTATGAGTTATGTACATTTTGAGCTATAACGAAGCACTTGAATCACTTGAAGTTGAGTCACCTCGTTATTTAAATACATTATTATTAAAATAGGCCAGTGAAGGAACGCCTAAATAGTTGAGAAACGCATAATAACCATTAAACTCCACAAAGGATGCAGTGTGTACAGCAGAAATCTTTAAGGCACCAAGTTGGAGAGAACTTGATATGAAACGTGCAATGGAAGCAGTGGCAAGAAGGAGGGTGAGCTCACACCTTCAAAATACAAGTCGCACATACAACTAATCATACAACTTTAAAAGAAAACAAAGTTTTTTTTGTGATTGGCAAAGCTTTTAGTTCCCAATCTCTTCCCCCACAAAAGCAATTATCATTGAAAAATCAGTAATATAAATGACAACACTTTACAAAACTCAAGAAATGTTATCATCTTGTTTCAGCAAAAGTTCTACATGGTGGGTGCCACAGAACCAATCTTCTATCTCTTCTGTTGATCACTTGCTGTACCAAATGGGTCTATCTACAGGCTATATTATACATGATCCTTTACTACATAGGGACACAATAACCAATCAAGTTCCACAAGCAATAAAACTGATCTTAGTTTACCAATGTACAATACTGTCAGAAACAGCTCCAGCACACTCATTAAATTAACTTCAAGGATTTCCAATCTTAATACAATCAAGTTTACATGAATATACTCTGAAGGAAAAATTTCACATTTCAATTCTAAGAACAGAACATGACCAGGGAGCAATGCAGAAAGGCTGTGTGGAAACTGCAAGAATATTTCCCTATACACTATATACAACAGGGGCTACAGATCAGGTGTTTTATATTCACAACATAGAATGAAGTCCAAAGAGGCTGTATTTCTAGTGAGAACATCCTTATTTAAAATCTTTAATTTGAAATTTTATTGTGCAAGTATGTTTAAAGAAAGGCTGAACACCTCATGGTGTTCATGGAATACTGCAAACCCAAACATATGGATGGCATAAAAGGAAGCATAATCTGGAGTTAGTTATAGAAGAAAGACTGTTTTCTAATTTACTTACACTAGGGATTGTCAGAGGCCCAAGTTTCAGAAGATGAAGTTTTGAGAAGACGAAGTTTTGAAATCCAACTTAGGTCATAGAATTTTATCACATCTTTTAAAACAGTGTATATCATAGCACAACAGAAAAAAAAATCTTTAGAAAAATCTATATAGTCCCTAAATGTAAGTGGTATATCAAAATCTGTCCAAGGTGAACATACAAGTGTTATGTGCCTACACAAATAACCAGTATACCCCAACTATGAAGAGATGATTCAGTCTGATATGTGAAAAGCTAAAATGCAACAACTTTGGAAATATAGAAAAATTACATTATGATGACAAAAACTAAAGTACTTTAAATAGAGGATCCTATTAGGATGGTAACAGTCTTAAATATTCTGGTTCTTAGAAGTTTGATCTATTAAAATGTCACTGAAATTGAATAGTTTCAGTGCTGAATCCCAGCATTTGATGTATATAAAACTCAATTCTTGAATTATAATATCTGTGTTCCAGCTATGAAAGAGCAGTCAGGTGTGACTAACACTGGACAGACTGCCTTCAAACACTCCACAAGTCCATGCTAGATACAGCTCAGGCCTGCTCTAAAATTATGCTGCTTACAATTTAACAGATATAGGCTGATCTCTATATTAAGCACAGATCAAGATTCTGTAATAAACTCTGATCAACTGTTTGAAAGATTATGTAAAGATTTTCTTACTGGTAGACTTCTTTATAAATCAGAATTCCTTAGCTCCAGTTTCAGTTTTTTTAGCTTAATGTGTAACACAGTTAAAGCTTACTTCTACTTCAGCATAATCATGTTGCTGAAAATAATTTAAGAATGCTTGTAGAGTACTTAGGGAAGTAAAGTATACCTGGTAATCAAACATTAAATTCCATGTACTATACCAGGCAACTTTTCAAATAAGCTACTTTTCAAATAATCCTCATAAGTTAGAGATTTCTCAACTGGCCCAGTAGACTAATGTCAAAGCAATAAACACTTTGAAGTAAAGACCACCCTCAATTTTGCTTTTTCCATGACTGAATTAGTTCTCAAGTGGTGTTAAGATGCCAAGGCCTTATACAAAACATCACTGTTATTCTTATTAAAATCAAATAAAAATTCAGCTGACTAGATTCATTCTCAGACCTTCAGTGCCATTGGCAGAAATGTGAGAAACTCACTTCTGCACTTCATTGTCTAATATTTTCTTTAAAATTGACAGAGTCTGTAAAGACACATTTTCTGACAAAGTAGCAGATATGTCACATTTTTCCAGAATTAATACCAATATTAGTATCATATTTTCTTGACTACTCATCATGACTAAATTCCATTTTCTTTCTCCTTAGAAACTAGAAAGGAAAGTAGAAAATGGGCTGGCTCCACTTTTTAAAAAAACACTGTTCAAGACCATGTTATATAATGTCTCTGGAGAATATCTGCTTAGCTAAAATACCTATCATTTATTACAATCCTCTTATTTTTATGATCTCTCTTTGCCATAAAAATTAATCGCTTTTTAGAGAACCAGAAGAAATGATCTTACGGTTTTAGAGGTCATTTAAAATCACAGAATGTCAAAAAGTTAATATCAAACTAATTAGAACTAAAACATCATTATTTTAAGAAGTAATTTGTAGCTATTATCCTCCTACATATTTAACTGCATTTAAATATGTAAGTGATTACAGTAATGAAAGGGAGATAGTCAATTTTCTTAGTTTCTCACAGAAGAATTTGTAGAGTATGTCAACAAACCACATTTGACATGCTAAAATTTTGTTTTAGATTTTGCAATATAGCACTTATTCTTAATAACACAGTAACACTACAGTTTGTAAACTTATCTTTTAAGATAGAACCTAGTCAACATCAACTTCTAGCCCAAGTACTTGGGCAGGATGGAAGGTATTACCCATGTAGCTGTGTGTACGTTTTCCCTCTGATGTAAAGAACCCATGTCCTAAGCAGTGAAGCAGCTAAATGGCTACGCTAATTCTACCAAGTTAAGATGTTTGGATGGTTACTTTGGTTCTAGAGTTAACAGTATGTTAGGAAAAGAAATGAAGAGACTGATAGTCATGCTTGATGACCAGTAAGGCCTTCATAAGCCAGGAATTCCTGGCACATCTTTAATGTTTGTCAATACATCTTGACATGTTAAATTGTTCTCTTTAAATGAAGAAGGGGGGGGCACTTAACAGTATCACTATAATACTGAAGGAATCCATTTAATACATTCTTTTTTTACTTGACCAAATTAAGAATATTAAGCAACTGCAAAGCTTAATCTAAACAATCATTTTAACTGGTTCACCTTGTACCTGGAACTAAAGACAGCTTGGGGAAAATTTAAATTGTAGCTCCTCAAATATCTGAATTATATATCTACTTCACTCTACACAGAAACGAATTTATTATATAAGGTATCTGCTTTTTAATTAATTTTAAAAACTTTAATTTTTTTATAATTATACTATCTAAAGTATTCATAAATAGGTTCCACTTTGGATTATAGATATTCTTTTTTTAAAAAAAAGAAATGCTATGAGCACATTTCTGATTAATACTAAAAAAAGAATGTTAGAAGTGACAGATACTATGTTATCAAACACTTTTTTACTCTAAAAACTTTCAAGATATTGAAAGTACTTCTTATAAAAAATGTTCTTTTACTCTGTCACAGATGTAACTAATGAAGTCAAAAGCTAGTAAAATAGATTGAAGAATGTGAGGTAGGCCAAAATGTGTCTTTAAGTACAAGTTTCTGGAAATTTATTGCTTTTATAGTGGAAAGCTCTATGACCATTACCATCAGGTATCACATATAAAAACAGGAAAAAGGAAATACCCACCTAGCTTTGCCTCAGATGTGTCCATCTCCCATTTGCTTTTCGGAATGTAACCCTAAATCGTACACAGAGAGAAGCTCGAAGGGTTAGAAAGAGACACATACATGCATAACACGTTTGAATTGGAAAAGCATTAAAACTGGGAATGGATTCAGTTTCCACTCACTAATTATAAATATATCCTTAGGGAAAACAAAACTTCATTATATTTGAAGAAACTAAGCGATCAAATCTGTCAAACTTCAAATGCACAGATTTCAGAGCAGTCGTCAGGATAGTGTCATGAAGGCGCTTTGAGACAGCTAGAGCTGAGGATTTACAACTGCAATCTGACACTAGATGTACAGCAATTATGAAAAGGATGTACAGAGAGTTACCGTGCCAGGGTCAGTATCATTCAGAGATGAAAGAATTTGTAACTAGCTAGGCTTTTCTAAATACAACTGCTATTCTCAAATGATTGCAGTCACAAGTGTTCTTCAAGACAGTCTCACATATTGCAGTGTCATTTTAAGTACTGGAAAAGGACTGGTGTCTGAACCCAACTACCCGATTATGAAATTCAAACTCAATTGAAAATGACTCAATCCATGTACCAGTTAGAGCTTACAAAGACTAATTTTATTGAATCAACTTCAGAGCAGTTCTCTTTCACCAGATGAAAATTATGATTTATGATATCTTCTATTATGTTTTTCTATTATATGATAAACCACTAATTACCTCAGGCAACTTATATCTTAACATTTCATAAGATAATGGAGTAATTTATTCTAAACAAACTCCCAAAACATTTTCCAAAGTCTTTTCCCAGGGTGCCTACAACTATGTAGTAATCCCTTCTGGTTATTCTCCTAGGAAGTTTATCTTTTCCATGTCATTTATCATTGATTCCCCTTTTCCTTTATTTGAACTGTGTTTTCTATTAGATCCTACCATAGAGAAACTTTTAATATTAGTACCTAGGAAACAAGACAGATTCATTGAAGGTATCATCATCTTCTGAGTCACATTATCTCTCTACTGTTGAGAATGTTCAAAGTCATAGAACAGACTGACACACAACTAAGTCAAAAAACATGTTGAAGACATAACAGCCTCTATGGAAATGTGTACTTGAGCATCATTATTCCAGGAAATACTGGGTTTTATACACTTCTAATCTTTAAACCAGAATTAGTAATTAGTAGGCAGTATTTCAGATTATATCAACTTTTCCATGAACATTTTTAGAACAAATCAAGAAAAAGTCATGTTGAGGTGACAGTGTTAAAAGTTAAACACCAAGGAAACTTGTACAAGTATTATATAAAAAAATCATCTGAAAACCTTAAGCATCACTGGAATAATATATTTATAAACTCTAAATCATATCTGCTAGGTTCACGGAAGCACTAAAGGCAGGAAACTATCACACCAATAATCTCTAAGAAGGATTCTTTTAACCAAGAAAGTTTGGATTTCATCCGGTACAGAGTTGAAAAGGCAAAGTTTACTGAGAATTCTGTTGAAGTGATTTAAATGACATGAAACCTGCTTGTATCTCCTTGGTTAATACTCTCCAGGAATCTTTTACTCTTGGGATAGATTCCAAGAGTAAAAGATTTGAATTTTGCCCTGTGAGTTAAGAGAAACTTTAGATTAGAACATAAACCTAGGCAAAAAAAGCATATTGATCTCCCCGTGCTGGAATCATCATCCTCTTCATCCTTAAAACTACAGCATCCTTCCACTTCTTAAAGTGGCAGGCCACTTGGAAATAAAAGAGACCTCAGAGTAGAATTCTAAGACTTCCTTCTCTGATGTAAATTAGAGATTATAATGTGTTTAAAAAGTTACTGTACATTCAATTAAAAGCTCCACCTTTGACTATATTTAAGCAAGTGAGATGCTATGAACCATATCCCGAAATAAAATTGCCACAAAAGATGGAGCTTCAGGAAGCTAACAATGCAGTTTTCTCATGCACTTCTAACATATAGGCTACACGTAGTTACTGAGGTGTAGACCTTTAAGTAAATTTCCTGCTCACATTTTAGATTATGTATGTGAAAATGAAACTGAAAAATAGCTTACTAAAAACAAAAACAAAAAAAACAAACATCATACCGAGACTCAATTATCATTAGTTGTTGTTGTTGTTGTTATTATTATTATTTTGGTCTTTTTGAGACAGGGTCTCCCTGCATTATTATTTTGGTCTGTATCCCCAGCTGGCCTGGAACTCACTATGCAGACTAGGCTGGCCTCAATCTCACAGAGGTCCGCCTGCCTTTGCCTCCCAAGTGCTGGAATTAAAGGCTTGTGTCAACCACACCCAGCTCAATTATCATTAATTTCAAAGCTCACGTTTTAATCCACATTTAAAGCCTAGGAATGCAGAGATCAACATCAACTCTATATAAATACAGTTTCCATCAAGACTCTTCTATGTCACACATGGGTTTGATGGGACTACTCCTTATAGACTCTACATTCTAGGGGATAGGAATCGGGGTTCTCGATTTGTACATTTTCATTTTAAGAGAAGTATGAGAAGCAACTTTAACAAGAACTGAAGTATCAAATAAACCAAGTAATACTGTGGATTTAAAAACAACACTATTCCAAAGCATTGCTAATCTCTGTACCTCACTCATTAGCAAACACTGAATAGTCAGTAACTCTATAGATTGCATTTCTTGAATGACAGAGTAAGGCAAACATCTCCAGAGAGGTGTAATCAGAACGATTTACAGGAGGTGCACAGGAGGTGATTTAAATTCAGATTATGCAAATTTATCATCAGCCTAAATAAAAATCCATTGCCTACGCAATCATCTTTGCCATCACTTAACAAGGTAAAACATAGAAGAACAAATCCAGCACCCAGTGGCAACCCTTTGCCTCCTCATTCAGTTAAGTTCTACCTCAGCTGATGAAACTCAATTTTGAGATCTTGCAGCAAAGAGGAGACAAGTATGCATATGCTGGGTGGGCAGTACCACATATTGGCTGGAGTATAAGAATGCCCTTTCATATGTAATGTTTTCTTGAAAAATATACTGCCCTAAGACCACCCAAATTAGATGACGAGTATAAAGGTAGGTTTCTGTTAAAATTTTAACAACACAGGGCTTTTTTTGGTGTAGGGAAAAATAAAAAGAACCTAAAACTCTTAAAAATGATTATGGAAACTTTTATCATTAAAGTGTGTATCAACATTAGCAATCTGACTACAGATCTGAATATCAACACTCCCTAAGGATAATAAAGAGACACTTTGCTCAAAGTGGTTGGTCTGTCTCCTACCAGTTCGCTTTCCTCTTCTTCATCTTTCTTCTCTTCTTTCTGTTCTTCAATATTTGCATCGAAGTCTTCCATCTCTACCTACAATATGCCAATAATTATTTTTCAGAAAGATGGACTTAACATTTAAGAAAAGGTTCAAGGGGCTAGAGAAATGACTCAGTGGTTAAGAGCACTGGTAGTTCTTACAAAGGACCCAGGTTCGATTCCCAGCACCCACATCTAAAACTCCAGTTCCAGGGGAATCCAACATTTTCTTCTGACTTCTGTGGGCACCACACAATACAGGTGCAGGAAATACATTCATACACATAAAAATTAAAAAAAAAAAAAGGTTGAATTACTAAGATCTAGAATAAGCACAAGACAGCACAAACTCATTGTTACATACCATATAAATTTTAAAACCCTTGATTTTGATAAAGCAGGCCTAATGAAAATCAGAAAGACATTCTGCCTCAATATTCATCTTTGCAATTCCCTATAAACTTAGGTTTGATTTTTTTTAGTTCAAGTAAACAGGATACTTGTTTTGAATGCTCACAGATTATTGTCCTTTTAACATTTTAAACAAGTATTTCTCTAATCAGATAAAACATATAAATTATTCAAATTTCGGGGCTAGAGAGATGGCTCAGTGATTTACACTGGTTGCCTTTGAAGAGGACCCAGTTTGAATCTTAGCACCCACATGGCAACTAACCACAGTCCTAACTCCAGTTCTAGGGAATCAGAAGTCCTTTTTTGACCTTTATACAATGCAGATACATACATGCAGCCAATACACTAATACATATAAAGTAAAAATAACAAATAGAAAAGGAGACTATACTAGGATGGAGAGAAAGACAAATGGAAAGCCAGAAGAATGTAGACTCATGAAAGCCAAAAAACACATAGGTTTTCAGGGAGGTGGGCATGGTTGACTCTATCTCATGTGGTCATAAAATTAAGGAACAGGAAAAGTATCTGCTGCCATAGAAATTACATTCAGTATAAATGACACTATCTTTATAAAGGGGTCAAAGAAAACAGAAGTATACAAGTGATTAAGAGAGAAAATCTCTCTTCTTTCATGATAAAGATTTTCTTCCATCAAATTAATAACAGGGAATTTCCAATGAACAAAATGTGTTAGGGAGTAAAAAAGAAATAGATCTCATATATTCTACTGCTCCTTACAGGTAACTTTTATTATGTAGGCCAATGTCTAAAACACATGGAAGTAAACATTTCAAATGACATCAAACTAATGTGACATTGAAAATGCATCACTTCTATAGCACTCCTGCTAAGGATTTTTTGTTTCTTACATTTAGTTTTTCATTGGTTAGTTGTTTGTATTTGGGTATACACACACATGCCACAGCACAGAGGAGAAGATGAGAGGACAACCTGTTGGAGCTGGTTCCATGTGAGTTCTGGGGACTGAACTTAGATGGTTGGGTAAGTGTCTTTACTGGCTAAACCATCTCCCTGGCCCCTCTTACTATTTAATTTAAACCTAAGCTTGTGGAAACAGAAAAATCTAAATGGAGAGGCATAGAAGAAAACTGGACTATATGTATAAAAAATTCTGTATTTTATGACAGGTTGAGAAATTTCTCTGTGGAGGGGGTCACAGTTGATGTCAGGTGTCCTCTTCTTTTACTCTCCACATAATTTTTTGAGACAGGTTCTGTCACTAAACCTAGAGTCTACTGATTTGGCTAGACTAGTTAGCTAGCCAGTGAGTCCCAGCAATCCTCCAATCTCCCCCTCTTCAGTGCTGGGATACAAGTAAGTACTATTTTGCAGGACTTTTACATGGGGTTAGGGATCAAACTCAGGCCCCTATGCTCCCATGAAAAGTACTTTACTGAATGAATCAGTTCCCCAGTCTCTGGATCCAAGATTTTTAAAAAGTACTATAAAGGTATCACAACAACAGCTGATAATAATAGTACTAAGTACATATATAGTAATTTGAATGAAAAATGTTCCCCATTGGCTCACATATTTAAGCACTTGGTCCCCAGTTGGTGGTGCTGTTTGTGGAGGTTTAGGTGTGGTCTTGCTGAAAGAAGTATGTCACTGGGAGTGAACTTGCCAGTTCATAACCTGGACCCACTTCTAGCTTGCTCTCTCTATTTTCATGTTTGAGACTGAAGATGTGAGCTCTCAACTTCCTACTCTAGCAACCATGCCTGCCTACTGCTGTGCTTCCCCAACACGTTAGATTCTCATTCCTCTGGAACTATAAACCCAAACACTCTTCTATAAGTTGCCTTGGGTTGGAGAAATGGCTCAGTGGTTAAGAACACTGGCTGCTCTTGCAGAGGACCCAGGTTCGATTCCCAGCACCCACATGGCAGCTAACAACCATCTGTAACCACAGTTCTAATGATCCAAAGCCCTCTTCTGACCTCCATAGGCACTAATACATGTGATACACTTACATGCAGGTAAAACATTTAAATCCATTTAAATAAAAAAAGGAAGTTGCCTTGGTCATGGTGCTTTCTCATAGCAATAGAAAACTAATACGGTATATGCCTTTATAAAGAAAAATGTGGAAAAACATTAACAACTGACAAATATCACTGAAAGATCCATGTGTGCTCTTCTACTGTTCATGTGATTTTTCTGGAGGTTTTAAATTTTTAAAAGCAGGGCCTGGAGAGATGGCTCAGCGGTTAAGAGCACTGGCTGTTCTTGCAGAAGACTCAGTTTGAATCCCAGGACCCACATGGTGGCTAAAAACAATCCAAGGAATCTGATGTCTTCTTCCATCCTCTCCAGGCACTGCATACACACAGGAATAACACCCATACACATAAAATAAACTTAAAAGAGTTTCAAAGTAAAAAAGGTAAAGAAACTGTTCTTTATTTTGAACTGTATACGAGGTAAAGGTGCAAACTTACATCTTCAATTGCAGCATCTTGCAACAAGGAACGAATGTCTAGACGCATCATGTGACGAGGTGCAGTTTCCCAGTGATCAGCCATCTATTGAAACATTTAAGACATCCAATAAAGATCACATAAGTAGCCAAGATAAGTGCAATAATACTATGAAGTACAATAAACCAGTTCCAAGAATTGGGCAACCTCTCTCACACACACAGAGAAACATTTACTAAAGCAGGTAGAAAAATACATTCTGAAAGAAAATGAAACAAGCACAAGTTTCCTGACAACAGTGCTGATGCTGAAAGAAGGTTTAAGGTATTGTATTGTAGTACTGTATTTTTTAAAAACTCACCTTGTTAATTTCTTTAAGCTTTCTTCCATGAATATTTCTCTTGCCACAAGTCTGGTTATCAGCACTCATTTCAGCCAAGTACACCTAAGCAACAAAGAGCAATGATCAAACCAGGAAATACAAAACTCACAATAAAATAAAGTGTGCCTAAAGTTTCCATATACCTCAAATCCCTTCGTTTTTGCTGCACTCCAGAACTGGTCAAAATGTCTAACTCTGTCATTGATAGCATCCAGAATGATGAAAGGGAAAAAACCATCATCCAGAGTCTTTTTGAAAGTTTTGAACATGCTGGTGCGGTAAGTCTCCTCCATTTCAGCTTCATATTCATATTCCATTACCTAAGATCCCCCCCACCAAGAGAGATCTGGGGTTAGCAAAAGTAAAACATGTCCTCAACCTTCTCCTGATTAATGACTAAGATAGAGAAGGCTCTGTACTCTTTCCTTCATGCCAAAGTATCAAATTTGTATCCAAAAGACAAGAAATCTTAGTTCTTAAAAACAAAACCATATCTCTCTCTGAAAGAATTTACCTTAAAATATCATCAATGAATCAGATTCAGAATTGGCTCTAAGAGGGCTATACCATACCTTCTTTTTCACTTTCTTTCCAGAATCTGGATCTTTTTCTTCTTTTTCTACTTCAGTGATGAAGTAATCATCTAGGCTTAAAACTCTGGGTGCAGGTCCTCCAAATTCTACTTCCTTATCCTAAGAATCCAACAGTCAAAAAGGTTTAAAAAAAAAATCTATCAACCAAATGGATGAACATTTACACTGAAGTTCCCTATTATGGCGAAATAACATAATTTTTCTGGTGGTTTCAAATAAAGAAGAGGCAAAAATATCTGTCTAAATGAACAAAAAATTTATAGGGTAAACATCCACCATGGATCTATAGGTCTCTACAATTGATCAAATCAGATATACCTATATTAATAGCAAGCTGCTCACTAACACAGCAACTCATTTTTTTTTCTTTCCCATACTCACACGAATAAGTTTTGCAACATGTGTCTTTCCACTGCCAGGCAATCCTCTCATTATAACAACAATCTGAAACACAATGGGGAAAAAAAAACAGAGGTTTTGGTTTTGTGCAAGAGCTGGGGATGTCACTCAGTTTGCAAAGTGCTTGCCTAGCATTCAGAAAGCCCTCGGTGTGATCCCTAGTACCCTATCAACTAGGAGTAGTGGTGGTACATCCCTCTAATGCCAGCCCTTGAGAAGTAGAGGCAAGATGATCAGGAGTTCAAGGTCATAAGGTCATCTTTGGTTATATGAGATTCTATTTCAAAGAAAGAAAAGTGAAGATGAAAAAGACTGTGTGAATAGTCTTATGAAAAGTGACTAAGTTAGTAAACACCTCCCAAAACAAAACAAATCCCCAAAACCCCACCAAATTACCCACAAAGAAAAGGCTAGGCCCAGATGACTTTATCACTTAAGTCTACCAGATATTTAAACATCAGTTTTTTCAAAAACCAGAAGGAATAATTCCTAATGCATCACTCTCATCTCAAAATCAGATAAAGACATGAAAACCATGACATCTGTTATATCCTCAAATTATCCAGCAACACATAAAAAAATTGCCCCAGGGGTCCAAGATACTATGAGAATCAATTAATGTAATAAATACTAAAATTAAAAAGTCACCTCAATTACTGTAAAAAAAAAAAAAAAAAAAGAAAGCATGCAATAAACCCAACATCCTGCTAAGCCGGATCTCCACATGGTACAAGGAGAAAATCAACTTCTGCAAGTTGTTCTCTTGATATGCATGTGCGCGCACATACACACACACACATATACACACACTTTAAATGCAATTAAAAAACAAAACTATAAACAGAATGAAAGCAAAGGGAAAGTATAAGATCAGAAATAGAATTACCACATTACCAACTTGAAATATATTCTTAAGATCCCTAGCAGATGCCTGAAACCAAGGATAGAACCAAATCCTATGACACCATGGTAGCTAATGTGATAAGCAAGACAGCTACTAAGTGAACAAAGGGTAAGTAATGTGCACAGTGTAGATATGTAAAAGGATGGATCACTTTCTGAATTGCAAGATTTCATCATGCTACTTGTACAGCACAAAATTTCGAATTAATGAATTATTTCTGGAGTTTTAATATATTACTTAAAATTAATATAGCACTGTTGACCAGAGGTAAGTGAATCTGTGGAAAGTGCAACCACAGGTAAGATGATGGGCTACAGTATCTGTCATGTAAACAGCAATTACAGGACAGATGGAACTGCTGTATATTATTAATAGACAAAACCAAAAAAGATTATAAAACAATAACCTATTAAATCTATATATGTAGAATCTAATCTAATATTGTTGCAATCATTAGTATCAGTTTAGTCAAATGAAATCTTGTAGTATTTGACAAATTTAAGAGTGTGTTTGTGTGTGAATTAAATTCACTAAGAAATTAAACCTAAGCTAATTAAATCTTCTAATTCTCCCTCTCTCTGCTCTATGTATCATAAAACCAAATCTTGTCATCTTTTCAACATGCAATTAATGAAGCACTCATGAACTATAAAAAAAAAATTTCAACATAATTTTGGCAAAGAAATTTAGCTCTAAACTTTTAAAAGATTCTACAGTATAGGCAGTTTCTGAGATCGTTTGGTGATTAAGAGGTCTTGAATCTGATACTTTTATAATGTAAAAAAGGAGAGAAAGTTTATTCAGAAATATTAAAAAAAAACCTCAAACCCTGTCATCATCTTGGGATTTACACGAAACTTAGTCAGCTTCATAGGACTCACTCTTTCAGGCCTGCTGTCCCGGCCTGGTGGTTTCAGAATGTCATCCACATTCTTAGACTCAGGCTTCTTCTCAACCCGGGGAGCTGGAGGTGGCTGGTGGCTCAGTGAAGGAGCTGGCAGGGGCATTCGTTCTTCAGGATAAGTTCTTCGTTCTCCTAGAGTTCCAGCAGTTGAACAGCATTATTAATTACACAGTAACCATTTTGAAAGTTAAAACCTTCTGGTCTCAACCTAATCATAATTCAGACCAAGTCTAATAAAATTGGAGGGCCATTTTTAACTTCAATTGGCATTATAAATATACTGCAATTAAGAAAATGAAAAGATTTAGGTATATTTTGGGAAAATAGAATGTTCTGCAAAATACTGAATCTGTCCTTGTTTATACTGTATACAGGAAAGTGCAGCAACAGGACATAGAAGAATTAGTATTTTTGAGAATAAACCCAAGCATAACTGATAGCTGTATTTTCTAACTTCTGGCTTTGCTTTTTTTTTTTTTTTGAGACAAGGTGTCCAATAGCCCCAGCTGGCCTGGAACTCGATATGTAGACCAGGCAGCCCTTGAACTCACAGAGATCTGCCTGCCTGTGCCTCACGAGTGCTGGGATTAAAGATGTGAGCTACCAAGCCTGGCTCTGGCTTTCCTAAGACTGATCAGCTTAGGAAAAATTGTTGTTATAAATAAGTATGAGTTTCTAGTTTAAGTGTAACCCATGGTAAGGAAAAGATAAAAGCAAATTAAATGTCTAAAAATAAGGGCCTTATATTTTTATCAATTCAATGGTATGTCACAGAGCCATTAGGAGTTTGAATATGAGAAAATGTATATGATACAAGAAGCATAATAAAGACACTATATTTAGGGGTGAGGAAGTAACCTAATACTTTAGCACTTACCTAGTATGTATAAGGCCCTGGGTTTCATCCCTAGCACAGCAAAAACCCCCAACAAAACCCTTTGTTTTTATACTTTGATTACAACTTCATAAGTCTATGAAGAAAAGACAAAATATATAAGCTGAGCATGGTGTAGCACACCTTTAACCCCAGCACAAGGAAGGCAGATGGATCTCTGTGAGATGAAGGCCAGCCTGGTCTCTGTAGCCAAGCCAGCTGGGGCTACAAGGGAGACCTTGTCTCAAAAAGACAAAAAACAAAACAAAAAGAAATATACAAAATTATAATAGTTGTAGAATGGTGGGTAGCGGAATTACAAGTAACTTTGTTTCTGTTTTTCAAATTTTCTTTAATATAAAAACAAATTACATTGCTATTTTTTTACAATAACGCTATAACCGCTAATAAGTCTTCAAATACATTTTACTATGAATGTTTAAATCCACAGCTACAATGAAAAGCATCTTCCACAGTTTACATTTTCAAAGCATTTACTGTTAATAAGTTATCATTGCTCTACCTCCAAACATGGATGGGCCTTCATAGGGTGGTCTATCAGACTTCCGATCATAAGACGGCCTATCAAATCCTCCTCTTCTGGATGAAGAATGATCTTTTTTGTCTCGATATGACTGAGTCCTAGGAGGTAGAACAGGTCATGTTTGGGTAAATATATGTATATTTGGATGTCTCTGCTTTATAATGCAACACTATTATGGGCAAATACGCCACAGTCAATATTTGTGGGTTTTTTAATATTTATTTTTCATGTGTGTCTGTGTGTAAGTATGTATATACACCACATACTTGCAGTGCCCATGGAGGCCAGAAGAAGGCATCAAAACCCCTGGGCCTGGAGTTACAGGCAGCTGTGAGCCACCAAGTGAGTTCTGAGAGCTGGATCTGGGTCCTCTGCAGGAGGAGCAAATGCTCTTAACTGCTGAACCATGTTTCCAGTCCCTAATATTTATGTTCTGATCTTGCCTTTTCACTTAGATCTACCTTATGTAAACACATCTAAAAATCCCAAGAATTATACAAATAAACTGCATGCTGATTAACCACTGGCTGCACTTCTCCAGCAATACTGTCTCCTTTCCTTTATGACTATCTCCATCTCCCCTTTAATTCTCTGGGATTTAAGCTAGCAAAACTCAAGGACATAGTTTCCTAGAAATTGTTCTTCCTTTTCCAGATTACACACATGATGAGAAGAATATGTCATTTACTAAATTTCCTTTAGATACAATGACTTTTGCTGACCTTACATATGAAAACTTGCATACCTAGCAAAGATATTTTTCATACTATACCTATCATCTCGAGGCCGGCGTTCTCTGTCAAATCGATCCCTCTCGTAGTCTAGAACACGATCCCGGTCTCGATCTCTATGTGTCTCCCGGTCCCTCTTAAAATCTCGGTGATCTGTTAAACTAGTCTGACGGTCAAAATAAGGCTCACGGTCTCTATCTCTATCATAGCGATCACGTTGACCTGCATGTTCTACTGAAACAATACAAAAACATTATATCAATTTTTCAGAACTAAAAGCAATACAGAAAATTTTAAATTTGGAACTGGTGAAAATTAAGATCTTAAATTCAATTTAAGAGTCTTTCAATAACATTAAAATAAAGTCTAGATAAATCTTGCTAAAAAGAATTGTAATAATTAGGCCTTAAAATTAAGTTTAAAAATACTCTTCTCCCTGGGAATCCTACCTGCATCAAAAGTTGACCTTTCAGGTAATGGATCTGGACGTAGAGTTATTCTTTCTCCATATGGTATCTGTTCAACTTTATTAGTAGGCATATCTAGCAAAGAAAATCAGCAATGAAATATAAGTATAAAGCTTAAGACAACAAATCTCAGGTTAATAATTCCTATAGCAGTCAGGCATGGGGGTATATACCTATAATCTGAGCACTCAGGGGGTTGAGACAGGAGGAGCTGGAATTTGATGTCCACTTATGTGCCACAGCAAGATCCTGTCTCAAAACCCAAACAATCCCTCTTACCCCAAAACCAATTTCTACCAAACCAGGTGCAGTGGCAATACAACTATAATCTTGGCACGTGGGAGGTTAGGAGCAGGAGGACCTGGAATATAAGGTCATCCTCTGCTATATATTGAGTTCAAAACCAGCCTTGGACAAGAGACCCTATCTCAAAAAGTAAAAAAGGTAAACAAAAGCCAAACTAACCAACAAACTAAAAAAACAACAACAAACAATTCTGAAGAACCCCAAGTAAAAGTTCATCACTCACCTCGGCCATGGCCATAATCAACAGTATGCTGCACTGGTGGTGGTTTGGACATACCCACAGGCATTGGGCCAGGAGGGGGAATAGAAGAATGAACAGGTGGGGGTGGTAATACTGGAGCAGATGGAATGGCTGCAGTGTCTGATTTAAATTCTGAATTCAGTACTTGTTCATCATTTGTATCCCAGAGCCCATAGAAAGAATCTTCATCCCAGCGTTCCTGTTCCACAGATGAAGTTTTTGGCTTTATAACTGGAGGAGGAGGAGGTGGTGGAGGTGGTGGAGGTGGAGGTGGTGGTATTGGCACAGGTGGCCTAGTCATAGGAACAGACGATCTTGCTGGTGGAGCAGGGGTTCTTACAAGTGTACCTGGAGGTTTACCCATAGCAGGGGGTGGTCTATAGGATCCAGGAGGCTAGAAAAGAGAACAAAAGACTTGGTAGGGAAGTTTGCCACCACACTGTTATAGACCACTGGAACTAAAATCTGCTTCACGATCCACAACAAAATTAATTTAGGGCTGGGTATGGTGGCGCATGCCATTAATTCTAACATTTAGGAGGCAGAGGTAAGTGGAACTCTGTGAGTTTACAGCCAGCCTGGTCTATATAAGTTCGAGGTCGGCTAGGGCTACTGGAAGACCATGTCTCAAAAAACCAAGGGGGGGAAAAATAGGGCCAAGTGTGGGTGGTGCAGACCTTTAATTCCAGCACACAGGAGGCAAAGGCAGGCAGATCTCTGTGAGTTTGAGGCCAGCCTAGACTATACAGTGAGTTCCAGAACAGCTGGGGCAAGTGGGAGACCATGTCTCAAAAACAAATAACAAACAACAATTAATATAGAAGGCTAGAGAGATGGCTTACCAATTATGAGATCAGGTGCCTCTTGCAGAGGATCCAAGTTCAGTTCCCATCACCCATATGGCAACTAACAACCACCTGTAATTCCAGTGCCAGGAATCATATGCCCTCTTCTGACTACCATGGGCACTGCACATATGTGGTACATATATGCAGGCAAAACAGTCATATACATACAATAAAAAATTTAAAAAGGAAAGAATAAAGATGTTACAAGGGCAGTATGTGTAATGGTAAACATTTTATGCAGTGGAAAAGAAAAAGGTAGAGCTAAGTCCTAAAAGATAAACAAGAACTAGCCAGTAAAAGGAGGGGACAGTGACGGAAAGAAAAAAAATCTAGGTCTAGAGAATAACACACACATACATGGGCATCTCTAAAAGGAAGACTCTGGCACATTTTACAGAATTGTTAAGCAGAGTAGCAAGCAGTGGTCAGCAGAGGTCAGTTTAGATTTTATTCTGAAAGCAATGAGAAAATACTAAAGACTTTCTTCTTCTTCTTTTTTTTTTTTTTTTTTTTTTTTGAGACAAGGTTTCATGAAGCCCAGGCTGGCCTCCAACCTGCTATGTAGCTGAGCAAGGCTCAGCAGTTAAGACTGTTTACTGTTCTCACAGAAAACTGGGATTTGGTTCTAAGTACCCACCATTAAGCAGCTCATAACCACCTGTAATCCCACTGCCAGGAAATCTAACACCTTCTTCTGGCAAGATGGCTTAGTGGGTAAAGGTGCCTATTGCCAAGCCTAATGACTTGAGTTCAACTCCTAGGGATCCATGTGGTGGAAGGAAAGGACTGACTTCAGTCACATTGTCTCCTCACCTTCACACAGGCACCATGGTATGCACCCTCACCCCAAACACACAAAACAAATAAGTAAAGAAATAATTTAGTGAGGCATACTAGTGCACACCTTTAATCCCAGCATTCAGGAGGGAGAGGCAAGCAGATCTCTGAGAGATCGAGGTCAGCCTCGTCTACATAGTGAGTTCTAGGCTAGCTGGGGCTACAGGGAGACCCTGTCTCAAAAAAAAAATTTATTTTTTTAATTAAAAAAAAGTTGGGGGGTTGGAGAGATGGCTCAGTAGTTAAGAGCACCAGTTGCTCTTGCATAGGACGTGGATTTGGTTCCCAGCACCCACATGGAAGCTAAAAACTGTCTGTAACTCCAATTCCAGGGGCTTCAACACCCTCTTCTGATCTTGGAGGGTGCAGTACAACACAGGTACACTTACATACATGTAGGCAATACACTCATACACATAAAATAAAAATAATGAATAAATAGTAAAAAAAAATTGGGGCTGGAGAGATGGCTCAGTGGTTAAGAACACTGACTGCTCTTGCAGAGAACTTTGGTTCAAATCCCAGCACCCACATGGTGGCTAACATCCATCTGTAACTACAGTTCCAGGGGATCCGACACACCCTTCTGACCTCTGTAGAAATTCCACACATGGATACACTTATACACATGCAGGTAATACACTCAATATACATAAAATAAAAATAATAAATGAAATATTTCTTTAAAAAATTAAAAAAAATTTTTTTGATTTAAAAAATGTTAAAGAGGGCACTGGAAAGATGGCTCAAGCAGTTACGAGCACTTCCTGCTCTTCCAGAAAACCCAAGTTTGGTTCCCAATACCCATACCAGGCAGCTCATAATTGCTTATAATTCAGTTCCAGGAGGATCTGATGCCTCTGGCCTCTGCAGGCAATTGCACTCACACGTATATACACACATATAATAATAACAATACATATTTTTATTTAAAAAAAAAAGTCTACCACTGTGTTAAAGGTAAAACAACAAATGATAAGAAAAAATAAAAATTCTGAAACAAAGCATTAGGAGACCTTAATCACTCAACCCTTTAATATTAATATAAATATCCCTCTCTTTCCATAGTACTATTTCCATAATACTAGGCTATGTACTAAGCTATGATGTTAGAGCCCTTTTTAATATAAAAAAGGAGGGAGCACTATAGGTTGCTATCTAGTCTTCCCTAGATGAAAAACAGTGAAGTATTGAGAAAGGGTAGAGAAATGGCTCAGTGGGTGAAGTACTTTCTGTACAAGCATGACCTGAGTTCAGATCATCAGACACCCATGTAAAAAGCTGGGCATGACAGTATGTGCCTATAACTCTCATGCTAGGGGAGTAGAAACAAGTGGATTCTGGAGGCTGGCTGGTCAGCAAGTCTAGGCCAACAGGTGAGCTTCAGTGAGTGAGAGATCCAGGGTCTTAAAAGAGAAAAAAGTGAAGTGACAGAAGAAGGTATACCAAGATTCCACATGTGCATACACAGGCAAGTGTGCCCCCACATATTAGGGTGATTCTACAATCCATGAATATGAAATCACATAGTTCTGGTGTGCTTGGTCTATTCATCAAAGCCCAGGTAAAGAAGTAATTTCTGCCACAGTTTTGACTACAGTTAAAGATGTTCAAAGCTTTGTCAAAATTTACATTTTTACATTAGAAATTTATACTTAATGTGATAATAGTATAAAACCCCAACAACATATAAGCATACAATGTAGAAACCATATCATTTCTCAGCACACATTTTCCCATACCGGATACATCCCAGGTCTTGATGTATTCTGTAGTCTCGAGTCCTGAGGTGGTAGATGGTCAGCCATCAGTGGCTCAGCCCCAAAGTCTTTCAACTTTTGAAGCTGTTCTTTCTGTTCTCTGTAAACAAATGAAATTGCCATTGTACTTAAATCATGTTTACACCACCCCTAAATAACTGCATTGACTATAAAATGAAAAATAAAGAAAAACACCAAAAAAACTTTGTCCTAAAATTCTATGCAGAGACCATACAGCACCTCTGTGTTAACATTCTCATGCTTTTACATAACTCACTCATCAGTCACTTAGAACTATAATCATAAATAATTGATGATCTTCAAAGAAAGATTCTACAGCCTCCCTCAACAGTATATTATCTCCCTATTACAGGCTTCAACCATCCCAAAGTTTTCTCTTCATATTTTTTCAGTAGTCCAGAAATTTCAAAATAGAAGCTCATGAGTAGAATACAGTGTAGAAAGGCTTTTTCACTTGGCTTTCACACCAAGCTTGTTTTGTTTTGGGGCTGGGGTGGGGATGTTTGAGATAGGGTCTCATGTAGCTCAGATTATCCTTGAACAACCTTGAATTCCTCTTCTTCCTGCCTCTACTTCCCAAGTGCTCAGATTACAGGTATATACCACCATGCCTGCCTCTCACATCAGCTTTTAAAATTTGAATTATCTGTCATTACTTACAAAAGAAATATTTCACATGTAATTTGAGATTTTTAAAAAAGAGATTTGGTAAAATTAGGCCTATATCCTCACATGTCAACAACTAGCAGTGTGGAGTAGTAGCTGCCTGTGTCAGATGAAGCAGTTTATCACAACCCTCACCCAACTCCCGTCAGTTCTACCTGGGCTCCTTTCATTCAATTCTGTTAGCTGTCTAACTCTTGCCAGCATTTTAGTTTGTTTCTGCTATAGATGGTGGGAACAATGGCCAGTCTACACCATTAAAAACAGTACTTCATATTCCTAAAGATTAATTCCATGCTCATTTGGGTTTTTCTTTAAATCCCTGGTCAAAGTCCCTTTATTTTTCCTCACAATACCCATCTAAAACATTTATATCTTTTACAGCCTCTCCAGAACTTTCGCAATTTCTCTTTATGTACAGTATCGTGACCCAAATGGACACAAAGTACACAAGAGTCATTTCTGGCGCATACAAATATTATCATACTTCCTGACTTTATACTTGTATTCAACTATGATCACAAATACCCATGATTCCACACACTCTGATTAGGTTTTGTGGTCTACAAAGAGGTGTAAGAAGGGGAAAAAAGGATGAAGCAGCAGCACCTTTTATTCAGCAAGTTTGTACAAAGCAATCATGGATGAAAAAGTAACTTTATAAAAGAAAAAGCAAGAATCTGGTAGTTTAGCAATACCAATCAGTTTTGTGTTCTCCATAAAAACACAGATTTTGGAATCAGAAGGGTGAGCTCAATTTCCGGGTTTGCAATTAAGAGTCAAGTGAACCTCTTAGTAACATTTATGAGTGGGGATATTTTTCTTTGCAAGTCTTTAGATATATAAGGATTTGAGATGGGAGGATTAACACAAGGCTTAACAGAGTAGGTATGAAATAAAGGTGCCTATATTAGAAGTAAATAGTGAAATATTCTATGGCATGCTTTCACGCCATCTTCATGAGTAATCTTGGAAAAACAAAAGGTTAAGACTCTTCTATTGACCAAAGAAATCTATTTTGCCACCTGGAACAGTGTGTCTCTCATCTTTACCTACTTCTCTTTCCTAATCATGATTTTTTTTTCTAGTACTAAAGTTTCGGTTATAAATCCAATTATCATAATCCACAAATATAGACCAGAATTGAAAGATGAAACAGACACATTAGAATCTATCAAAACTTAACCATTAATTTTCTCAAAAAAATTGTTGGAAAAAAACAAGCTTGTATTATGACTTATTCCTAGTTCCTACTCTCAAGGTATAGATGGTTCAAGGAATAAATGAGTTATTAAACACAAAGCACTCAGTACAGTTCCTGGCACAGAGTTACACATGCAATAAATGTAGATTTGTTACTACTGCAGCTATATGAGAAACATTACATTATACCTACAGAGTTGATATAAGTCAAAATACCCAATTTTTTCCCCAACTTCAAGATATTTGATTAGGTAGAAACAACATCTTCAAGTAGAAACACCTGCTTCCAGTTAAAATCAAAGAATGAACATCCCCAAAAGAAAGTATCAGTAGTCGGACAAATCTGAAGACATTTCCATATAAATCATTCTTGCTTCAGCCAAGAAAAATAAAGCACTTTCCACTATTCCCTCAAATAGGAAATATGAGCCTACCAGATCTACTACAAAAGAACAAACTGCCTACTGAAAAGAATAGAGGTTATATATGTACGAAATCCAGAGCCTGAAAGGTTGAAGTTTAACACTTGAAACATGCACAGGCAAGGCATGCCAGCAACACATTTACAAAGACCAAGAAAAGGAATCAATTTGCACATCTTGGGCAAACATCAATAATTAACAGTTTCCAAATACCCATCAAAACCTTAAGACAGCACTGAATAACCAGAAATACAAATTGAAAAGAAAATGAAGTTAAAAATGGTTCCATTCAAATACTTCATTTTAAAAAGAGCAGTATGAAAATTTGTTTCAACTGAAAGAAATGATCTTAAGGAGTGAACTTACCGAAGCATTTTCAGTTCTTGTGCAGCTTTCAAAATGATTTCGTGCTGCCTCTGACTGAGTACCATTACCCCTCCAAGGCCTTGGTCAGAGTCTAAGTTTGCATCGGACCCCATCATTTCAGAGGAATGATGTGAGGAAGGCATATGTTCCGCCATGGGGGAATGTCTATCCACATCAGATGGGTACCATCTGTCTGACAACCGTTCTCTTTCCCAGTCCATTCTGTCAGGAACATAATCTTGCTTTTCCCGCCATGTCTCTCCTCTTTCTGGATACTCTCGAATCCTCAACTCACCCCTATCACGGAAATCTCGGTCATACCCATGGTCTCGATTTCTTTCTTCTCTCCATCTATCATCCCGATATCTATCCAAAGGTGGAAGAGGTGGGAGGGGTGGTAAAGGTGGAAGAGATGGAATATCCCGTTCACGAAACTGCGATTCTTGTTCATCCAGTGGTCTCCCATAATCTCTGTCCCACTCATTATCCAAATTTCTATCATATATATCCATGGGTCTTCTAATTCGATCCACATCCCTGTCCAAGTCCCTATCTATATCCCTACTGTAATCCTCATCCATATCCTGATCTCTCTCCCACTCATCCCACCAAGGACCTCGTCTCTCTCCATCATGAGACCGAGATGGTGGCACTGAGAACCTATCCTCTCTGTTGTATGGATCTAGTGTATCATCTTGATAGTCACGTTCACACTCTCTCCAGTATCTCTCTCTATCCCAATCATCAAATCTTTCTCGTTCAATTGGAACATTTCTACTGTCTAATGGAAATTCTTCATGCTCTCTCTCTTCTCCATGGTTCCACGGAGCCCTAGGAGGTTCATCTCGGTGATAAGGATATAGTTTCTCCCCACCATCTCCTGGTTCTGGTCTGAATGGAACTCTATCACGACCAAAATCTGGCCTTCCTAGTCCCCTTTCCCGACTGCTGGGCCCTCGAGGTGGTCCACTCTCCCTGCTCCCAGCTCTTCGGGGTGGTACTCTCTCCCTACTGCCAGCCCTGCGAGGGGGTCCTCTCTCCTGACTGCCAGGCCTGCGAGGGGGTCCCCTTTCTCGGCTTCCAGCTCTACTCCTATCCTGGCTGTCTTGTAGACCACCTGGCACTTTATCCCGACTGCTTCCAGGCCTCACCAACCCCCTGTCACGGTTGCCTTCTCCTCTGCTCATCTTCTCTCGACTGTCTTCTCTTCTACCCACCATCTTATCATGAAAATCTTCTTGCTTGACCAGCCCTGGGCCTCGACTGATGGTCTGGCCACGACCTCTGTTTACTAGTCCTTTATCCCGTGTATCCTCCATTCTGCTTTGTCCAGGCCCTCTATAGGATGAGCTGCTACCTCTACTGCCATCTAATCTATTTTCTCTGCTATCCAGCTGAGACAACCCTTCTTCTTGGTTGTTTTCAGAATGGGGTAAACCAATACCCAAAGGTTTGAAATCATTATCTGTGTCTAATGCTGCCGCCGCGGCCGCTACTGCTCCTCCTCCCTCCGTGCCCCCCGCTTTTGAGGGAAAAGCAGATTGAGTAGGTATGGCTTTACTTGCAAGGGATATAGGCTGAGTAACACCTTGGGTTTTGTCCATTTCAGTCTCCACACTTTGAGAATTCTTGTTCCAATCAGAGGTCTCTATGGGCCCTTCCGAGACTTGGCTTTTAGGTGGCTCTTGTTGAGAGTCGCTTAGATTCTCATTTGACTGAGCCGCCTTGGCATCCTTTACATCTGCATCAATGCAAAATGAAAATGCAGCTAATTGCATTTGTTGAGAGTCGCTTAGATTCTCATTTGACTGAGCCGCCTTGGCATCCTTTACATCTGCATCAACGCAAAATGAAAATGCAGCTAATTGCATTTGTTGAGAGTCGCTTAGATTCTCATTTGACTGAGCCGCCTTGGCATCCTTTACATCTGCATCAATGCAAAATGAAAATGCAGCTAATTGCATTTTTAAAATCTTCTGCTGGTCACTACTCTTGTCTGCTAATGGTTCTTTGTTTCCTGAATGAGGTTCTGCTTGTGACTTAGGTTGCTGCTGATGTTGCTGTCCAAAAGTTGATTTGGGGCCTTTCCACTGTGGTCCACTCTGTCGAGGACTTAGGGATGTATTGGGAGTGATATAAAATTGAGATGCTGGCCCCCGGGGAATCATTCCCCATTTGCTTTTAGTGCCCTCTGCTGGGTGACTTTCATATCTGGGTCTTGGCCCATCGGGGCGATTTCCTTCAAAACGAGGCCCTTTGGGTCTCGGTCCTTCACACCTTGACCCTAAATCCTCAAATCTTCGAGGACCATCAAATCTACAAGTAAAACAAAAGATATTACTCAAGACAGTAAAGCAGGTAAAAAAAAAATCCTCCATGTAAGAATATTTAAGGCACTCTTGCCTTAGAATTTGTTTATAATAGTGACTCAGTCATTAAACAAATCCCGTGTCATCTATGTCTTAGAAACCAGAATATTAAGGCAGTAGTGCTCAGAAGCTTTTAGGTCTGGATTTAGAAATAATGTCACTCCACTTCAGCGCATTTCCTGCAGCAAGTCACTCATCTACTGAACTGTTAAAAAACAGTTACTAAGAGAATACTTTTAGAGTTAAATTGTAACCAAAAGGAACAATTAACAAGAAAATGCAATATAGTTATAAATACTGTTAGAACCTGCACTAAAAATCTTGATTGATATTTTTTTATTTTTTGGAGCCTTGGGTGGCCTAGAATTCACTATGTAAACCAGGCAAGCTTCAAGCTCAGAGAGATCTGCATGCCTCTGCCTCCTGGGTGCTAGGATTATAGGCATGTACCACCATATCTGGCCAAATAATTAAAACAAGAACAACCACAAAACTAGCAGACACATTTTAAAATGTTCTTAGACATTTTTAAATGTCTGAACAGAGATGTACTTCCTATAGATCACTCACTAATTTAAGAAATAGTATATCCTTGAATATCTAAGAATATTAAGAAATATCCTTGCCTCCAGCAGGCATTAAATTACAGTTATGATTTAACAAAATGTTTCTGTGCCCCCAGAGTTTATAGTCAAATGAAAAAAGAATACAAGCATATTCTTGAAATGCAATGAAGAAAGTCTACCTGAGCATAAAGACAACAGAACAGAGAATGGTCAATATTGTACAGATGAGAGGAACACTGTCCTACAACGCCTTTATAGGAACAGCATGCTTCAATTGAGACTTGAAAGCCAAGTCAGAGTGTTAGTGATGATGGAAATAAGATGACAAAGGCATCTCGGGCTAAGGAAGCAATATGATGGAGAGAGGCAGAGAAACGCATACTAGTCTACATGCTTGGAAGTGCAAGTGGTTTAGTGTGGCTCAAGAGTTGGGAAAGATGTAGGAAGTCCGCACAGTAAGGAATAAGGCAGAGAGGCAGCAACCATCAATCTCCAGAAGACCTTGTTTGTTTGCCTGGTATGACAGATACTGCTGGTCATACTCCAATATTCATCTCCCCATTCCTACCATAATTTAGCCTCCTTATTTCCAGTCTTACCACAGACTCTTCCAACTTCTCTTATAGCTAGAACTTGTAACCAAGCTCTGGCAAATGGACTTAGAATGAATCATACATCCTTCTGAGTTATTCCAGTACACAACAGGGCTTACCTTCCTCTTAACACTTTCTTTTTTCATACTGGCTCTGAAACAATAGTGAAGCACACTAGACTATGTAAAATAAGGACAAGAACAATGCACTAGCAAATGGTGAAACAATCAATCAGAAGGACTCCAAGTTCCTAACCCACTGTATAAATCCTGAGTGAGAATAAATTTCTAACTTGTTAAACACGAGTTCTGTCTTTGGATCTCTGTGACATCTGTGCTAACCCAGTGACTGATAAGATATAGTGAAGATAAAGTGAGTGATGTACCAACAGCATATTGTAGACACTGAGAACTATGTTACTCTGTGGAAGAAGCATTTAGGATGACTGCAAAGTTTCTAGTGAAGGTGCCTGGGGCGGGGGGGACAGTTGGCATCTTTCATGTCTTTAATGAGAACTAAGAAGGCTTTTTGTTTCATTGTCTAGGAAATCAATGAGGAGTAATAAAATGAGTTTCAGCAAAATATTTAGATCCCATTCCTTTGACTTTAGGCTTTGCTAGCCTGAAAGTCTTCTTTTCAAAGGGAGGAACTACTTCCAGAAAACCCAAAAATGATGGAAATAAACTAAAGTTAAGACTACAACTTTACTTCGATGTTCTAAAACAAATGGGGTTGAGGACTAAACTTGCTGGGAGTAATTGATGCTGTTTATTTGATACAGGGTATTGGATATGTAGTCCATGCTGGCCTAAAACTCATAATCCTCCTGCATCACTCTCCTAAATACTGGGATTACAAGTGTGTGCCATCACACACAACTGATTCTAATTTTTGGGAGGACAATGGACCACAGACGGTAAAGAGTATGGTGGAGGTGCAAGAGATTCCTCAAGACAGCTCTTAAAACTTTCATGCCCTATGGATTAAAGGTAATTAGGGGGCTGGAGAGGTGGATCAGTGATAAAGTATTTGCCATGGCAGTGTAAGGACCGGAGTTCAGATTCCCAGCACCCATAAAAAACTGAGTGGGTAAGGTGACCTACCGGTGCTCAGGAAGTAGAAAAAAAGAGGATCTTTAGAGCAAGCTGGTTAGCTAGACTAGCCAAATTAGCCAGCTCTGGGTTCAACAAGAGACCCTGCCTCAGTAAATAAGTTTAGAGTATATAAGGAAGAAACCTGATGTCACCACACATGCTCATATACATTTGGATACATTTATACCACACACACCATAGATGTATACATAGGTAAAATAAAATAAAATACATTGGGGAGATAGCTCAGTGGGTAAAGGCACTAGCTAGGGAAGTCTAGTACCCTGAGTTAAATTCCAGGAACCCACATAAAAAGCCAGATGAGGTGGCAAGCATCTGTAATTCCAGCATTCCTGTGACAAGATGGGAAATCGGAGACAGGAGAACTGCCTGAAGCTCCAAAGTCAAACAGCTTGGAGTATGCAGCACAACAGAAGGAACAACAGAAAGACCCTGCCTCAACAAGGTGGAAGGCAAGAACCAGGTCCTAAAAGTTGTCCTGACATCTAAACGTGCTGTAACACATGCACATACACACACATGCACACATATATGCGCACACACAGAGATGAGCAAAAACTTTTTTGAAATGACTCAAGTCAATGGAAAAGTACAACAACCTAATTGAGACAGGACTGGGAAGAGCTTGTATCTTTCAAGCACAGAGATACTGCTGGGTATGGTGGCGGACACCCTAACCCCGACACTCAGAGACAGAGGCACATGGGTCTCTGTGAGATGGAGGCCAGCCAGGGCTGCATATTTGAGACCCAGTCTCAAACAATAATTTTAAAAAAGCTTTGTTTTGTTTAGAGATGGAACTCTAACCTAGGCTGGCCTTGAACTCCTCATGTAGTCAAGGATAATCTTGAAGTTTTGATATTTCTGACTCCATTCCCCGAGTGCTAGAATTATAGGCATACATCATACAGGCATGCACATACCCAGTCTGTGCAGTTGCTGGGGAACACTAGACAAACACTGTGCCAGCGGAGCTACATCTCCAGTCTCTTGTTTTTAAAGACCAGTGGTAACTTTCAGAGCATGAAGAATCATACGAGATGGGGATAAAATGTCTTGCTTGTCCAGAGAACCTAAGAAGAATCAAGATTCTTCTATACTAGGATACTGGGGAAAGGCAGGAGTGGCTAAAAATACGTAAACTAAAATCTATATTCAGAACCACTAACTGGCCGTTTTCTAGGTTATCTCTAAATTCTTCTATTTGAGGCTCTCCTCACAGTAGTAGCCTTTAACTAAAAATAAAAGCAAAATCTGACAGTTGAAAAGCCCCACATATATCACCAGAGTTCTCAATCAATTTGTCAGTATCTTATGTTCTTCATTCAATACATTTGTATGGGTAGCCAAGGATCATTAGGAATTTGAGGAACATTTCCAAAATAAGAGAGGTATCAAAGACATAAATAGGACAACAATCTGGAAAAGGTAGAGATTAATGAAAAAAACCAAAAACTCAAAACCCTTAAATTGGTATCCTCAGAGAAAGTCTTTAGAAAGATTATATATAAGAATCAAGAATGACTGTTATTCATAAGAAAGGATCAGAAGGACTGGGGGATATAGCTCTGTTGGTACAGCACTAGTTTGGCATGCATAAAGCCCTTAATGGGTTCAATCAATTCCCAATACTTAAAAACAACAAAAAACACCCAGGGCTGGAGAGATGGCTCAGTGGGTAAGAGCACTGGCTACTCTTGCAGAGGACCTGGGTTTGAATCCCAGTACCCACATGGTGGCTCACAACTGTCTATAACTCCAGTTCCATGGGAGTATAAAGTACTGTACTCCAGGCCTGAAAGACACGGACCAAGGCCAAGGTGGACAAAGCCCAGAGGAAACCTGAAATTCAGCACCCAGCTCTGCTCCCCACTCTGAGAGTGACCTCTTAGAGCAGGAAGATCCCAATGGTTACTGCTATCATCTTGTGAAAATCAGAATTCATTCATTGGGAGATATAATATTCTCTAAGAGTTGTAGGGAATACTTTTCAACAATGTTGTTATTATAGGATATTTAAAGGAACAGGTTCCTTGTAATGAAAATAGAAAAAAGTGCTGAGTGAAAGCTGAAGAGATGATAGCTCAACAGTTAAGAACATGGGCTGCTCTTGTAGAAGACTGGAATTTGGTTCCCAGCACCCATAATTCCAGTTCCAGGGGATCCAATGCTTTCTGCTCTGCGGACATGGATGCACTTACAAATAGGCAAGCAAAAACATTAATACATGTAAAATAAAAATAATAAAAATGCTGAACACTATACTGAAACATCACTAGATGAAATGTGCATGTTGAGACCAGTTCATACCTCAGGATTTAATAGAGAAATGGCTGTTCAACTACTAGATGACTAGATGATTTGAGAGATCAGGAACTGATGGAACTTGAGAGATCAGGAACTTCTTAAGAACCTCCTTTTTTTTAAAAACCATTTCAAACATGTACATAATGTATTTTGACCACATTCACTCCTCATTACCTTCTCTTGCCCTCAATCCCTTCCACTGAACCGTTGTTCTACGGACTACTCCCACTTCTACTTTCAAATAAATCCGTGTGTTTGTTTGTATATATCCATCTCACTGAGTAGAATGATTTGAGGGTTATTTATCAGAACATGGACAACATAACAGTAGCTTTACCACTAAATAAAATATTTCCCATTCCCTCACAACCATTAACTCCCTTAGCTAACTTCCAATAGCTAAGAAAGGGTGAGGCCTTGTGAGCCCCTCCCTCATCCATGATGGAATGCTGATAAGCCCAGTCTAGTTCAGGTCTTCATGGGTACATCAATTGTGTCATATCTAGATGGCAAAGTTCCACTGTATTCTTTCCCATCCTCTAGCTCTTATGTTTTTTCCACCCTCTCTTCTGCCATGTTCCTCAAGCCTTGCAAGGGATAATAAAAATGTCAAATTTAGGGCTGAACACTCAGAAGTCACTTACTCTTAATGCTTTGACCAGTTATGAATCTCTGCAATAACCGACATCTACTGCAAAAACAAGCTTCTCTCACTAAAGCTTAGAGCAGCACTAATGAACTTTTTCTTAATGAATAATGAAATCTTTTTTTTAAGATTTATTTTTAGGGGCTAGAGAAATGGTTCAGTGGATAAGGTCACATACTGCTTTGCAGAGGTCTCAGGTTCAGTTCCCAGCACTCTCTTCAGGTGTCCATGGGTAATGCATACACGTGGTGCACTTACATATGTGCAGGCAAAACACTCACTCATAAAACATAAATTAAAAATAAACCTTGAAAAATTTTTTATATTGCCTGTGTGTTTGTGTGTGTATCCCACATGTGTACAAGTGCCGGAAGAGGCCAGAAGAGAGTGTCAGATCCACTGGAGCTGAAGTTACAGGCAGTTGCAGTTGCAAGCTGCTGGACACAGGTGCTGAGACCCAAACTCCAACCCTCTGCAAGAGCAGCAAATACTCTTAACTTCGAGCTATTTCTCCAGTCCTCATGAAATAATTTTATCCCAAAGAAAGAAACTGGTTTTGTTAAAATAGCACTGACATCATTTCTTAAAAGTAAACAAATTTGCTTTCTTTTATTGTTAAAGAAAAATGCAAAAGGATCAGAAGTTAAATAACATCAGAATGTACAACACAGTGAGAGAGAAAATATAAGAAACAAAAACAATCAACCTAAAAATTCCAAAATTTTACCAATAAGGATTTTTAGAAAAGAGAGAAATTAATGAAGAAATGAGCAAAAGAATACTTCTCAGAGTTAGAGATTACAATCTTCATTTAAAAAAAAATGCCTGGTCAGGTGTGGTAGTACATGCTGTTAATCCCAGCATTGAGAGACAAAGGCAGAGGATCTCTGTGAGATCCAGGCCAGCCTGGACTATATGACAAGTTCCAGGCCAACTGGGGCTACAGGAAAACCATCTAAAACAAAATAAAACATCCCACCCAAAAAAGTGTCTCTCCAGACATGGTGGCACAAACATTTAATACCAGCATTCTGCAGGCAGAGGAAGGAAGATCTCTTTGAGTTCGAGGCCAACCTGGTTTATATAACAAATTCTAGGCCAGCAAGAGCTATACAGTGAAACCCTGTTGAGAGAAAGAGAGAGAGAGAGAGAGAGAGAGAGAGAGAGAGAGAGAGAGAGAAATCAAAATCACTCACACACACAAAAATGTCAGGCAATGAGGAGGGGAGGTATCACCAAAATAGGAAAAAATCACGAGGGCACAGTAACTACTTTGATGGCAGAAGAAAACAAAAAAATGGGGGCTGGAGAGATGGGTCAGTGGTTAAGAGCACTTGCTGTTGTTCTTCCAGAGGACCTGGGTTTGATTCCCAGAACCCACCTGGCAACTAACAGCTGTGTGTAACTTCAGTTTCAGGGGAATCTGATATCCACTTCTGACCTCCTTTGGCATTGCACAACTTGGATGCACCTACACACGCAGGCCAAACACTCATGCAATTCAAAATTCTATCTCCACATTAATAATCATACATAGAAAAGGCACACTTATATGGAAGAGATACAGATCAATCAAACAATGCATGACTTTAAAAGAGATACTTCCCTCAAACCAAAGTAGATGACACTTTGGGGGAAAGAGAGGGAGGATTATTTTCAAGAAAAAATTCTAACAATAATAATAATAAAAAGCAGTGCCTATAACTATTTTGAAATATACATGATAAACAGAATAAAACAGTCTTCCTAAAACGAAATGTACCATTATAAACACACGGGGAGTGGGCTGAAGATGTTGCTTAGTTGACAGAGTAGATCCCTAGCACATATGAAGTCCTGAGTTTAATCCCCAACACTATATAAACTGGGTGTGATGGCGCAAACCTATGATGTTATCAAATTCTCTTAACTCACTGGTTAAGAGTAGTATTGGCTGCTCTTACTGGGGCACCAATTTTGATTCTCAGTACCCATATGGTGGCTAAAAACAGCCCTTAACTCTAGTTCCAGGGGATCTGATACTGTCTTTGATTTCCTTGGGCATTTCATGAACGTTATGCACTTATATACAAGCAAACAA